>WAAB01004232.1:0-19707 GCA_013389865.1 Piaya cayana | reverse complement strand
AGAGGGAATGGCCTCAAGCTCCACCAGGGGAGATTTAGGCTAGACATTAGGAGGAAGTTTTTCATGGAAAGGGTCATTAGGCACTGGAATATGCTGCCCAGGGAGGTGGTTGATTCGCCTTCCCTGGAGGTGTTTAAGGCACAGGTAGACAAGGTCCTGAGGGACATGGTTTAGTGTTTGATAGGAATGGTTGGACTTGATGATCCGATGGGTCTCTTCCAACCTGGTGATTCTATGATTCTATGATTCTATGATTCTATGATACGGCATCAAAGAGGGACCTGGCTGCACTAGGGTCAGTGACTGGTCAGAAAGGCTCTGGAGCTGCCTCTGTACTGAAGCACTGGTTGTGACTTTAGGCTCACCTGAGTGAAGAAGGAATGAGCTTGCTCTTCCAGGCATTGACTAACCTGTGCTAACCCTCCACATCCAAATTCCTATCCAGCTGGTATTGCAAAGTAAATAGTGAAATTTTACTCTAAATCCATTTGTTTTAAGGACCACATATTCCTGTCTATAGTATTTCAGCTATGAATATATTTTTAATAGCTCTTAGAAACCAAAACAGTCTTTCAGCCTCAGGGGTCCCAAATGGCAGAAAGCTTCAGAGAATTTATACTCGCTGCTCACTTTATCCCTGTGTTGCTATGACAAGGAATGGTGGGAGATCCAGGTAAGTAAACAGGACATGGAGCAGCTTATAGGAATTGCTGGGCTTGGATCTCCCGCAGCAGTCCTGAGGTCAGGAATCACAGCTGCTTCTTACATCTCAGGCTCACAGCCCTGGTAAGTCCTAGGCATGTCGTTTGAGCAAATGGTCCCCTGGAAGAGGGAGGAGATGAGAACCAGGAAGGCTAAGACTGTCTGGCAAATTTTGTTTCACTTTGAGCTATAAAAATGAATGGGGGAAAATACCTATTTTTAAATGCTGAAACAAGTCCCAGTAATTTTCTACATTTCTCTTCATTTTACAGCATTAGCTGTGAGTACTTTTAATGAGTCTTTTTATGAAAGCCTCTTTTGGTGTGGGGGGAAGTTATTAAGCCTCCTACAAAGGGATTTTATGGTTTTAATTATAAACAGGTAATGGAGTCTATGTAAAAATTACCTTTTGACTTTGCAATAAAACCCATTTTCCCTAAGGTAAGAACTCCATAAAGAGAGAATTACATGGCCAGGGAAGGGAGAAGGCAGCTCTGAAATCACAAGGTGCCTGCGCAACAGTGGCTTCAAGAAGCTGTAGGGATCTATTGACCTTAGTCTGCACGTCTGTCTGTCTGCTTCAGGCCAAGAAACCACGGAGGGCAATGCAGGGTGGCAGGGTGGCCCAGGCTGTCTCCCTGGGTTGCACTAGAGCAGCCTCAGGTCTTCTTTAATTTTGTTAATGGTCACATGCAGTCAACCTCAAAAATACAGCTGGAGATTGATACACAGTGGAGGGACATAAGAGCTCTGCTTCATTTGAGCTGTGCACGGAGCTGCCATGGTCGGAAAGATTCTTTCCACTGCTCCCCAGATAATATTCCCAGACTTATTCGCCCTGGATTTCTCACTGTTCTTTGTCCACTATGCAACAGGAATCGTGTGCATCTAGTCCATGGTGAGTACCCTTGCGTTGGAAAAGCTTTCTCTTTCAGTGTTTTTCACCACAAAGAGATAAGGAGGGCTTTTCTGCTAGCCCTGTTCTGGAGAGGCTGGGCAAGGTATGAGCTGTCAGTACAGCCAGGACCAGTAACCACAAGTGCCCTTTTCCCTGTCTTGAAGGGACAAAAGTGGTTTGCCTCCTGATGTGAAATGCATGTTTTTATGATTATTAGAGGAGGCATTTTCTTGGCACTAAGACCTAGGGCTGGCGTCAGTGCTGAGCTCAGCCATGCTGGTCCTGCAGGCTTCTTGTGACCTTGAGTAAGTAACTTAATTTTCAGTTGCCTCTTCATTTCTCCCTTCTTCCTTCTTTCTCTTCCTTCCTGTCCACAAGGAGGTAAAGTCTTTGATGAATGTGTTGTCTTTTAGCATAAGGGAAAGTGATCCAAAGAGACTGAGTTACTGTGATTTAATGAGTTAATTACGTCACTTGACTGTCAGCGAGAACTGACTGCATGTGTCCTCTTTGGTGACTCCTGCTAGGAAATACAGCACGTTGTTTTAAAATACTATTTATAGAGTTAATCCAGCCAAGAATCTAGTGCATTTGAAAGAGGAGATAAGGAAAGGCTTCTGAAAGCGAAGACTCTGAAATAAAAACTCTTACAGTAAACATGGAACCTCTTTTTTTCAGAGTGCAACCCTGGTGTCCAAATACCCTCATACCCCTCTTGCAGCAGGACATCTCCTGGGGCTCACCAGGTAAGTTATGTAGCAGGGACAGCTGTGGATGAGCAGCCAAACTAGCAGATTCAGAATAAATCCGGGCAGGTGGCTGGAAACTGGATTGGTGGTGACCCTTTCAGAGAGATGAGCCAGCAGCGTGACATTGGACTGTTGGCAGTGCTGGCTGTGTCACCTATGGTCACCATTTGAGCTGCAGTGTTGCAAGACCTCAGACTCCGTCCACATCTCTGGGTTTTACTGTAGTGCTCTACTCGAGATCAGCTACCTACACCATCTACTAGAAGTAGCTAGTTGTTCGACCAAGTTAACACAGTTGGTCTATATGAGGTTTAACTGCCTTCTTTGAGTAGAAGACAAAGAAAGAAAGGTGAGGAGGAAAAAAGCACAGCACTGGACACAGTAATTTCCTATCTTTTAGCTCTGCCTGCACGTCGTTTATAAGGATATGTAGATTGTTATGGCTCATCTCTATCTCTCTAATCATTAATGAGGTGCCTTTCAAGCCCTGAAGTTGAAGTCATAAAAGTAAAGTGTGTTTTCTACTGCAGGTCTGGTTTAGTTCTTTATACAAATGTCCTAGTGCCCTTTATAATGTATTTGCTATAAATCTTGACAGTGTTGTTTTGTTTTTCTATCTAAATGCGGTGTTGAGTGCAAACAGCCTCATTATATCCCTATTTCCAAAGAGATTTCACTGTATTTGAAAGGTGCTATATTAACAGCCCTAGAGATAGAAATCCTTGCACATACAGGCGAGGAGGACCCCCCCTTTCCCCCCCCCCCCCCGCCCAAGTTGTTCTTTAAGTGATGAATGAATGATACTTCACTTATCTGTCCTAGAGTTGTGGGTTCAGCAGCAAGAAGGTTCATCCATACCTCATATTTTTCCCTTGCTAAAAGCAATGCCAGATGAAAGATTTTACCAAATCTACAGAAAAAAAAATTGCTTTTTACAGGCTAGGTTACCTTTTTTTTCCTTTGAGACAGTTAACCCGTAATGAGCTGAGCTTTTTTCTCTTATTTATACTAATCATTGATCACAATGATATCTGAGAGTTAAGTAAGTCCCTTCTGGAGCAGACTCTTGGATTTTTTAGAATCCTGGAATTATAGAATCATTAAGATAGGAAAAGACCTCTAAGATCATCAAGTCCAACCTTCAATCTAACCTCACCATGCCTGCTAAACCATGTCCTGAAGTGATATGTCTACACATTTTTTAACACCTCCAGGGACAGTGACTCCACCGCTTCCCTGGGCAGCCGGTACCAATGTTTTTGAGATCTCACTAACAAGGTGTTTTTGTGGCTAGCTCTATTGCTCCCTTTCTTTCTTGCATTTTGCTTTCAAACCCTCAGCAAGCTACAACCCCACCAGACAACATCCATACCCCTGTTGCAATGTCAAGGAAATTATTTTGGTCACATTCTTCAGTTCCTGCACAAGTGAACTTGAACAACTCTAACAGGGTTAGTGTTTCAGTCAATGAGGTTTTAGTACAAGTGCCTTCAGACAGGGTGTGCAATTTGGTTTCAAGGAGGTTCAACATCAGTATTTTAAACAGTGCTAGGAAACAGTGCTCTTTTTTACATAGGATAGCCCAGAAACCCTGCTAATAAGATCTATTCAGAGATAAACCTCTCTCTTAACTGGAATTACACTGTCTGTGCCTTTCTCTTTGTTATTTTAAGGGAAGATAATAATATGCATAGAAGTGAAGAATCATGGACTCTTACAACCGTTTGGGTTGGAAGGGTCCATAAAGATTGCCCAGTCCCAACACCCCTGCCATGGGCAGGGACACCTCCCAGTAGACCAGGCTGCCCAAGTCCCATCCAACCTGTCCTTGAGAACCTCCAGGGATGGGGCAGTCACAACTTCCCTGGGCAACCTGTTCCAGGGTCTCACTGCTCACAGTGAAGAAATTCCTCCTTGTGTCTAGTCTAAATCTGCCCCTCTCCAGTTTGTACCCATTGCCCCTAGTCCTATCACCACAAGCCTTTGTAAAGAGTTGTAGTGATAAATAGTGTAGTTTGTCTATTCCACCACTCATATCCAGGCAGATCCCCAAGTGAGAGCTTGCATCAGAGGACAAGAAGTTGAGTGCTAGGGTTTTTTGTCTTGATCTCAATCTTACCTTTCAAATCACCTAACATCCAAAGCAAAACAGATCTGTCATGAAAATGGATGTTTGCAACTAATGGGCATAATTTTTAGAGCAGAGCAATTGCCAAGCACTGCTGAATGGCGCACCAGATATGAAAGTTTTTCACAGCTTTGGAGCTAATGAGTTGTAGACATTGGCAAATACTGACTTTTTAAATTAGAGCTGCTATAGTTCAAAAGAGACAGATGGCTTTATTTATGAAAAGGGATTTAAGGACCACACACAGAAGACTCCACAGAAAGACAGGGCATTGTTGGAGACCATCTATCAGAAAATGTGGTATTAAAACAGTTCAAATTTCAATTCCCTTTTCTTCTTTGTTAGCCAATCTGATGCAGCTGCTTTTTAAAGTCCAGGAATATTTGTGCCTCAATTTTCTGTTACCAAATTAAAAAAAAATTACATCGCAAAACAAGGGGAAACTTTTCTGAAACTACTGTGGAGTTCACCTTGAACTGATTCAAACCACTTTGAACTTCTGTTAATGCCAGCGTGTTCTCTCTCTTGTTAACTCTTCCATTCTACACCCAACATCTTGGACACTGGAGACTTAAATTTATTGATAAATACTTTGACTTGTCTCCAGGTTCTTCTTCTGCAACATTCAAGGTGTTCGGTGCATAGAATTCCTTGGTGTAAAGGCTGCAATGACAATTCATCATTGTTATACTTGGCCATCGCTTTAAAATGCAACAGTTAATGCGATGCCAGTAGCTGCTTTTCAGCAGAACTCAGAGCAGCAAGGGGTAACTACCTGTGGTGTTGAGAGCAGAGGAGGGGTGAAGTCGTTATTGTTCCAAAGAAGCTGTGCAGCCGTGTATCACACAGGGGTGATCAGAAACTGGTACAGAATGGTGTAGATGTTGATAGCTTTTCCATACATCCCAAAAACTTCCAGAGCTGCACCAGGCTGGATGGATTCCAGTATGAAATATCCCCACTGGAGTCAGTGCTATGAAAGCTGCTTCCACATACAGAGACAGGGGGAGAGGTAGTACAGTGATGGGCAGCAGAATAAAACCCGTGCTTGATTTCAATGAGGAGCAAATCATAATGCAGGATGGTACACAGCTGTTCATGCTCTAAGGGGATGAACTCCTCGTAGGGGAAGATATTCCTCTTCTGTTGTTATTTTCTTCCCCAGCTTTAAGAACAATCTCTTTCCTGTCAGCACAGCATATGTCTCCTCTGTTCTGCTGTTATCTGAACAGAATACAGAATGGAAGCAATTTCCAGAAAGCACAGCAAATATTAAGACGTGCAGAAGCACAGGGCACAAGGGAAAAATATCCCAGCAGTTACTTGGCTCTCCTGGATGTAGTGTGGCAACTCAAATATTCATCAAGTCTAGACTGCTCCAAACAAAGAGGCAAATTATACGAGCTGAGTTACTTATATGTCTTGCAGCCTTCATATTTCAGCACTACTTTTACATTTGCTTCTTTCAGTGCAAAAGGCGTTCATGAAGTTCCACTGTTTACCTACACAGGAGCTGCTTTCGTAGCACTAACTCTAGTAGGGATTTTTCTTATTTGAATCCATCCAGCCTGGTGCAGGTCTGGGTGCTTTCTAGATGAATGAAAAAGCACATCTCCTGGAAAGCTGGGTATCCTGCACTTCTGTGTTCACGCATCAGAGTCTCTGGCACTCATGTTTCCATTTGTTGCTATTTAAATGACAAAGCTCAATTGTGTAAATTATCTTTTACTCTCTAGAGTACAGGAACAACATTGAAGTGGTGGCGCAAGTCCTTCAGAGGACACCAAAATAGGCAGGAATCGTAGAATCATAGTATTGTTTAGGTTGGAATAGACCCTTAAGAACACCAAGTTTGACTGTTAAGCTAGCAAGCCAAGCTCAGCACTAAACCATGCAAAGTTTTGAAATCCAAAGTTGAAACAATCAAATCTCAACAAGCCTCTGAGGGAAGTGCAGTGACCTGAACTCCTTTAGGCAGCGTGTTGGACCAGGGGCCTCTAGAGTTTCCCCTCTAGCCCAGATGACAATGTAAAAAGCAGCATGTCTCAGTGCCTCGATTTCTGCCAACCTGCTGTCCTGTGCAACATGCACCAACACAAGAAAAGCTGCTGCAGTTCTGCTGGTAGCCTGTTCCAGGTAGCAAGGCATTATTTTCTCACCCTAAGCCAATGCATTCCTGTCTACCAGGGACAGAACTAACTTAAGCCATCAATTTAAAATACTGTTTTCTCCATGTCACCTGGTAGATGCATCTTGAAGAAAACACGTATAGAGCAGAGATTGGAGCTTCTGTGTGTACTGATACCTCAGTCTCCTGATAGCAAAGTAGCCATCAATATCCTGATGGTGACATCTGTGCACTGAGGAGATGGTGGCCACTGCTGCACTTTTATGCAGAACCTTGAGAACCCATTTCATGACCATTGTCTGTAGCTGCATATTCTTCAAGTTGTGGTTGTCACTGGAGCCGCCATCCATAGAAAGTGCCTGAGGCCACACAAAGATCTGGTTCCTACTTTAAAAGAGCTTATTTTTTTAGGTTTACTAGAAGCTCCAGTAAGGTTTGTATTTGTGGGGTCTGAGCTGGAAGATCTTCATTCTCAAACTCCTGCTTTCCGTAGAGTTAGTCAGCTTACTGGAAGGGTTATGACAGACAAACCCAAAGTGTCTGCTGCTAATTAAAGAACTCTTAGGAAGTCCTGGGCTGAATTATTCTGTAAGAAAACAGAATTAATATGGAGATCTCCCCACTGGAGAACAAGATTTGTTACCACAGGGACAGACAACAAGCTGCAAGCTACTGTGAAAGGAAAGGTCTGTTGTGTTTGACATTCTTTAATCTTTAAATAAAACATAATTTAATCACTAAATATCAGCTCTTACTGTTTTAACATTAAGACTAATATGACTGCTGGCACTAAACTGAGATAGGGATAAAGGCAGCAATAAGAAATTGCAGGAGAGTAGGGTAACACAGTTTAATTTCCAGAAAAACATGAGGAGAGTGGGAGGATTTATTTATTTTAGGATTATGAAATTGCAGTGTTTTGTGGGTTTGGGCTTTGTCATTTGTGGTTTTTTTAACAAGATTCCAGCAGAAGAGGATAAATGAAGATAAGTGGCTGACTCGGGCGTTCTGAAATTAGTGCTGAAGCTTTCTCTTGTAGTCTGTCATTACTCTGTGGACTTGCAAAGCTAGAAAGAATGGGAGTATTAAGTGAAGACGCTATTGAAACAAACTGTTCAGCTTGTTTTTATTAGCCTTTAGACATTATTATTTTGCTACTCATTTCTCGTTATACAAGACATGGCTCTCTAGAGAGAGAGAAAATAGACGTATGGAGAACCTACTGACCTGTGTCTAGTACTTAGGCTTTGTACATGCATTACTATGTTACATGGATTTACTATATAGTAATGGATAATATAATAACATCTTAGATTTATATAACACCTTTCTATTCCCAGAGATTCCAAAGCACTTTGCAAACAGCAGGACTTAATTGTCTTCTAACTTTGCTTTGATGCACTCTTGACTTCAGGGGGATTACTCGTGATTTACACTAAAAATATACAAGAATTGGTTATCGTCCCTCTGGACCACAGCTAAGAGGAACCATAGCAATTATGAAAGATCACTTAGGAGCATGATAAGCCATTTCGGACGGA
The DNA here is from genome assembly GCA_013389865.1 of Piaya cayana. Taxonomy (NCBI): domain Eukaryota; kingdom Metazoa; phylum Chordata; class Aves; order Cuculiformes; family Coccyzidae; genus Piaya; species Piaya cayana. The sequence goes on along the minus strand of WAAB01004232.1, from coordinate 11,561 downwards.
GAATGCAAATGAGATTTTTTGGCTTAACAGAAAAGACAACACCATGGAACAGCAAAATAAATCAGCCACAACTGGAATTTGGTTAGGAAATCTGGCTCAGAATCATTTTGTTCAAAGCATCTCTAGTCTTAAGAGGCCAACCTTGAGTTACATTTCATGAGCACAAGGGCTCTTTTGATACAATCCTGGAATTTCAGTTTAGTGGTTGCAGTTGCTCATATTCATCACCTTGTATTTGTGAGGTTTCACTGCAGTTGTCCCTCGCTGGACAGGTAGTGACTACATGGGATTTGGAATTTATCATGTTTGTTTCCAGCAAAAGATGTGTCCCAGTGAGAGTTTTTGAAAGCAATATTATGGGGTTTTTTTCTGATGATTTATGAAGTATGTATGATCTAAAAGGTGTAGTAGAGAGATCAATATAATATAAAGAAGGCAGTACATGTTGCATTACTGAGAATAGTGCCCACAGCTGGGAAATGAACTTTTTTTCATCAAAACATTAGAAAAAGCAGTTTTCCATTTTTGCAAAATCCGATGCTTTAAAAAAACTACGGTAAACTATTCAATCCTCAAAGAAATATGCATTTAAAAAGAAATCAGAATATTCTGATATTTCAAGAAAATATTTACTATTTTGAACTTTCCTTTAAAGTCATTTTTTTTCTCCCACTTGATATTCTAAGTGGCACAGTGCAAACGGCATTCCACTAAAACAAAAAGTGAGGCAGAAAATCTAATTCCTCTTTCATATTGTTTAAATTTTCAGGCTTCCTAAAAGCTGAATGTTTTTGTTTCGATTAGAAACATTTTCATTGTTTTAGTTCCAAGAAGATCCCTAAGTGTTTTTTCTAGTATGGAAATACTATTTAAGTTCTTCTGTTGGACCTTCAGAGGCAGGAGGAACTAATTCATTCCCTCTCTGCCAACTCAGCTGTGGCTGAGGCACAAAAAGAAGAGAGAAGCACATGTAGGTAAGGGAGCAAACACAGCACTGCGGTTCTTTAGAGGTGGGGATTTGTCTTTTGAATCTTGAGTTACTTACTTTTGTGAGAAGAGCAGAAGAAGGTGTACTGCAAGTTTCAAGGCCTAAAGCTGGTCTCTAGCTTATCTCTAGTATCATCTCAGATGTGCTACGTGGTGTTACAGTACTTTAAAAATGGAATTGTAGGCAGCACAACAAAAATGGCTGAAAATCAATAGCTGCTAAGGGCAAATGAGGTAACAGTGTTTCTGTGGGAATATTCTGTCTTTCCTCATTTGTGCATTCTTTGTATTGAGCAATATTTGTCCTTGAGAGTTATATTCATTCATGAGCTTAGCTTAGTATAGATGAAAGTTTGAGAAAAGCTGGGTTTTTTGCTATTAATAAATTACATTCATGCTTTCAGGGCCCTCAGTCTGGACCCACATTCTCCTCTGCAGAGGAGCTGTTAGCAGCTATTGGATAAGCAAATCCTTTTAAGCCGGGCTGCAATAGCCACAGTTGGGGTCACCTTGTGTGTCCAACTGGAGAGAGCGGTTATTTCAATGAAAGCAGCATCTGTGTTTATGTTAGTGTCAGTGCCTTGTCTTGGATCAGAAGGAAATTTGAGGCCAGCCTGCCTGGTGTCCAAGTATATAGGGTTCATGGAGGCTACTAGGAGCTACTAGAGACTACAAATCAAATTGCAGACACATAATATGGAACAGGCTGAGAAAACCACAGCTGCCAAGGCTGAGTAGAGGTTGAGGAATTAAGAGCATCCAACAAATGTTAGACAGCAGTGAATGAAGTATATGCCCACTCTCAGATCATTGGCTCCATCCAAGATACTGCAGGAGGAGGCATCCTAATTTTTTCCTATGTATTGGGTAGCCTTCTGCATCTGAAGATCTTCCCCTTCTCTCCCCAGCCCTTGCTTTTTCTATAAGGCCTTAGGTCTTGAAGCAATTTTGTCCAGGTAGCTCTAAGTCCAGCAAAGGAACAAAAGATTTGGAAGTGAAGATTACATCTTCTCCGAGGAAATTACTAACGATCTGCAAAGTTTACAGCACAAGAAATGAAACCGAGTGGGTGAGGGCAAAGTGCGCTGGCTATTTTATACTTGTTTGTTCTAAAGACTAAAGTGGAGCTTTAGAGAGAAATAAACCAAGGATGAGGAAGTGGTAATAAACCAGGACTATTGTGCAACTGAGCAGTTGCCTTCCCAAGGGAGCACTTACCAGCCCTACCGATGTGTGACGGTTCTCCTCATCACTCACTGCTGCCAGCTATTGTAATAAAAGTGGCCTTGTAACGGCTGGATGGGAGCTCCTGGCTGGAGTAATGACTGCACTCTTTCAGCCCTCCTGGGAGAGGATTTACCTTAGACCTGGTAGGGTCTTCTGGTCCTCCTGCTTACTGTTCATTGATCTCAAAAACGAAGACTCCGCTCAGGGTATTAAAGGTCATTTCTCACTGCCAAAAGCGAAGGACAAGTGATAAATATGAACAGAAGAAAGAGGCTTTAATGAGTTCTTCACACTTGAAATGTGATAGTTCTTCACGAATGAAAGGCTTGCTCATCTCAGCTGAGTAATCCTTGAACCTCTGGCATTGCAATATTTTTGTGTCAGGTACGTCCACGATAGTCAGAGGTGAGTTCTTACGTATGGCCTGGGAGCCAAATTAACTGCTATAGCATCCTTGAAAACAAATTCACCTTAGAGATAATATTAAATACAAACTGACCTTTCTCTCAGGAAGCATTTACATGTGAATTCTGCCAAAATTCATTTCAAGGCACAATAAAGAGTCTGATCTCTTTTTGTGCTGAACATCAGTGTTAAAAGAAATGGTTAGACATGAATATATTAAGCTGCTACTTTTCCTGAAAGTACCTGCTTTCAGTGGATATCAGATCAAACTGGTTTGCTTCAGGCAAGAGAGCTTCTCGAGTATTTCACATAGCTGAGAAAGGTAAATCTGTCATATTCTTGATCAGAGCTCTTATTTTTCTCATCTTTGTCACAGGAATGATCTAGAATGGGAAACAAGACTTGACGTCCAGAGTTTGCATGAGAGATGTCTCCAAATAGTGGGTAAGCCCCTGATCTGGCATCTGCTTCAAGCCAGTTCTCTGATGCTGGGTGTGTGGGGGCATGTCCAGGTAGGTGTGTCTCTCCCTCTTCACTAACTGCTGAAGGAACCCGGGTGACTGAGAAAATTGTTTAGGTAGTGAATGCTATGTGAGATGGCCTCATGCCCTGGGTAGCTCTTGATGGCTTTCCTGGGCTTTTAACCAAGCCTCAGAAAATAAATATAACATCCTGGAATGATTTGCTCCCAGTTACGTTTTGCTGCCAATAACAACCACCTGCATTTTGTATGTAGGGGGAAAAACATATTCCCCTGTCATCTCTACAACACTGACTTGAAATCATGGTGTTTCTTTAGCCCTTTTGATGTTATGGAATATTGCTTCCGGATCAAGCCCTGTCTGTCTCCAGGTGTCAGATCATGTTCTTGAGGAAGATCTAGAAACGTTCTTCAGAGATGCTCTAAGAAGGAAGGTGTTATTTTATTTTTCAGATTTAAAGATACGTTGGTGATCTGCAATAGCACCAGCATACAGAGTTATGTGAGGCTTCTGATTCGCTTCTTCTATCACCTTTACCAATGGAGCATTTGAACAGCACATAACCTCCTTTGTTATGCTTGAAACTGAGGAACAGCAAGCCTGAGGGGCTCGTCTGAAATTCTATGATTCTGAGAAAGCAAAAATTAGTCTCAAGTCCCAGTGTGGTTCCCTAACCACTGATTCTCTGTCCTATAGCAGGTTAAGGCTATAGAGCTCTACGTGACTTCTAATAAAACAGTGAGATTTCACAATGGTTCTCCTTATCTTGCTTGCAGAGCTCTCCCTTTTGAGATGCTTTGTCTGGAATTTAAAGCTAAGTTTTTCAGAAGTGGCTACCAATTTCTGATACATTTTAATTTACAAATCAAATTCAGGAAGTAGCACATCTAAATTTTTCTTCTTCTCCAAAGGACAGACCACTCCCCATTCCACAATTTCCCATTCATTATTGTTGTTAAAAATCATTATCAAGAAAGAAGTTGGGAGTTCACATGTGTTTTACCTCCTCCATCTTTCATCGACATTTAAAAGGACATGAAAGGAACATCTCTTTATTGTTGGAACCTATGGAGAATTAAAACAATTTTTTTTTTGATCGATCAACTTTGTAAGATAGGAATGATAATGCTCCTCCTCAAATAATATTATAAACGTAATTAAAAGAACTCCCATAAGAAGAAAGTCAGCAGTTTTGGAAAAAAACCTCAACCTTATGTAAACAATGATATGAAAGGGCAGGACAGAGACTTTTTTTTGCATTGTCTCTGTAGTATTTCTACTTGTAGAAAAAAAGATTCTGTGAAACACTGTTTCTCCACACGAATTCCCAAAATGACTTTGCAGAAGGACTTATTATGTAGGTTTGTATAGATGCATATGAACAATCACATTTTTAGTCACTAAGATGGATAAGGGATGAAAGATGTTTTTTCTTACCTCAGGAAAACTTATGAGACTTAAACATGGTGACCCGCAAATCCCTTGCAGAAGTGAACTTTGCTCAATCTGCATTCAACTACATGAAACTGGTATAACATAATGGCTCTGCCAAATTATTCATACATCTGATATATGCTAATGTGCTTTGATTTATTTGCTTTCTCATATCACAGTAAAACTGTATTTTCGTATGCTTTATTTTCTTCGCAATCCCTAGCATGCACAGTTCCTGCTGGGCCTTCACAAATCAATCTTTGATATTTTTTCTTGTGTCTTACACAAGCAGAGCGCCATTCATCTCATTTTGAAATTGGTTATGCTCCAGCTTTCTGCTTTTTCTGTATTCTGTTCTCCATCCCATAGTGCTTTCCAGTGGGCACGTGTTTTGTGTTCACCCCAGCCATTGCTCACATCAATGTGTCTTTAAAGCACAGTAGGGAACGGGCTTGCTGGAATGGACCTCTGAGCACTCGCAGTCCAGTTTCTTAGTGTAGCACATGCTCACTGGCCTCTCTTCTCTGACCTTCTGCAGCTGGCAAGGAAGGCACTGAGCAACAAAGAAAAGAGCTGTCACCTTTCCACTCCTCAATAAAACAATATAATTGACTGTAGGCAACAGCAGAAATGGTCTTAAACAGGACAAACCACTTATGCTAAGACCCGAGCCAACCTGGACCCCCCTCGAGCTGGGATAGCTATCATGCAAGCCTAAAAGTCTGTGCTTATAAGTTCCATAAGTTAAATTTCTAGGGTCCTATGCAAGAATTAACTTTGATTGTGCAGCTTTGTCTTTTTTAATGGTGCCTCAAACCAGCTCTTTGTTTAAATTTGTGTGTTCAGGACTTAGATAGAGATGAATTTTTAGAGGGTGCTCAAAAGGAATTACAACTTCACTGGGGGTGCTGAAGACAGATTTAAATTTAGATGTAATTGTCTCCTCTTGCTTGCACAAAATCTGAGGAATGATAATATCTAGAAAATTGGCCTTGCAATCCTTTGTTGCTGCTGCCGCCGTTGTTCTTTTCAAAGACTTCAGTTGTTACACATGAATACAAATACCTAAAATGGGTCATGGACATTGTAAACTCCATTCTGGATGTCCTAGGGATGGAAAAAGGACATATAAAGGCAGTAATAAATGCTTTACTTTTGTCAACTGTGTTGGAAAGCTAGATTCATGAAATGGTTTAGTGGAAGGATTTGGATGCTAGATAACTTTTTTCCCAACCCCTTTTTAGGTGCACTAACTGAGAGAGGGATAATCAAATCTAAGTGACTCTGCTTAATTCACTGGAAACCATACGATCTACCACTGCGACAGCTCTTTTAAAAGGCTCGTTCCATTATCCCAAACAGTCTGGGACCCCCTGGTGCTCTAACTACTGCAGAGCCCAGGCAGCAATAGCCAGCAAGACTATTTCCCAAAGCTGCTGGAATTTTTATGATTGCTGTATTTTAAACTACTTATAAACATACTGTTAATCTGCTCCCAAATACACCTATGTTTTAGGATCAAGATAAGTGCATTTGAATGCAAATGTATCTAATGCAATGCAAATTGCTTTAATGAAAACGAGGTTGCCTCTGTAAAAGCATTGGCATTACCAAAAGAATGCAGGCTAATATAACTTCCCAGCATATACAGCATCACGAGTTTGCTTTCAGAACTAGACACTCACCAAGGAAGGCATATACAATACATAAAATAGAGGAAAGTACAGTGAAAGGGGAATAGAAAAGGGAATAAAGCTTAGATGAAAGAGGAAGGTAAAAGTAAAGCGAGAGGGAAAGAGGATGCTACTAGACTCAGCAGAAGATTAAACTTGCATTTGGTCACAAAAGAAGAAAGAACTACATTGATGCAGTCTAGATACAGCAATAAATAAAGCAAATTGAGGTTGAGACGGAACAGTTTTAAGTTGACAATGGTTTAGAATGAAAAATCCTGAGACCCATCCTGCCCCAAAACTGATCCTAAGTTGACTGCGATGGATAGGATTTCCCTTCGATGTTCACAGGCAGAGAGATCCATCCCTGGGGTGCTGCATGATGAACTTTGGCTGCACTGGGAACTTGATCCTCTTTTTAATCTTGTGGCTGATGTGATGTCTGAAATGGAAATGTTAAGAAAAAAGAATCCATACACACACCCTCTCCCCAATCCCGGCAAAATCCAGAATGAAGCCACTTGACATCGTGTGAACTGAGGTCCTCATAGGAAAGACAGGAGACACCTGCTATTGCTTTTAGTAAGGAGCATTATACTTGTCTTAATGTAACACTATGTAAAGGAGAAACAAAGAGGAGCAAAACCAGCTCTGTTTGCTCTAAGGCCTTTGCCAGGGCCCTCATACCTGTTGCACGAAGCACTAAATCTCTGGCATCAGCCCAGTGATTTCAGTGCAAAGGATGCAAAATTTACCTTTTACTGCATGGTTTCAAATCTAGTGATCAGACAAACAAAAAAATGCATGTTTGGAAGAAGTATAGTAAGGAGAAAGAAAGAAGGCACACTCTCATTCCTGCTCCAGATGTTTTCCTCCTCCTGCCATTTGGTTTCTGTTCCTCCTAAGCACAAGTTCTTCTTCTGCAGTAAAGTAAGAAAAGTGAGTGGCATCTGCTGCCAACGCCTCTCTGCACAGCCCTGGAGAAAGAAGTCTGCTCACAGGCCTGTAGGGCTACTAGAGGTGGCAGTCTGATTTACTGATTCTTGGATTACATCTCTTTAGGGGAAAGGGCTTGTCTCTGCCAGCTGGGGCAGAAAGGTAGAGGCAAAGACAACTGCAAGCTCTGTGGATTGTTGTGTGGGGTAACATTCTTTTCTACAGGTACAAGGAGCTGTGCTGCAACAAAGAAAAAGGCTGGATTGCAGCAGGGTTGACTCAGCAAAATAGTGCGCAGGACTGGAACGAAGCAGCATTAGAGGAGATAACTTTTTATTCTGATCTGATCAGGTGTCAGAGTGGCAAGGGCAGTGGGTATCTAAGTGTCTTATTTTGTAGGGGGAGTTCTCATGTGGCAGATGAAAACTCTGTCCAGCAGACACACTACTCACAGGAGCTCCAGCACTTGCTCCCTTGCTCTACCTCTGTGATTTGCTGCACCTTCCTGAGGCTTTTGACCTTCCCTGTTCAAAGTGTTGGGCTAAGAAACAGCAGTGAGACTGGGATGTAGCAGTCGAGTCAGTCTTCCTGAACTTAAATGATTGATTACACAATTGCCGGTGACCGCCAGGGATGGACTTGAAGGCTCAGGAGGTAATTTGCAGACCTGTATTCACTGATCATTAATTCCCTCCACTGACCAGTTTTGTGGTCCATGCCTTCAGCATTCTTCTGTATAAAATGGATACAAAGTGGCTTGATGAAGAAAAGCAATCCCAGGGCTCAGGCACTGGATAGGGCTACGCAGAAAACCATGTTCTGTTCTCAAATGATTTGTATGGACATAATCAAATAACTTTCTGCCTCTCTGCCTCAGTGTTCCCATCTGTAACTGAGGGCTATGAGGCGTGGTGCATGGCTTAACATGCTGCTGGATGTTTCAGCTTTACAGGCTGAAAAGCTCTGTAACATTCAGGGAAGCAGAACTGCCATTATGAACTTTCTCTTCTAATAAACTCCCTTTGGGGCCAGGTATAAAATACATAGTATAAAATACATTTGTGTGAATCTGGTCCTAGACTGTCATTTAAACTTGGATGCTTTCCCATGGACTAGTGTGCTGCAGGTTGAGCAAAGGGATCTACAGGTCCCAGTGGTTAAAGGTCAGTGCTGATATCAGCAGACTTCTCTGCTTTCTCTCAGCTTCCATGCTGATATATTTTAAAAATATTTTTTATTTTTATGTCTGTAAAGGTGCGTGCATGGGAGTAATGGAAATATGCATTCTTGTCTTTTGTGTCTGAGCAATCTGTTTAGGTGAACTGGGAGGAGGGAGACACTGAGCTGGGAGTCGGGAACGCCTGCTGCCTGTGGGTAGGAGGGCGGCAAGGTCCCTTCCTCACCCTGTACTTTCTGCTTTGTCCATTTGGACAGCAGGACAAGACAGGCCAGTAAGTTATCACAGCTAGCAGCTTGTAGAGCTGTCCCTGAGACAAATAGCAGCACGAAAAAGGATCAGATGTAGATCATGACAGATATATGGACAGACTGGCTGAACACTACTCTGTGCACTCCAGTGGTAATTTGCTTAAAGATGCATCAGCAGTAAATGTATGAAGAAACCTCACAGAACCATCACCACCAGCAAAGATAAAACCCACCACTAAACAGCCATAGCAGCTGTGCCCTGTGACCTTACTGTGTGTTTCTGCCTCTCAGCTGGAATGATTCTGCTCCCTCAGGTTAAAAGGAGACAAGCAGAATTCTGGATGCCTTTGGAGGAGGCTTGGTGCAATCTTGCTACTTCTCTGTGCCAGGTTAGTGTCAAATCAGTCTTAGTGGATTACACTGGCTTAATAAATACAATCCCATTTCCTTCAGCTCCAAGGCTACAACCCAGTTATTGAGAGCAACTTCTGAGGCTCAGGATGGCGACATATTATACTGGTGCTGGGGGTCATAGACTTAGTCCCTGCTATCTTTCATCCTGGGCTTCTCAAGAAAGGCAAGGATGTCCTGCTTTAACAACCATCAGCCAGCGCAGCAGTGAGGTTCGTGCAGACAAACACTGTGGATGTGACTCAGTGCTTCCCTCTGCTCCCTCTCTCATGTGCCAGGAGCAGAGAGTGAGCACTCAGCACTGCTTTTCCAACCACAGTGCCAGAGAACAGATGCTCTGTCTGTAGTAAGACACCAAACCCACTTTTGACCTCCCCGCCATTACTCAGGGAGTAATGGCATTTCAAGAATCTTTCATTCTTCATTTTTTTTTCCCCTAAAGGTGAGTATGTAGAAGTTGGTGACAACAGCAAGAATAGAGCTAACCCTAATGATGTGCAACAAAGGCAAATGCAGAGTCCTGCACCTGAAGAGAAAAAAAAACCTCATGCACTAGTACAAGTTAGGGGGTGACCTGCTGGAAAGCAGCTCTGCAGAGAAGGATCTGGGAGTCCTGGTGGACAACAAATTAACTATGAACCAGCAATGTTCCCTCATGGCCAAGAATGCTGATGGTATCACGTGGTACATTAAGAAGTGAGTGGCCAGCAGGGCGAGGGGTCTTGTCTTCCCTCTCTACTCTGCCCTAGTGAGGCTCCATGTGGAGTCCTGTGCCCAGTTCTGGTCTCTCCAGCACAAGAAAGAGCAGGTACAACTGGGGTGCCCAGCAGAGGCCATAGAGATGACGAGGGGACTGGAGTGTCTCTCTTCTGAGGAAAAGCTAAGTGAACTTGTTCTGTTTAGCCTTGAGGAAAGAAGACTGAGAGGAGGATCTCATCAATGCTGATCAATATCTAAAGGGCAGAGGTCAAGAAAATGGGTCCAGGCTCTTCTCAGTCATGTCCATTGACAGGACAAGGGGCAACAGGCACAAACTGGAGCCCAGAAAGTTCCAACTGAACATGAGGAAAAAAATTCTTTCCTGTGAGGGTGCTGCAGCACTGGAGCAGGCTGCCCAGGTGGTGTGGGGAGCCTCCTTCTCTGGAGAGATTCACACCCTGTTCGAACCATTCCTGCACAACCTGCTGGAGGAGACTCTGCTTTAGCAGGGGTTGGACCGGGTGAGCTCCAGCGGGCCCTTCCAACACTGACCATTCTGAGATTTTGTGATTCTTGCACCCAGAATATGCTGTCCTTTCCAGCCCCAATTTGCCTATAATCTGATTAAAGAATGGAGACTGCACATAGCTTTTTCCAAAGAGTTCGCATTAAAATACTGATTACCGGACAGCAGAATTTCATGGATTTCTGGCCATTTATTTTTCAGGTCTTAAGGCTGTTCTCACAGCTGGCAATCTTGGGACTGTGGACCGTGGTGCTGTGGCCTGAGAAGTGTAACAGGTTAGTACAGATGGAATGGGAGCTCCAGCCCTCTTTCTTGCTCTGACTGGCAATGTGAGCTACTGGCACATCCCATTTGGTACCTATGCAGGAGGAGCTGAAAGCCGTGCTCTTGAGTCATTTAAGTGAATCTGCTCCTGCAGGGTCATAAGTCCTGGAGTGAGATAATCTAGCTTGATAGTAGTTTTCTGCTCTGTTGATTTTCCTTGTAAACCCATTATCAAGGATTGAGATGGATGCTTTCCTGTAAGAGCTTTACATTGAGGCAGATCCCCCATCTGTGTTGAGATGCTGATTTCTGGATCTGACCCTCCCTGGTTTCCAGATGTCCCAGAGACATTAAGAGCAACATGGGGAGCACAGGATGAGGGACGAAACTCTATTGCATTTCTTTTGTCTCATTGTTGTCAATTAAACAGGATTTATGTCTTATTTCTCGGCTCTGTAATTACCCCCTGGGATTTATTTCAGATAGCTCAAGAAACAATATAACTCCAGAACTTTCTGGTTGCTGAGAAGAATTATTGCTGTAGCTCCTGATTGTCTAGTGAAAAACAGCTCCCTTCATTACTTGCTTTACCTTCCTGAAGTAGAAGATGGTATCCATTTTTATTTTGTTCCGTTCAGGAGGGAATATAAAAAATGGCCCTGGACAGATCAGGTACAGTGATCCTCTAGGACAAATTTAATCATGGATCACACACGGTATTAATTAACCCTGCGAGAGTTCCCCTGTGCTAGCCTGCAGAGTTAGATTTTGCAGCAGAGCAGTTGTCATTAGTGATGAGTGAAGGCCAACCTGTTGTTTCTGATGAAATGCTCACTAAGGATGCTCTGATGCTTGGGGTTTTTTATTTGGTGTTCATTTCAATGACAAAAAAGATACATTTTATTTTCCTGCTTATACTTTGAAACACGGCATCAACCTGTACTTTAAGAGGATATGTGGTTGCCTGATATTTTTTGAAAACTGAGGGATGAAAAAGGGATTTGTTTGCATTTGAAGGAGGGTGTGACAAAAAAAATAGAAATATTGACATAATTTAACTAACACGCACTGTAAACAAGCTGCTAGGTT
>WAAB01004231.1:0-14345 GCA_013389865.1 Piaya cayana | reverse complement strand
TCTTGATCCACAGCACCACCTTCCTTTTTTTGTACTTATCGTTAAAAGATGGTGTAATGCCTGAAAAAAGAAATAAACCATAAAGACTGGTTGAAATTTAAGTTTCAGGGTGACCAAACTGGGAAATCAGAGCGGCAGCGTTGATGTTGGAAACCAAACTCCTGTCATGTTGCTGTTTACCACCCTGCTCAGCATCACTAATAATTAATTTGTTCTTTGAAATACATGTTTAAAATCTAACACTGTGATCCTCATGAAGCAATCTGCACACTGCTGAGATGATTTACAGAAATATTACTAGGAAAGACTGTTTAATAGATAAATACTCTGTAATTAGTGAAACATATTTGCATATTTATAAACATAGAGAAATATTTTAATATAATGAATCTGTCTGAAGTTTTTGAGACCAGCTTACAGTCCCTGACATCTTTTTAAAGAGCCTTTTAAGCAATAGTAGTAATGCATCAATAAATAAGCCTATTCTTCCCTATACTGGAGCTGCACTTTTCTCACCAAGGCAGTTTGCTGTTATCTAGGAGTGCAAATGTCGCAGCATTTATCTAGGCTTTAGATCTCCATGCTGGTTTGCATGCTGGTTTTATTCTCCGTGCGACGGAAATTAAAGCAAACTTAGTCAATGCAATTTGCTTGCATTGTATTCCTGTTCCTTATAGCCGTTGTTTAAACATTCCACCAAAGGACCTGTTAAGAATGAAGTTTGACAGTCAGAATGCTTCCAGCCCTATTATGCTCTTAATTGGAAAGCTTGTTAGGGATTTGATCGTCAGCCAGGTTCTTCGGAAAACGCCTGGCTGGGAACGGCGATGAGCTCATCGTCGTCATGAGGAACTACGGCTCCGGAGAGAGGCTGGCAGAGCCCTCAGTTCCGGTTTTGCGTCGTTCCCCAATGTGAAACGTGCGGCTTCCCCCTCTCCCTGAGAACGGGGACTGAATACAGGCTGCTTGTGGATTAACGAGGGTTGGCATGAATTTAATATCGAGTGGAATGAATTGTCTGCTGGATTGATTTAGCTGGATGGCGTTACGCTGGGTTTCGTTGTCACTGCAAACACAGCTTGGAGGAGAACAGAGGTCATCTTACTGTCCCTGTAAGGCAACAACAGGATCAGTTCTGTCCAGGCAGTTCAGCAAACATGGATTTGTCCTATTCTAAAAAGCAAAACACCCCCCGCCTCAAAGATATATTCCTCAGCTTCCCAGCGAAGCCTTTTTCAGCTTTTAAGACTTCTCTTCCAAAGCTTCCTCTAATGTTCAGTTCTAACTTAAATCTTCATGTTGCAGTTTAGCTGTTTTTTATTCGTTTTGCTGTGGACTGGACATTGTTTTAAAACACATTAAAGGTTTCTGCAATGAGAGCCTGTTATGTCTTCACATTTTTCTGTGGGAGAAGGGACAAACTTAATTATAAAATAGACACAATTACTTCAATCTTTTAATTGTCACTCTTTCTTTTTTGGCTCATGCTTCGAAGTGCCCTTTGTAAAACTGAACAGAGTGCTTTGAGTGAGAGCTGTTAGTTTGAAGCAGAGCAGTGGGTTTCTTAATAGTGTTGTAAATCATTTTCCTCATCTTGGTCTAATTAACACCCTCCCACCCCTTTTCCCCCTGATGGTCAGGGTGCATTGTTGAACTCAACAACCTTCAAATTCATGCTCAGATTTTTATTGATGCGTAATGTTGTTGTATGTGAAAACATGTGCAATTAATAGGAGCAAGTAGTTACTGTCTTAAACTCCTCCTAGGAAATTATTTCTATGAACTAACTGTCTGTTTTCAACCTGTCTGACTGACTCGTAGTTCACAGAAGAGAAACTCGGCCAAGCAGAGTAGACTGAACTGGACGCTCACCTGGAAAACCTCCTCAGCAAAGCAGAGTGCACTAAACTGTGGACAGAAAAAATCATGAAGCAGACAGAAGTATTATTGCAGCCAAATCCAAGTAAGGAGACCTTCAGCTTGTTNGATCATCGAGTCCAACCATTCCCATCAAACACTAACCCATGTCCCTCAGCACCTCGTCTACTCGTGCCTTAAACACCTCCAGGGAAGGCGAATCAACCACCTCCCTGGGCAGCATATTCCAATGCCCAGTGACCCTTTCCGTAAAAAACTTCCTCCTAATCTCTAGCCTAAATCTCCCCTGGCGGAGCTTGAGGCCATTCCCCCTCGTCCTGTCCCCCTGTTTAACCTACAGCATTGGCTCCACACACTGATCAGTCTCAGGTTGACTGGTTTGTAAGTTATTTCCCATTTAACTGAATTTCCCACTCTCGATTCCAGAAGTGGTAGATAGCTGTAAGAACTCTGAAGTTCTCAATGGAGTAGATGCAGTGGCTCAAGCAATTTCATTGCTATTTCATTGCTGTAAACTGCTGTAAACTGCAAGGGGAACCAAAATGTCTGTCCTTAACAGGAATGGTTTCTTTAGCCATTGCATCTGCTCCATTAAGAACTTCAGAGCTCTTAGAGGTATCAGCAGCTGAAGAATGTCACTGAAGGATGGTTCTCACCAGATGCCGAGTCTTTATCATTCACCAGCATTTTATACGCTGCACTTAGGCAATGCGATAACATCTCGAATATGCTCTCATCACTGGTGAATCTTGCACTGTAACAGGAACATTAAAAACGGGTAGAAGAAATGCAATTTTCTGGTGTCTTAACCTTGTTTCTGAAATTGCTGCTCCGGGAAGGATATAATTTTCAGATTTGTAGCTGCCAGTTATCTGGGCCTTCGTGACAGTGGGACTAGAGCTGGCAACTAGAGGAGTTGATTTAGTGTATAGATCTAGATTTCAAGTCAAGGCCTGGTCTTTAGGCTCACTCAAAGGATAAAATTGACATACTGCTAATAGCTCTGCGCTGAAAACATAAATATTCTCCTAGCAGTGAAGTCCTAAGTTAGGATTTACTCGTACAGTGTATTATCACACACTGACAGCGCCTCTCTAATGCTATCACATACATTTTTGATGGGAATGGTTGGACTCGATGATCCGATGGGTCTCTTCCAACCTGGTGATTCTATGATTCTTTATAATGCTGATCTTTGAAGCATTATTTTGTAAGTCTCTTGCATCTTTTAATTGCACAAAAGCGTATTTAAAAAGCAAACGTGAAATCCAAACCAACTAATCCTGTGGGCAGGATGCAACGTTGCTTTGAGAGCAACTCCTGCTCAAATCTTTGCTTTTTGCCAGAGGAAATAGTTGTCTTGTTCATTTAACTCAGTATTTGCAATATTTGCAAAACTGGTAATTGTAGCGCAATGACTGGCTCACTGCAGGCTGGTAGAGGCGCACGTGGAAGACTCGGTAGGAGGATAATCCCTGGCAGCGTCTCAGTTGTGCTGAGCAGTCTGTTTTCTGATGGCTAAAAATACTCGGTGTTAAGCAGCGATCGTCGTCTGTGAGCGTAACTTCAGCTGTTTGGCAGCCTCGGGAGGGGAACCGCGTGCTCTGGGGAGCTGCTTTCAGTTGCTGTTAATGGAGCAACCCTGTCCAGGGGAGAGGAAAAAAAACATTCAATCACATTTTTAATTGTATTTTCAGGTCAGACCCAAGTGGTAGTCCAATAATTTTAGACGCTTCTCACTCCTTTTGTCATGTAGTAGAAAATAAAATATTATGAGTAGAGTAAAGAAAACCGAATGAATTTGGTTCACTTTTGGCTCACCCCTGGTGCCAGGAAATGTGCTGGTTCCAGGCTGATTTTTGTGACCTTCGTGAGGGAATAGTTACCTAACGCAGCCCTGATGAAGTGCGCTAATTAAGAGGAGTGTTCTTGGTTGCATAAAAGCAGCAGGTTTGTTCGTTAGGGAGCAGCTTTGTCTGTACTGTTGCAGGCTGGAATTAGCTCACACTGACCACAGAAATAAAGCGAGCTGGCTACAAAGTCAACAGAACTCATCAGAGAAATGGGGTGTTTTAGCTGAGGAGTCTGCTCTTGTAATTAACAATGTCCCTGATTATGTCTGCGAGGCTTTTTCACTTAAGCAGCAAACTGGGGCTCAGTGTTATGATGGAGATTAATGACCATATAGTCACAGCAGGTCTTGTTTGGAAACTTATGCTTCTCAAACCAAGGAAAGATAAGAATGTGAAATGAAACACTTTCTGCTGTCTTGAATGGTTTGTTTCAGAGCATGTTAACGAAGAAGGGGGAGTGGAAAAGAGAGATGATAATGTCTGGGGCTGCCAGGCTCCCTTAGTAGGGAACTCACAGCAGTTGTTGAACTCAATTCCTACTGTAGCTAGTGAACAGCTTTTCTGGACGGGTGGAAAAGCCCGTTTGACTTTGCTAAGGAGAAATCTTCTGTTATGCTCATGCAGTGAAGGATTCTGGATGAAATTTTTCTGTTTCTAACTTGTGTTTTGAATGACGATAATTGCTTCAAATAAACATCCCTTTTAGATGCCAGAATAGAAGAGTTTGTCTACGAGAAGCTGGACCGCAAAGCACCGAGTCGCATGAATAATCCAGAGTTACTAGGCCAGTACATGATCGATGCTGGGAATGAGTTTGGCCCAGGAACAGCCTATGGTGAGTAGAACCAAAAATATTCTGTGTTGCAGAAATGTGGGTGAGGAATACAAGGTCTAGTTTTTCTTAATATAAAATGATAGATCTTGTCATACCCTAGACAAAACAGTTCTGTGACTTCTGTATAGTTTGAAGTGACTTGTGTAATGTTGAGCAGCAGGAAATCAATGATGAGGTTTCTATCCAAATCCAGAATTTGAACCTGCTGTTGGAACAATAACCACCTCTATGTTTTCTTACCAGAACAAAGAATTCTGGAATTTATTTTCCCCATTAAAGAAAGGCATTTGCTCATCTGACATCATTAATGCATTTTATTTGTGGTGCGGAGTGCAAATGTTATTTGAAATTGATGTTTTTAGTAAGAATTTTCTAACTTAATAGTATTCCTGCTTTTGCTCAAGATGAGAGTGTAGAGCATAATCTGAATTTTCTTCCTTCTCCAGCAAATTGAAATACACGTGGCGGGAGGGCTGGGTGTCTTATCTAATGTTTATTACACTGGTATTAATTATCAGGTCTAACTAGTGTTCTCTACAGCTCAATAACAGATTTAGCTGTCACTTTAACTTAACCAATTAGAATATACAGGTGTCTGTGTATATAATATAGCCTAATCGTTATTTCTCTTTAGTTGCTTTCTTCAAAATTGCAGTGGGAGGGAAAACTTTTGTTCTGGGAAGAATTGAGTTCTTTACATCTGAGAAATAATGGGGTTCCTTTTCAAAGAAAGAAAGGACACTTGGAAAAAAAGAAAAGTAGATGCTTTCTGGAAGCCTTATGGATAGGAAATCAGTAATGGCAGGTTTTGTTCCTCTTGGTTCCACATGGTTTTACTCTGTCTGTGACCTTCAGATCATCAGACTGAAGCCTTGCTTTTCCACACCAAACAGTGCTGAACGTGCAGGCAGGCTGTCCCTTAGCTTGTAGGGTATTTAGAATTCAGGCAAGCAGCAGACTATTAGGTTAAAGACAGATACGCTGTTAGCTTTCATGTGGCAGTACAAAATGTTTTAGTGCTCTGAAGATCTAGTGTCTTTTCTAACTCAGCCCTGCGGGTCTGTAGAAACATGGTAATTACAACTCTATTCATGATACACTGATTGTGNGAGAGCAATGAGGTCTCCCCTCAGCCTCCTCTTCTCCAGGATAAACACCCCCAGCTCTCTCAGCCGTTCCTCATCAGGCCTGTTCTCCAGCCCCTTCCCCAGCTTCGTTGCTCTTCTCTGCACTCGCTCCAGAGCCTCAACATCCTTCTTGTGGTGAGGAGCTCACAACCATATTTCACAGCTCTAATCAGTTAATCTACAAGTGAGTATTGAAAAGTCAGAGTTGGTTGCGGTGGAAAAGCACATTATTTCCCAGTACTTAAGAGAACTTTTCTTCCCTTGCTACCAACTACTGATGACCTAAACAAAAATGTGGTGCAAGGGGAGGAGATTGTGGATTAAAATAAGTAGGTTCCACATCCAGTTCTGAAATAAACATCATAGTCTGTGCTACTTCTTCAGTGCCGTATCTGTTCTTATTGAAAACTTGCCTCAAAGTGTGTTTATTAATAAAAATGATTTGGTTTGGTGGCAAGGTTGGTTTGTTTGGGGTGGCTGGGTATTTTTTGGCGTTTGTGGGGTTTGTTTTGTGTTGTGGGTGGTGGGTTTTTATTGGTTTTTTTAGCTGAATTGGATTTCTTTCGAGTGCCCATGTGGTGGCATTGGATAATCTTTCAAAATGCTGGTCTAAACTTTTCTGCCTGTAGAAACTTGTTTTGTTAACCGCCTACTCGAATCGCTACGAAAGTAACATTTTCCTTTGCAGGAAACGCGCTCATTAAATGCGGAGAAACACAAAAGCGAATTGGAACAGCGGACAGAGAACTAATTCAGACTTCGGCTATAAACTTCCTCACTCCCCTAAGAAACTTCATTGAAGGGGACTACAAAACTATTACTGTGAGTTTGATTGTGCGTTTTTCAGCATCGCACAACAAATCATAACTAAATCTTCAAAATGTGGTGGTAGATAATTGTGCATTATCGTTTTCCTGAGAGTAATGTAGAAAAAGTCAGGAAGAATTTGTATCTTTGGTGTATTTCCCTTCCTTTTGATGAGGTGAAATCAAAATAATTGTTGAAACTTGCTTTATGCAGTTCTGTTAAAAGCATGGATATGGAGTATAAAATGTGTGAGAATACTTAGGATCCAATTCTGGCTCTCTCTTCAATCAAAGAGTCATGTGATAGTTCATTAAAAATACTTCCGAACAGACAGGCTTTTGCTTTTGTGCGTGTACCTATTCTCACAAACTCACCTAACTCACTTTCAGAAAGAACGCAAACTCTTACAAAACAAAAGGCTAGATTTGGATGCAGCCAAAACCAGGTTGAAGAAGGCAAAAGTTGCAGAAGCTCGAGCCGCAGTAAGTAAAATTTGTTTTAATTTGTTCGTAACTTTCAAACTCACTGATACGCATCTGTAACCTCGACTGCTGCCTTCTTACTGTCACTTTTTCTAGCTGCTTTGTAAGAAATGGCTCAGCAGAACACAAGGAAACAAAACCAAATCACTGATCAAGTTTTCAGTTTTCTATTTTTCAACGTGATGGAATATTTAACTTAGTCGAGCCTAGTAAATATGCTCCCCTTGCTCCATCCTAGATGAGCCAATACAGTCAAAAATGACTTTCCAAGACAATTGTAAATGCAAGTCATTCACGGGTCAAGTCTGGAAGCCTATTTATAATTAATTCCAACTGATGAACCTGTCTTGATTTCTCTCCATCAAAAATATTGGTAGCTTCCTCTTTCTGTATCGTTTACTACTTGACACGGCAAAATAGGGTGAGACGCTGAAACTCGCGTTGCTTAACCATTCCTATTCTCTCAATAAATGCTTGTTTGAGGAGACTAAAATTACTGTAAACTAAAACGATTTGCCTTTTAAACTCTTAAAATGCCTCTCAGTGAAGGAATGCGTAATTGAACGTGTGCTGTTTCAGCAGGGTGTGCTTATTGTGTTTTTATTTTGACTGTGTTCCTTAAAGCGCAGCGGCTAATGGGGAGTGAAGTGATCCTTCTCATTACAGGTTAATGCGCTAGGGTCACGCATGCAGGAATATCAGCAATTTAAATACACGGGGATAATGGATTTGTTGAAGAAGCAGAGGGGACTGTCAGATTTTGCCTTTTCCGACTGGATTGCTGTGCTGAAGTATCTCAGAAGCATCGTCTTGGAGGCCGAGCTTTGTAGATGACGCGCTTTGCTCTTTTGAGATGGTGATTCTTGTAAAAAATCATCACCTCTCCCTGACAGTTTTGCTTCTGTTTCAATCCTCCATGTCACCAGCACTGTCCCTGTGTATTTAAATTGTCCATGTGTGCGTTTCCCCTTGTATTCTGTAAATTTGATGAAACCAAGTTACTTTTCTACTCGTGTAAGACTAACAATGGAGAGCAGGGCAGGCTTTAGACAGCTTGTAGTGGAATTTGAGGTGTGGTAGCAAGTATATATCTTACTTTCTAAAGCAATAGAAGTGCCATAAGGAAATTGTTCCCCTTGAGCTTAGTACTATTATTATGGTTGGACTCGATGATCCGATGGGTCTCTTCCAACCTGGTGATTCTATGATTAAAAGAAGAGCTTTGTATTTCGGTTTTGGTTCCATCACCAGTGGAATCACCCGGAGCCTGGCGCTTGGACAAAATTATTGCCGGTTGTTGCTGCTGCTACTCGACCGGCCTTAAGTATTCATGTAGCAAGTAATCCACAGGTTTATTCACGAATCATTTAGTGCTGATAGAGCATGAAACTCTAGGCCTCTTGCTTCTCTATGTTGCCAGCACTTCAATTTTAATTGCATCCCAACATCAACGTGCGTGTTTAAGACGTATTGGAGTGCAGAATTCATGGAGAAGGGGAAAAAATTGAATCTCTGCTTTATCCTCTGCAGTATAGAAATGAGGCTTATCTGGCTATAGGTGTGGTGCAAGGAGCTCATGGATGAAGGACAGAACCTGACAAACGGGGCTGAACTGATGGGTTAGCAGAGTGTGTTGAGTTATGAGGCAAACTCTCGTTTCACCGCTGTCTTTGATGGGATAGGGTGATAAATTGCATCTACGTTTGATTATTTTTTACTCATTATAAAAATATTTAATATTAGATGGAGTTACACCCCCCATGCTTAGCGTACAGCTCAAGTAGCTTAGATGAGTATTTAAAATCATAATCTAACCAGTTTTATTTATCTGTATTTGGTTCACAGTCTTGCTTAGCTTCCTTTTACTGTGCTTTGTGCCAACGAACAGTTTCCCCGCTGTATTCACAGTGTCGTAACTTGCTTTTGTCTTTTATCTGTGCCCTTAAGCAACTAAACACCTCTCAGCCTGAAGACAGTAACATTATGGTAAATGTCTCTTACGTGCTCAACTTGCTGCATGTAAAATGGCTAAAGGTTTGTTGGCCTCCTGTGTTCATTACTTTTCCTCTCAATGTTTCCTCTTGCTAACCGGCTCATTTGGCCTTGTCGAGATAGTTTGCATTCCAAACTGGTTTGGTGAAGTGCACGAAATACCCCGATGTCAGTACAGCATTAGGTATTTTTATCAGATTATTGCTGATAATCTGAAATAAACAATGTTATATCCTAATTTCTGTGACTTTATGAAATGTAGGGTGCAAAGGAGTTGGTTTTATTATCACTCCTGGAATTAATTTCACCCATTAGAGGGAAAGGAATTACTTAATTTTCCTATTATATTTCATAGGAGGAGTGAATTACGTGCCATAGCCGGGGATGTGTAGAAAATACTCATTCCCTTAAAACAACGTCTTACAATTGACTGAAACTGAATAATTTCACATAAATTAATGGCTTAATTTAGAATATAATGTATGGGAGGGACTTTTTACAAGGGCCTGTNGAAGTTAATTAATTTTGTATGACCAGCTGTGCTGTTTGGCTTGGCCAGTTGGAGTCGTGGATGTGTGCAGCGTAGCCGGGCTGCTCTCAATTCTTTTTCCACGTTTCTCAGTTGTGGTCAGATAAAAGAGCCCAACTGGTTTGTCACAACGTGGTTCCGCAGCCTTTCTGCACAGTCCTTGCTACCAAAGCCCTCATTGTGTCATCTTATTACAGCTGCGAAAATGAAGGTTAGAGGATTGCAAGAGGGCATCGGAGCAAGAAGCAGAAGTAATTAACTTCGGGAGTAAATTCCTTGCAGTCCGATGAGTTTGCTGTACTGCTTGCTCCTACTTTAACACTGGGTTTCAGATACCTTTGTAGCATTTTTAATTGGATTTAGTTTCACTCTAAAAATGCTTATGAAATGGGAAGCCAGTAATGGAATTAGCAAGAGAAATCATTCACTTGTCTGTTTCAGTCTTTAACGTGGTGTTAGTAGAGTAGTTCTCCGATATTTTAACATGTTAAGATAACTTAAATTCCTCCATAGTGCATTACAGTTTGTCTGGTTCGTGTCATGTTTGAAGTTGTTATGTCCTAGGTTGTAATGCTTGTTTTAAATAGATTCTTATGTCATAGAAGCCCCACACTCTTCAGCATCTCATTCATTTCCCAGATGTAGCGCTCTCCATCCTCATTGTAGTTTCATTGTGTATGAATATGGCTTTGGGGAACCGACTCCACCATCCTTGGGAAGTTCTGAGGGCAGGAAAGTAGTTAAAAGCCAAAATGTGGTTGCATCCTGGATTAAAACACAACCAGTCTCTAAGTCTGTGTGTTGTTTTTTTCTTCCCCTTTAATGCTGGCTAGATATGGGCTGAGGAAGTGACAAAAGTAAGTAAACAATTCAGAAATTGCCTAATTCTGAAACCCTGAGTTGCGCCGGGCTAATGTAAGGAGGGATGTTGCACGTTGCTGATTTCAGTCCAGTGCGTTACCTCAGACCCGCTGGTTCTCTCTCCAGCCTTTCAAACTCCGGTGGTGAAATGGTGCCTGGGGGGTGTTTTATAGGAGGTTGTTTCTGACCGACTGTCCCTTTGTGCCATGTGATTGTCATGGGACAAGATGGAGTAGAAAAAAGTACTGCAGGACTTGTTTCTCCAAGCTTACTGGTGTGAGTTCCTGCTGAAAACGACCTCTTGAGGATGGACTTACTGGTTACAGACCCTTTCTGGAGGGTAGCAAGGGCTTTGGAGTGTGGTTTTCAAAGGGGCACTAGATATGCAGCTGTGGGAGGTGTAAGGACTTTTTTAAGAAGTTGGGATGTAGGGCTTTGGGTGAAATTTTGGGTTTTTTGAGAGAAATAAATGACTTCTTGCATTCCAGATTTTTGAGTCGTGATGCATACAGGAGTATTTGAGTAGAGCGTAAGGTGAGAGTCTAGAGGGAAGGAGGAGTCTGGAGATTGAGCTGTAAACGAGGGTTGGATCAACTTTTAACCCAGTTAGAGAGTTATTTTACTATTCAAGTAAGACTTCAGAAGCAGCAAACCTGCCTGCTGAAGTACTTGGTGCAGGCTGGGGAGCAGCGCTGCTGGGATGAAAGCTGATCTTGAAGCTGTGACAAAGGTGAATAGAAATATTGGCATTTCAGAGGTGACAACAAGCAGCTTTAGGGATAGTTAAAGCTGGCAGATTGTGTCTTGGAGAGAAAACAAAATAATACCAAGTCCTTAACTAGCATAAAGGAGACAAAAAACTTTAAATCTTGTGATAAATTACATAATCCAAGGCTCCTTTTTATATTAAGCATATAAAAAGCAGAGACTATTAAAAAGAAACTACAACAGGCATTCTGCTGAAGGAACAGAAATCCATCCAGATTTCTAAAGGCAACCTGTCCTTCGGTGTTTGAAAGTTGAAGGAAGAGATTCACAGGTATTTTCAATTTAAATCTGTGAAGCTTCCCAGCAAGGATTTCAGGCTGTCCAGTAATCTTGAGGCCCATCACAGGGGAGTTTGAGTTAAAATAAAAGATCAATAGCATCAATGACAAGCTCTTCTCAGTTTAAGCTCCCTTCTGAAATGTGGAGTCAGATGATATTAAATACATAAAACACATGGGGTAGGTAATGACGCTAAACACTTTATAAAGTCATCTGACGCGTGCTGGGGTCAGATGGAGAGAGCAGAGGCTTTAGCATGTGTGCAGCACATCGAGGTTAGTCTGGAAACAGCCTCAGGTTGCACCAGGAGAGGTATAAAAAATGGAGCCTCTGGAGAGACTGCCCAGGGAACTGGAATCTCCATCCGTGGAGGTGTTCAAAAAGTGTAGATGTGGTGCTTAGGGACACGGTTTGATGTTGAACTTAGCGTTTGATTAGANGCCTCAGGTTGCACCAGGGGAGGTATAAAAAGTGTCTTTACTAAAAGAGGGGTCAAGCTCGGGAGAGGCTGCCCAGGGAACTGGAGTCTCCATCCTTGGAGGTGTTCAAAAAGTGTGTAGATGTGGTGCTTAGGGACATGGTTTGATGTTGAACTTAGCGTTTGATTAGAGTTGGATTTGATCTTAAGGGTCTTTTCCAACCTAAATGACTCTGTGTTTAGGTGGGTGTCTGTTAAAGGCCTCAACGTCGCTGAATGCAAAGGGCAGTTACTCTGTGCCTAGCAAAGATCTGCAAAGAAAATACCTGAGATTAAGATTAATTCATTATGAGGAGCTCTGAATAACACGGAACTCTTGCAGTTGGAAGGTGTAACAGAGCACATTGCACAAATACCTGATTTGTATCTTTGCTTTTAGTCCGAGCAGGAAGTACGAATCACTCAGAGTGAATTCGACCGTCAAGCAGAGATCACCAGGCTCCTGCTGGAGGGGATCAGCAGTACCCATGTGAGTACCCAGCGGGGGAACCTCAGTTCCCTATAAATTCTCTATAAATTAACTACCCTAAGTGGCTTGGGATCTTCAGGCTACGAGGTTTCGCTTCAGTGTGTGAAGCATCGAACTGTGGGGTTTTATTTAGGATCCGCCAAACTTTCCTTTAGTCTCCTGTCAACCTTGAGAACGCAGGAGCTTTCCTTTTTATCCTTTCAACTCAGCTTCCCATCCATCAGATCCACAGAAACGTGCTCAAATATTTATTCTCTTCTGAAAACAATGTAGATAAACGGCACGATACTTATACAGCATCTGTTAGTTTTGCTCAAATATTAATTTTTGTGATGTTTTATCCCAGTCACCTGATAGATCCAGGTACGATTCCCACGTGGCGTAAATCCTTACATGTCAGTGTTTCACCTGATGAGCAGTCCCGTTTTTTTAGCACTTTGACAGACTAAACCCATGAATTCTTTGTGTTGCAGGCCCATCATCTTCGCTGCCTGAATGATTTTGTTGAAGCTCAGATGACCTATTACGCACAATGTTACCAGTACATGTTGGATCTCCAGAAACAACTTGGAAGGTAGAACCGCTGTAGTTATTGAGAAAAACACGTTTTTTTTCTAAGTGCTTATGAATAGTAGGAAAACTTACACTGATAACAGTGGTGAGTACACAGGCAGGCTGGAATGGAAGGAAAGATCTCTTCTCAGGTAATTAATCCATAATTACCTCAGTGCAACTACTTCCCTAACCCTACACAGAGCACTAATGCCTTTTGAGGGCTGATTTACTGAGATGATGTAACTGAGGAAGGGGAGCC
The DNA here is from genome assembly GCA_013389865.1 of Piaya cayana. NCBI lineage: Eukaryota > Metazoa > Chordata > Aves > Cuculiformes > Coccyzidae > Piaya > Piaya cayana. The sequence continues at coordinate 1,173 of WAAB01004231.1, read as the reverse complement.
CACGGTAACCTTTAATGGCCCGAAAGAAAAGAGCTTGTAGAGATTTACTTGTAATCATTCAAGTGACGTGTGTTTCATGCAACAAAAGTGTTGTGCAGTGTGGGAGAAGGTCGTGTAGTGCCTGTGAATTCCTGTTGCCTCTTCATTCACTGCCAGGCACTGCCTGGTACTCAGTCTAACTCTGTTCTTTACTGCTAAGTAAGTTCCTAGCATGGATATTGTACCTAGGGAGAAATGTGCTTCCTAATGTCTATAACCACTGACCCAGAGCACTCGCAGTGGAATGAGAGTTTGTCCAGTTTTACTGTTTTGTGGGTTTAGCATTTTAAAAGTGAGCAAAGAAACTGCGTGACACGAGTTTGTGCTCATAACCCTTTTGTGTGATTGGTGGCAATGTCTGCGTGCTTGCTTTTCATAAAGTTTCCCCTGTTCAGAGTCACACAGAACCACGGAATGTCAGGTTGGAAGGGACCTCAAGGATCATCTTTTAGGTGATCTGTGATTTAAATGAGATGGCCCAGCACCCTGAGTGTCCAGTGTAGAGGAGTCCACCACTTCCCGGGGGGGATGATTCCAATGTTTTTTCCAACTGGTAAACAGTTTTCTTCTGGAATCCAATCAGAATCTCCCCTGGAGCAACCAGTCTCCATTCTCCCTTTTCTTTTCCATGAGACTCCTTGTAAAAAGGGAGTCTCCATCCTCTCAGCAGACACCCTGTATATACTTGTACATGGGAATAAGGGCTCCCCTAAGCCTTCTCCTCTCAAGGCTGAGCAAACCCAGCTCTCCCAGCCTTACTGGATAAGGAAGGTTTCCCAGTCCTCTGACTACCTCAGTGGCCTTGCTCTGGGCTCCCTACAGCCTGCCCGCGTCCCTTTTGTATTCTAATATTTCTATTCTAATTCTCCACAAAGCCGCCTTTCTTCAGGCCATAGCGGGCTGTATATTTAGATGAGCGTGTGCACTGCAGGTTTGTTTGTACTTACAAGTTTACTGGAGTGTCTGTTCTAAATGCTGCCTATAAAGTAAGACTGTTTTTCATGACAAGGAATTAAAACCAGTGTTAGGAATCCTGTAATTTTGCAGCACTTGCCCTTGTCCAGCTGCTGGGCACCACTGAGAAGTCTGGCCTGTAGACACTGATGAGCACTGACGAGATGCCCTCTGCCTTCC
>WAAB01004228.1:12688-30375 GCA_013389865.1 Piaya cayana | reverse complement strand
CCAAAAATAAAAAAAAAATCAAGCCAAAATTCTTTAGCAATCCCAAATCCCCAGAACTTGAAAACTCAAAGCCAGAACTGTAGTTGCTAATCTCTTCTTGCTATTAAGCACATTTAGAAGTCTCACCTTCTTTCCCCACCTCTAATTCATTCTGATTGAACACTCATGAGTACAAGGGTCACAAAACCAAAAAGAAGACTTAAATTCATGTCCTCATGTTTTAATGTATAATCACTTGCACTTATAAAAATACAACTGGTGTATGAAAATAGGAACTTATCAGATCAGCTGGAATACTAAAAGAAAAAAAATCAATCTAGTTTGTTTGTAATTTCAAATTACTGTTCTTTAAAACATGCGAGAACACTCACTAAGGCTTGCATAAAAAACAGCCTCAATCTGTGGCTAAATGTCTAATGGACATTTACAAAGAGGTTTAGGAACTGAGTCACATGATGGACAGAAGAGACAGAAACCACTGTAGACATAAGCAACAGCAAATAGTTCCATTTCTCTTACGAGATTAGGAGGAGACTTAAGCCTCTTGAAAGCATGCTTGCAAACTTTGTCTGACATGGGAGGAGGGGGCAGTTAACAAGCAGGATTCCTTAGAGGATCCCAATATTCTTCAGCCTGTTCTGAAATAACTTCTTTGCTCTCCCCACGCTTAAAAAAGTGGACTATGACTGCCTTCCAAAAGAAACCTCCTTATCCCTACTTGCAACCAAGTGCAAAAGGGACATTAAAACCAAGCTGCCCCTAGCTTCTTGTCCACCTAATGGCAGAGCACAGCTCTAAAGCACAGAACAGTGGGAATCAGGATCTGCTCTGCACCTCAGGTGCAAGGCAACACAAAGCATGAAGAGTCTTTACTTTCTTATCTGAGCAGGTGAGACACAAAGTCCAGTCCTACGTGAACATCTGTGAGCACTGAAAATCTTCCAGTGGACAGACATTACTGGGATCAGACAAATGATTAGTGCAGACCTGACTGCCAGGATTTCAAACAGATCACTTTGCTCTTGATACTGCCTTCTGTGCTGTTTTCTAATAATGCATATGGAATCCACGAGTTCTGTCCTCCAAACCGCAGTGAAAAGGCACCAGCCACTTCGCTCAGTCAGATGCACAAATCTCCTGGGGTTGTTGTCTACATGAAATATATAACCATTGTATATCGTTAAGCACTTTGGTCATGTTTCAAAGTAGAAAATCTATTAGTCCCACAAATTTATAGTTCTCGATGTGCTTCAGAGAAGTACATTGTTATGGCTGTTATAAATAAAATGCATGGATAAATACGAAACAACCATGATTTGGCCACTTCCTCTACTAAATTTGTGCGCTCATGTCCTTGGCTTGGGTCTGAAGATGTTATTGGGAGGAATGGGACAAACTGGTTGGGAGAAGCACATCAGCCCATGCTGGATTATTCCTGAGACAATTATGGAACTAGAACACTGCTGCCTTACGCTGCTTAATGTTATTGTTTCAGTCAGCAGAAATATTAAACAGCATCTGCAATGTGTGAGTCACGGCCTAAGCACAAGCAGCACAGAGTACTTCAACTGAATGGGCATGAGGTGTTTCAGGAGGAGGAGGTTGATGTGAAGGTGTTGGAAAGGAAGGGAAGTGCACCTTAACGCAATGTGGAGAAAGAAGCAACTCACAAACCTTTGGAACACAAATCTTATTAGGTAGGGTATTCGCACTCACCTATCAAAATTCCAAGTTTCACACACGAGTGTCAAAAGTTTCACATTAGGTAAAAGAAGCTAATCAATAATTTAAGCACATACTTATCTTTTAAGACAGTGAGACTTAGGCAACCGAGACTTTATCACCACTATTATGCTTTTTTTTTTTTTTCCTGATTTTTTCACGAACAAGAGAGAAAATCAATTCTTGCCTTTGAAAATTTGCTTCTAACAATGTTTTCTTGCTTTTCACCCTGAGGCTATGAAGAATTTGAACTGGACTTGCCTAGTTTAGCATGTAAGTATGGAACACCCCTGTTTCCCAGATGTCAGCATACATTGTTATGAATAGTGAAAAGATATACAAGGCCCCAGGAGGAAGGCTATGATATTTCTAAAAATTTCTTTTTCCTGTTATTCTACTCAGCACTATCAAAGAAGCTCCTGTGAAATGATGGTGCTACACTGAGAGATGCAATTCCTGAGCCCAAAAGACAATGAGAAATTGCAAAGCGCTCTGTGGAAGCTATGAAATACTCTCTCTATACTTTAATTGCTCTTACATTATCTGTAAAATACTGTCCTGCTGCTCCTAAGCCATTTATTCAGGTCACTTTTAACTGTTATTTAAATATTTTTGAATGATCCTCTGCAAACCTAGCACATGACAGACTCCTCACCATTATCTGCTTAGATTCTAGTAGGGCATTATTTGCCTGGTTTAGTTGATTTGGACTTCAAATCCTTTTAGAATCGTACTATCTTAAAGTCCACCCACAATCCAGTATCTAGATAAAATGCATGAGTTAACAATTAACATGAAAAATGCATGGTCAAAAGCTGATTTGTCCTAACATCTTCCTTCACGGAGGGGGGGAAAGTGAACTAAGAATGGCTTTTCCACAGGTCGAGTGATGCTGTCTGCATTGGTAAAGGTGATATAAATAAATGGATGAGTTAAGATTTGGATTCAGAATCTTGAGAGAGTATTGGTTCAGATTCTTTTTGGGTTTTTCTAACTTTTTTTCTATTTCTCTTTATAATTATTCTCTATGTAATGTTCAAAGATATTGCACTCTACCTATATGGTAACCATGTCTACCTCACTCTTGAGTACACTGCAGTTTTTATATCTTTATAAGAGTGAGATAATGAAGTGACATATTCATTTTACTGGTTAAGGAACTGGGGAATTAGTGCTTAAATTATTCAAAGGACTCGGCTAATGAAACTTGGGGTCTCCAGCTTTTAACTCCCAGCTCCCTGCCCATGAACACAAGCCAGACCCATGGAGATACTACATTACTCTACAAGGAGAAAATCTGCTTTTAAAACTCACACTGTAGGAGACTTAAGTCCAACTTGTGTGGATGGATTTGTTTGATAAGCAGTAGTTGCTAACATTCATTCCTGAAATCTTCGGACTTTCTTCCAAGAACTAAGAACATTCTTCCCCCCCAGCCCTTGATTTGCATTTGTTCTTAAAGCACAGTTATAGAAGCAGAGTTTGTGGAAGAAGCAGGAATGGAACCGAAGCTTCAAATAAACTCATATTAATTCTCATCTCTGCTTACTCAGACATATAGGTAAATAAATTACAGTAGATTACCCCAATAATCCCCACACTACTATTACATTCTTCTTTATAAAAATATGATTGAAAAACTTATCCTTCTCTTTAATTCATTAAGTAGTCTGCCTGATTGTGATTGTTATTTAAAGTGGGGGCACAATTAAGGAAAATGAGGTTTGTTTATGGAACCACATCGGCTTGCTTTTTTTCTTCATTACTAATCATGAGTTTAATTTTTAATGGAAAAGCATTGCTAGCACAATTAACACTCAATTTACATGTGCATCCATAGACCTAATTAATTAAATTTTATTGATGCCTAGTTGCTCCTTAAAATGCTTTCCAAATGCCTTCAAATTGATTTTAAATGGTTGATAGTGAAAGTCTGTATGTTCCTGGTAGTAACCCTACTGATTTTTATACCTATTACCTTACATACTGTAAGAACTCATTGCTTTCCGCTTTCTAATCTGAGAATGCGTTCACTGTTGTTTAACGGGGTATTTGGAACAAAGCTATGGAAAAGTGGTAAGTTTCCACTTTATTTTCTAGCTAGGAGGGTCGTGTCTCTTTCTGTCATGCATCATTATGACAAGACCCAATAGTTGTAAACCCTTCTTTTCTAGCTCTGTGGGAGGTTGATTTTCATGACATCCTTTATCCTCCAAGTAAGCACCTTACTTAGACTGATTATTGCCTTGATGTTTTCTTATCTAGATTGTATCCAATGTGAAACACTATCTCTGCTACAATAATGGTAAAATAAATGTCTACTTGTCTCATAAATACGTTTTAGAGCAACTACATTTGTTACAATTGTTTTTAACATATACCGAGTTTTGTTGCATTATCAATTAGTCTGAAATTCTAGCTCTGCCATACCTCATAACTAGCATTAATTTATAGTTTATATATTTTCAAAAGGTAGAAAAGTGTATAAATATGTGCTCATATAAATATAATATTAGCAAGAGATAATTTCAATTTTATAAACTTACATTCACAATATAACGAAAAAAATATTTTTCTAAATTAGATTGAGTATAACATTAAAGCCTCTAACAAATACTATGCAGAAGATTATACACTGATTTTTCATTCACTTGACGTTGTGATTTAAACAATATTAACCATCATATCATTTCACGTTAACAGAAAGACAATCAAGATGAAATCTTAATTACCAAAGAACTGTCAAGAGACATTAACAATTTCATACTGAATTTTACAAAAGTAATGATTGTCCTATTACATATGTTGTAATTTGATTTTCCTGACTGCTATAATAGTTTCCTCATGCATTAAATACTTATTTTCTCACTACCTGCCAGCAGTTTCATAGGTGGCCTCATTTAGAGAGATGGAAAGAACTTGAAAGAAATTAATATCAAAGAAAAACTAAGCTTGGAAAAAATTACAAATTTGAAGTATAAAACCATAAAATAAAGTACATATATGTAGCACAATTGCATTTGAGGTATGATTAAATATAATTAATTATTACGAGAAAAGCAATTGATTATTATGTACACATAAAATATGTCATGATTAAAAATTGAAGACTGAATCAACATTATACAGCTATTAAAGCAACCTAACCTTTTTGTTCCAGAAACTATGTAAACATTTATGTATCTATTAGATCTATGCCTAGGCATACAAAAAATCTAACACTGACTTGCCAGGACAAGGTGACTATAAAATTTAGAAAAGATGTAACGAAGTACAATTTTCCATATCACAACTGCTATCAATGTCAAACTGATCACTTAGGCAAAGACTTTGCTCCCAGATTAGTTTCATACACTGTACACACGAGGGCTGAATTAACTTTCCTAATATCATGCACTTAAGTTGTTTTGCAACAGTATACGTGAATGCCTACTGGAACCAGAAAGATTAAGACTTTCATTAACAGCCACTTTAACATAGGAAGTCTTATTTCTTTAAAATGAGAAATTACTTATAGCTTTAATTTCTCAATAATTTCTTTGAGTATATACTTCTTTTCCAAGTGAAAGGGAAAATCTGAAAATTCATGTCTGTTCAGACCAAAAAACTTTTAGTCAAGGAAAATCTCTCAGCATACATTAGAGTCTAGTCACATGCAAACAACTTTCAAAACAACTAGGACTGTCCAGTATAATGACATATTTTTGGAGACGTACCTGTGAATAATTACTCTGCTCAATTCAGAACATAGAGTTGAATGTGTTTATTCTGCAAATCCAGTGAGCGATGGAACAAAGAACATACATGCTTACATACATGGGAATCTGACAGGTTTCCTTTCATCCCAATCAATAGCATTTTTAGAACTTTGGTTTCATGAAAGAGGCAAAAGAACCCCCTCACTACAGCTTGAGTTTTAATTTTTATATATTTTTTTAAATACATTGTATAGATAGAAAAAGATATATTGAATCATTAGCTAAAAAGAAAGGCTGATGTTTATTAATTGTTTGGGGGGTTTAGCAGTAAGTGTAGAAAAAGAGGAAAATGTATTACATTTATTTTTCCCAAAGTGTCACATGTGCAGAGAAAAAAAGTGAGATTCCTAGAGATTTTTTTTCTAAACTGATTCTAAAGAAAGGCACTCCTAGGATTATGACATCCCACATAACCATGCATACTTGTATAAAATTTCTCTGTGCATCTACTTAAAGAAAATTCAGCTGCAAAATTTTGATCTGCTGTCTTTATCCGCCATCATTTTATTTAGTTTTAAGCTAAAATTCATTAAGGTCAAAAAACTAAAAATCACCAAACTCCAGCAATGTTCTGGTCAGAATCAATCACCTTAAAGACCACTTTTGTGGGCTGGTGATCAGGTGACTTAGAAATGCTTCTGCTAAGGCTGAATCTATATTATATCCAGTGCAGGAGGTAAACTGTAAATCAGTATGTTCACAGCTGACACAGGCCAAAGATATAGTGCGGATCTGTGAATTGTATAGGAATGTCACACTCAGGACCAAATTCTAGCTACCTTGGGAAGCCGAATTTGCAGATCTCGCTTCCAGAGAGATAACATTAGAGACTAGGCAACAGAATATGTGCCAGAGATGCTGAAAAAAAACCCCAGACACAATGCTGTAAGTATGCCCAAGAGTAACTTAAAGCCAAAAAAGACCTGCTTGGAATTCATACGGTGTAAGCTGAGAATCTAAGATCTGGGTCATCAGATAATCATCGAGGTAGAATCTAACTGGCTTTTAGGGTTTAGGAAAGATTTTCCCTTTTTCCATATGGAGATTATGCCATTTCCATGATGTAAGAGGGCTTCTGCATTTCATTCACCTACTTCTGAAGCCTCTGGTCAGACAGAAGATAATGGATCAGAAATACGGTAGGTTTAATTTCACACACTTAGTAAGAGCTCTAAAATTTCTTTACATTTATCAACACTCTCCACATACGTCATATTCTGTTATCTTTAGTTTGCACCAACCTTTAAAATTAACATTTTAAGTAAGTACCAACGTGAGCAAAACCAAACACAGATTCAAAGGTTTTAATCAAGCTCGAGCCACTTATCAATTGCAAACCATGTCAGTTTTTGCCTTGAGCAGAGCTTCCAGTACACACTTTATCTCTATATCCCAGCTACTTTCAGGGCACATGGTACCCATCTCTCCTCCTAACTCTGTTGATTGAATCTGAATGCAGTATCTAGTTGTACTCTGACAGGTATATTCAGAAAGGTGGCAAAGTATTTTAGCGAGCTGCAAGCTCCTTACACAAACAATTACAGATCACAGTTAAAGCTCTTTAGACAACAACTGGGCACTCAAGTCTTACCCAGTGCCATGAAAATCCCAGCCTGAGACGGTCTGACAGGCCAGGTTTTAAGCAGGCAGGATCTCTTTGGAGCTCAGCAACAAATTTGATGGCATGATGTGGGCTGTCCTCAACCACTGTCAAATCTCCAATTCTATTAAAACATAGTTTTCTGGCATTTAATTCCAATCTCCAAATGATAAGAGCCCATGCATGAATCTGTTTCAACATTTAGCACTGCACTGTGTAAATACAGCGTGTACACATTGTGCTTGATATGACATTCTAATAAATGTTTGTATTTCTGTGTTATGCTGTTTAGAAATTTCTCTTTAAATGGAGATTTATGAATATTTCCTCTCCAAGACAACAGGGCAATATTAACCTTCTCACAGAGGTGTGTGAGTAAAAGTAATCACTAATAACATTGAGAGAATATCAGTGACTGCTATTCAGGGGAAGTTCTTGACCTTCCCCCTTGCATCCAGATTTAAATACATCATCCTCTTTAAAGTGGGATTTAAAGCCCATCAATACATCTTTCACCTTAAAGACAGGCCAATACGACATGTTGGGATTGCCTCCCACTTCTTAGTATGATAGAAACAGCTTCTGGTGAAGGGCGACAATACAGTTTAAGGATGTTAAACAAGTTCTTTGTGCAAGTTTATCTTTCTCAAATATTCACAAGAGATATACTCAAAACCAAAATATTTGCAAGACCCTTGTCTGATCTTCATTTTCAAATATCTTGCCTTATAGAGAATCTGTGATTCCTTTCACCTCCAAATGAATAAAATATAGCAGGAAAAAGTGGAACAATGTAGTTTCCAAGCAGTAGCATTTCATCTAACAAGAAGCTGTAATATAAACAGCATGTGCATACTAAGTTCAGTCTTTACAGAGCAAATCTGGGTTTAGGTGTTTATACTCCTTTATTATCCATCTGTTGCACTCAGTTATCATTAACTTAGTATTTGTCAAGATCCATTAAGACCAATTAACATGTCAACAAGTACAGATAATACAGTTAAATATCCATTTAAAGCCCGTTCATACTTGGCATTATTGAGCATGTACAGAAGCCGGCAGAAGAGAGAGGTATGTGTACTTCCACATAGCTACATGGTTTATTAATAGTGACCTGGAAGTGACATTTATAGAAGACAGTATTTGAAATTTGGATTACCAATCACTGGAGTAATCCTTAGCTTTATGTGTTGACTTATGAAGACAAACGACATAATATAAAACCATTGATGACTAAGAATAAGTGCTGTGGTATTGTTTTAACCATAATAGTCAAGGATACAAACAAGATGAACCACAGTGAATTAATGAATACCTTTTTTTAGAGGGGCCAGTATAGATAGGAAGAGGCAATGGAGTGCTTCTGAAAACAGAAGTTATAAAAAAAANTAGATGATCCTTAAGGTCCCTTCCAACCCAAAGCATTCTGTGATTCAACAATATCTTATTTTTACCAAAACATAAATTAGTACTTAAACTGCTTCCCACTGAGCACCACTCCTCTCTTTATATGCCTATTATATTGCTTATAAAAAGTCTTCTGCAAAATGATCTGTAATGGTATAAAAGCTTAAACGAATTATTTCATTTACCTAGCAGTAGTTCAATTCTTTTTACATAGAACAGATTTCTGATAATTCTAATAGAAAAACTTGTTTTCTTCATTCTTAAGTTTACATTTCTTTGCTTAGAAGGAGACTTTAAAAGCTAGTGCAAATATAATCAATGTTGGAAATACACTGACTACAAGTCTGTCGTCTTTCAGAGCAAGATGGGCACTTGAGAAAGTTATAAGACTGCAAACAAAGTGAGTATTGAAAGTGGGAAAATATCTTTTAATTCAGCTTAAATTTATCTAAGAAAAAAGAAAATCACTTATGACATAAGGAGACAGCAGGAGTTACAAGGGGAAAAATGTAGAAATAAGAGACATTAAGACAGAGAATTATTTAGAGCCACCCAAAAAGTATCATTACAAAAGCAATAACCCAGGGTCAACCCTGTGGAAGAGCACTCAATTTTTTTCCTTAAAAGCATTTGTCTCCCTTTCTATTTATTTTTTTTTTTAAAGTGGAGACTTCAGAGGCAGTTGTTAAACTAAAAACATCCCTCTAGCTTTGGGATGAAACTAAAAATCAAAAACTTCCTCACTGTAGAGCTATACTGCATTTCCCCCCCATGCAGACTTATTTCATAAAAATGTCAGCTATTAAGTTAACATTATTTAAAGAGCTTTAGGTTGTAGTTACTGAATGCAACCTAAGCTATATCCATAAAGGTCTGACATTGATCTCTGGTTGTATAAAACATGATACAGAGAGGCACTAAATAAATAATCTGTATACTGCTTCCAAAGCATCTCTATTTATCATTGCATTAATGATAAGGATCTGATTTAAAGTGAACCCTAGCAAGGGTCAAATCCGAGCACAAGCTGTAATATGAGCTGCAAGAGTGCTGATAACCTGGAACAATATGAAGAAACCCTGTCAGATAAATAAAACAAACCAGTTGTCCATTAAACAGCTCAGGAAGAGGCCAACAAAACCAAATGCGGATAGAACAATATTTTAATTTTTTTTGTTTTTATTTTAAGAAAACCACAGAAAAGCTACATCTGAAGGTCAAGCCATTCTAGGGCTGAAGAAATAACACTGCGCAGCAGAGTAAAGATTGATCTTTAAAAAAGTGTGCTGCCACTCAGAGACTGTTTAGCTGTGTTCTTGCATCTCTTGGAGACCTCAAGAACCACCGCTAACCTCTTCTACATTACGATAAATACGCAACATCCCATCATTTCATACATGATTTGAACAAACAAATACTCTTCTGGTTGGAAGACCAAACAGATGAAATGTCAGGAAGGGAAACCAAAGGACATGTAACTTATCCAGACCTCATGCTCACCTTAAAATTCACCTTAAAATTCGCAACTGATAGCTAACTCTTGTTCCACATATCCGTTCCAGGTTTTTCTACGCAGGCCAGGTATAGTCCCCCACTAAAATCAATGGTAATGGGATTCAGTTATCATGTAACTGGGTGGAACATGGTTTTCTCAAGTCTATGGATCTGAAGGAATCTTTCCCTCTTTACACCTCTTTATTTTTTTACAATATATGTTATAAACATAATAGGAAAGAGCAGCTCTTAAATCAGTTAATTTGGCAATCAAATGCAATATAACACCTTCTTAGCAAGAAGACCACTGGTGAAGCAGGAGTTAATAATTCACTCCATTCAAAAGAGATAAAAAGATATGGGATTGTATTATTGGAGCAGGCAATTATGTGTTTGCACCATAAAATATACCAGGAATTTTTATATTCAGGTTCTGTGAGGACCTGTGTGAGACAGGTCCGATACGTGACTGAAGCAAAGACAAGATGAAGCTTTTTGTCTAAGGTCTCTATTAATAACCCTTCTGTCCTGCCCCCTCTCCATTTATTTTAAGCAAAACTATGTTAACAAGATCATTCGATATCTATTTTTGAGGAATAAAAATATTTTATTCTCTCAAAATCCATTAGAACTGCCTGCTCAGGACTTTGACATGCTCTGCACTTGCATTAAGTTGTGAGTAACAGCTTCACAAATATCTGGTTTTCTGCACTTGATGCTGAAGCATCTACTTACATCTAATACAGATCTATGTGCAGTTACTTCTATTTCTATAAATCAGGAATTATTTCATTAAAATATCCATTTAATGCAAATTTAATGAAATACTAGTTTTCATTTTTTAAACCTGAGAAAATATTAGAAATAGAACACTAATGAAGAGGCAGTAAAAAATAAAATATTTGTACATTATTCATGATCATAGGTTTTAGCTTTTTAGAAGACTCTGCAGCTCTAAGCAGTTGTGTAACTAATTTTGCAAATCACGTTTAATATGTATTTAGGCAAAACACATTGAAACTTCTTGATAGCTTAGGAAGCCAAACATTCACATATTACAAGCCAATTATGCAATCACTCCTGAACAACTAAATATTATTACTAAATCTGAATTAACCAAGGGTACAGCATGTTCTTAGTGCTTAGCATAAGAGGGATGGCTTCACTAAGTCCAAAGACCTATCTATGATTTGAAATCAGAAAACCTGTTGGAGGATAATTTACAATTAGAGGAGGTATAATTCAGATTCTCTGTGCCTTGGTAATAGAGCCTTGTGAGTGTGTACTGGGAGCTGCAGCCCCTGTTACAAGGGGTGCCTGCTGTACCCCAACAAAACCCTTTCAGGCAGAGGCAAAGGCAGCAAACCTTCTCCCTCTCTTGCACCATCTTTTACTCAGTATCTGCTCTGCCTAGCAAACACCTCCATGGGATTCTAAGGAGGACAACTTCCAAAACTTCAGTCATTTCTTGCAGTTAATGTAGAAAAAGTTAGGTTCCTTTTTTTCCATTCTACTGAGCATCCATCCACGCAAAGGGCCCTAAACAAAACTGTATCCTGTGTACTTCGCTGCATATATCGCCCCGGTTTTCCTTCCCAGTTAACACAGCTCCTCTCATACACACACTCACCATTTCTGTTTGATCATTGGCTAGATCTATGGTTTGCTGCAAAACTTTTCTCTGCAGATGGATTTCAGGAGGATGTTAGACTTCAAAGCACTTGCCGATCCCATTTCCTAGTGATAGGGGTACCCTGCATTGCCTAATAATTTTATAAAAATTAACTTATTTTACCATTACTATTAATAATCAGGCCATAAAAAAACTGAGAAGACTGAACCCACCCTGAAATATTNGCAGTTAATGTAGAAAAAGTTAGGCTCCTTTTTCTCCATTCTACTGAGCATTCATCAACACAAAGGATCCTGAACAAAACTGTATCCTGTGTACTTCACTGCATACATCGCCCCGGTTTTCCTTCCCAATTATCACAGCTCCCCATTTCTGTTTGATCTTTGGCTAGATCTATGGTTTGCTGCAAAACTTTTCTCTGCAGATGGATTTCAGGAGGATGTTAGACTTCAAAGCACTTGCCGATCCCATTTCCTAGTGATAGGGGTACCCTGCATTGCCTAATAATTTTATAAAAATTAACTTATTTTACCATTACTATTAATAATCAGGCCATAAAAAAACTGAGAAGACTGAACCCACCCTGAAATATTGTATCAAATTATAAATTCCCAGTGACAGAAGAAGAAAATATTTGATATTAAATGCTTTATTTATGGCCAAGAAAAAGATTTCATTTTGAGATGCTTTTCTAAGGAAAATAAGGGACAAACTACATCCAATAAACTTTCATCATATCTTTCGCCCTTTGGGTACACGTGCCTAACCCTTCTACGTCCTGAGAATGCCCAGATTATCTGGTTGTGGGTGAAAGCTCCACCTCTAGCAGATTTTGGTGCCTGCTCCAGTAAATGTTTGATGTAGCAGAAGAGAGTCCCATATCTTCTGCTCAGGGCAACCCCTTCGAAGCAAAAGGTGCAGGTTTCTCAAGAAAATGCAACTATCCAGAGACTAGTTAGAAATACGTATAACAGCAGATTAATTGTGGACCACAGAACCTACATTTTCCAGTTACTTTAACAGTTAAATAAGTACCAAAAACTCCATCACTGAGCCAAGTGAATGCTGCATCTCTCAAAAAGGCTGCACACCATTCTTGTTTTACTGTTGTAACACTTGTGGTAAAACGGAATTTAAATCATTAACCACCTAAAATAAATTTTGAATAATTTTATCAAAGAGAACAGAGCCTTGTTTTCCACACAGCCACAAATCTGACCTGCTGACATTTGCCAAACAGCTACTTTGTATTTTCTGCACTGACAAGAAATCCCATGTGTTCTTACTGTGTCACATTACAAAAGTAAGTCAGCCATGGATTAACTTCCATATGTTCTTTTAATTGATTTAACAAATATAGATAAGATAAAGATACTTATGTGGTACTGTAAAAAGCACAGACTAAGACCCGGTTACCTTCTGCACCTTCCCAGTACAGATCTTTGCAGGCATTTCTTGTGCAAGGAGCAGACTTTACATCAAATACACAGGAATTTAAGAAGGATCATGCGCAAGGGATGGGATTTTTAGCTTAAGTTCTTTTATAAAATTAATATCACAATCACAAAACTTTCAAAATACTTCCATAGTTGCTTTATTTACAGTTTAAAATAATCCTAGTGTTACATTTCCAAGTTTAATTGTTATGATTTTACTTGTATGTGGATTTATAATCTATTTTAATCTTTCACAGAACACATCCTTAAAGCTAAAATAAGGTTTCTAAACACTGTTGAGAACTATTAACCTTTAAAAGGATATTTTGCTGTCCCTTTGCAGACACGATCGCTCCCAGACTGACTAGTTTTCTGTTTTAATCTCTGAATGGATGCAGGCGTTTGTTTCTTTTTGGTCATACCACATTACATGCTGAGACAGTGACGATCTGTGGGAATTTAGTAACCAGTTCAGAATTCTGCATTTTATAGGAGAGAAAATGTCAGATGTGGTCAGCTTCCTACCCTTTTATGGCTGACTTTTATTATTCACTCCTGCCTCTTACTGCCTACACCTCCCGAGCAAACGCTCAAAATTCTGTTCAAATTGCAGAAGCTGACTTCCTCTGCAGAGAATAATGCAGATTCAAAGGAGGACAAGTGTTGTTTATTAGCAATTACCATGAAAGTCCTTCCTGTAATTAACCCCAGCTTCGTGGACACTTCTATTTGCACTTCAGCTATCTCATAAACAGGGGCTGCATTTCCATTATTGTTGGGGAAGATGAGTCATGGCAGAAGAATGCTTATCTCCAGTCACTTTTAACTACCTTTTGTCTGCGTGAGATGTTAGTCACTACAAGATTACAGGAATGTCTGGATTTGGGCTTCTTTTTTTTAAAAAAGCCTGTTTCCTCTTCCCCTTCATAGACTCAGAATGCACCAGTAACAGCAGAAGGGCTAAGAGGTATATAAAATTCTCTTTTCATTTCAACGTATGCTTTGGCTGTATGATCACTGAATCATAACCAAGAAGAATTCCTGATTCTGCCCAGCTAACGGGAGGTCTAAGATGCTGAATAACCCAACATTTGCTCCGTAGGCCATAAAGAGACAATGGTGAAGGATTTGTTTTAGCATTTTTCAAGCTCTCAAAGAGAGCTGAGCTACAAATCAGTGCAGTGATGTATGCCTTCTGCCTGAAGAAAAAAAAAATCCCAAACAAATCCCCACTTTATTCACAAAACACAATAACTATGAAAACTACCAATACCACGTGTACTCTCCTAGTTTTTTTGTACTTTCTTTTTTATTTATAATTGAACACCTTGGACATTAGGGGATGTTAAAGAAAACATAACACGCAGATCCTAAACATGTATCTCAATTCTTTGAAACTAGAAAGGCTAAAAACCCAATAACCCTTTACCATCTAAACCTGCAATAATACATGCAGGCAGAATTTCTGTATCCCATCCCTGATTTTAACATGAGACAATCCACATGAAGCTACCTGCAGATACTCACCACAAGACTGAGGCCTTCTGAAAGATCTTCAAGATCTTTACATACTTCGCAGAAAAAAAAATAAGGACAAAATTAAAGTTTTACTGGTAATACAGCTTTAAACAACATAATGGCAATTCTTGCAATCTGACTGCATCCTAAATTAAAAACTGATTCAAGGGGCATAGCATTAACCTTCTTTGCCTATTTTGCCATCAGGCTATCAAGCAAAAGTTGCAGAAAAATAAAAACACTAATTAAGACTAACTGGGACTTGAAATTCTTCCCACACTCACTGCTTTGAGTAATTTCACTTCACACTCCCAACTGCTAATTCCACTGGGTTAAATGAAAGCCTGTAGATGTTTGTATTAAAATCTGAGGTCAGAGATGAGAATGCTCCTTTATTTTAGATGGAAGTTTATTAATCATTAGTCATTTTACTGTGTGAGATGCTAGCTAACAGCAAGACAGAAGAGCAGACATGGATTATTGCATGCAAAAGCATCTACATTCATACACCCGCTTCACTGTGATGACAATTTATAGAAAAAAACCTTTTTCCTTCAAGCATTTTTGAATGCTGTTGATGCAGATTACGTTTGAGCAAAATGAGGTTGAAACTCTTTCTACTGATAAGATTTGTTTCACTGTATACAGTGAAGAAACTGCAGGCATAAACTGCGTACAGGTTTGCTTTTTTTTCTTTCCCAGTGGGAGTGGCAACTGAAATCTGGACCTCTTGCCATATTGGTTGCGCCCTTCAGATCACAGTACAACTCCCAGAGACAAGATGGTCAGTGCACCAGCATACTAATGCATCCGACTACTAGACTGGCCATTGTTAGTACTTCATAAATTAAAGTAAAACCACCGTTTAACATCTCAGAATACCATCCCACACAATTTATGATTGAAACATAGCTTCCAGACTCACAGCCTATTTCTGAGGGACAGTTTTGTAAACTCAAAGTTTTCAGCTGCTCTAACAGTGGCATTGAATTTGAAGTTCTTGAACAATATATTAGAAAAATTATATTTGCTATACTTTTTTTTCTGCAGTCATAAACACAATTCCATTGTGCATAAATTGTGCAATGTCAGTTGTGCAAAGGAATTACCTAACAGTTTGCTACAAGCAGTTTCTGGTTAAGACAGAAGAGAGATTAGCTATGTAGTAACATAAAAACAACCTTAAATAAATCACTATTGCACTTACATGATTCCTCCAAAAGATTAAATGTGATTTTTTTTAATCAGTTCTCCTCTTACAGCAGTTACACACTGACATATTAAATAATTCCAACAATAACATGGAATATATCACAAACAATTAGATTCTAGTACATTACTTTTCAGTATCATGCCTAAAATTATCAAATCCACTGTATTCAATGTCCATTTGAAGTTTTAAAAGTATTTACATATTCATAAAGTTTTTAGCATAGATATTTTTCCCTATGAAAAGGGGAAAAAACCATCATGTGACAAGGTATGCGCATTAGGAAAACCTGCTGTGACAATCTCTGTATTTTCAGAGAGCAGTGAAACATTTTTGAAAGATATGTTACTAGTTTTGGAAATAATTTCTTGTTTTGCCTGGGCATTATGAGTAGGAATAACTTCTTCAGCTTTAAGGTACTGACAGGGATTATATTGAATAAGCTCTGTTAACTTTCCCTTCTCTCTAGCTTTTAAAGCATACTTAATTATAATGAAATGGTACTTTGCTCTGTCAACAAGTAGTGAAGTCACTTGCTCAACCTTTTTCCTCTCATTCCCTCTGCTATTCCTCTTCTCTGGTCCTGTTTAATTTTTTTGCATTTCCTGATTTTTATCTTGAGAAAACAAAAGGCAGCTGCACTAAGTTACATGAAACAGTAAAGTGACTCTGCTAGTTAGTGATTTGCAGGTTCTAAACAGCGAGTTGTGTGAAATGAAAAGGGGAGTGTCATGTTGCAAAAACTCTTTTCTCTCCCCTTTCTACAGCTGTATTTCTAATCAGCAGAAGATACATCTTGCTTGGAGTCAACCCCCTTTCTCTCTGCACATTCTTAACCTTCTATCTTATGCATGGATCACTGGTTAGCTTAGAAATGCACAGACACAAAAGGGGGAGCTGACATGTGAGGTTTGATGGCAATAATGGCTGTTTATAAGCCTAATCCATCACATTTAGTGGACACCTCCATTTTTGTCCCTCTGAAAAGGTATAAATAATAAAATGGTATAGCTTTGGCTCAGAGGTGCCTTGGTAAATATTTTAACTATTTACAAGATCACACCAATAACAAAAGAAGCATCTGTACCATCCATACTGAGGCCTCTGAATCATTAGAATAGTACCCAGATGGTTCTTACAATTCATCAACAGTAAAACGTCTTCGTGACAGAGCTTTTGTGACATCATTGATATTTTTATATGCCACTGTTCTATACTCCAAACTTGCATTCTTTTACCCAAGAACATCTTAGTAAATATTCTTTCTCAAGAAAAAAAAAAAAGAAAAACTCGACAAGACGGATCCACACACAAGGTAGGTCCAGCTGCAGACAACCTTTCCAAATCGTCAAGCATAGAGATTACTAACGTTTGTCTTTGAGACACGTATTATGTGGAATACATCAAGGTGTCGGATCCCTTGATAAGATCAGACTGCTATTGGCTCCTTGGGCAGTAGCACTTGTTAGTTTTTCTTTGATTTTACTTCGCATGTATCAATATCACAAACAGCAGCATGTCATACGCAGTAACAAAGCACAGAAAAGGAAATTCGTCAGTCGCAACATGAATTTGACGGGTTTTCAATTTAAGATCTAGCAAGTCAGCTCTGGCAATAAAGTAATGTTTATTCTCTTCCTTCATAAAGCAAAATATTGGCAACACACAGGTATATAGGCAGCATTACAGATCTTGTTTATATCTGAGTAGATGGCTTGGGTACCTAGTTTTCAAGTACTCAGAATCAAAATCAGCAGGAGTAAACCAGGCAGTTTTAGAAAAGCGTTGCATGCCCACTTGTTAAATAACTGACAGACTTAAAACGTTTCACATTGTGTCACTGGTCTCACTGAGTAATTTTTGCTGAAATCAGTAACAATATTTAATAAGCTCAGTCTCCAGTTTTTAG
>WAAB01004228.1:0-12584 GCA_013389865.1 Piaya cayana | reverse complement strand
AAAGGAATTACCTAACAGTTTGCTACAAGCAGTTTCTGGTTAAGACAGAAGAGAGATTAGCTATGTAGTAACATAAAAACAACCTTAAATAAATCACTATTGCACTTACATGATTCCTCCAAAAGATTAAATGTTATTTTTTTAAATCAGTTCTCCTCTTACAGCAGTTACACACTGCCATATTAAACAATTCTAACAATAACATGCAATAGATCACTAACAATTAGACTGTAGCACTTTACATCTCAGTATCATGCCTAAAATTAACAAATCCACTGTATTCAATGTCTATTTGAAGTTTTAAAAGTATTTACATATTCATAAAGTTTTTAGCATAGATATTTTTCCCTATGAAAAGGGGAAAAAACCATCATGTGACAAGGTATGCGCATTAGGAAAACCTGCTGTGACAATCTCTGTATTTTCAGAGAGCAGTGAAACATTTTTGAAAGATATGTTACTAGTTTTGGAAATAATTTCTTGTTTTGCCTGGGCGTTATGAGTAGGAATAACTTCTTCAGCTTTAAGGTACTGACAGGGATTATATTGAATAAGCTCTGTTAACTTTCCCTTCTCTCTAGCTTTTAAAGCATACTTAATTATAATGAAATGGTACTTTGCTCTGTCAACAAGTAGTGAAGTCACTTGCTCAACCTTTTTCCTCTCATTCCCTCTGCTATTCCTCTTCTCTGGTCCTGTTTAATTTTTTTGCATTTCCTGATTTTTATCTTGAGAAAACAAAAGGCAGCTGCACTAAGTTACATGAAACAGTAAAGTGACTCTGCTAGTTAGTGATTTGCAGGTTCTAAACAGCGAGTTGTGTGAAATGAAAAGGGGAGTGTCATGTTGCAAAAACTCTTTTCTCTCCCCTTTCTACAGCTGTATTTCTAATCAGCAGAAGATACATCTTGCTTGGAGTCAACCCCCTTTCTCTCTGCACATTCTTAACCTTCTATCTTATGCATGGATCACTGGTTAGCTTAGAAATGCACAGACACAAAAGGGGGAGCTGACATGTGAGGTTTGATGGCAATAATGGCTGTTTATAAGCCTAATCCATCACATTTAGTGGACACCTCCATTTTTGTCCCTCTGAAAAGGTATAAATAATAAAATGGTATAGCTTTGGCTCAGAGGTGCCTTGGTAAATATTTTAACTATTTACAAGATCACACCAATAACAAAAGAAGCATCTGTACCATCCATACTGAGGCCTCTGAATCATTAGAATAGTACCCAGATGGTTCTTACAATTCATCAACAGTAAAACATCTTCGTGACAGAGCTTTTGTGACATCACTGATATTTTTATATGCCACTGTTCTATACTCCAAACTTGCATTCTTTTACCCAAGAACATCTTAGTAAATATTCTTTCTCAAGGAAAAAAAAAGAAAAACTCGACAACAAGGATCCACACACAAGGTAGGTCCAGCTGCAGACAACCTTTCCAAATCATCAAGCATAGAGATTACTAATGTTTGTCTTTGAGACACGTATTATGTGGAATACATCAAGGTGTCGGATCCCTTGATAAGATCAGACTGCTATTGGCTCCTTGGGCAGTAGCACTTGTTAGTTTTTCTTTGATTTTACTTCGCATGTGTCAATATCACAAACAGCAGCATGTCATACGCAGTAACAAAGCACAGAAAAGGAAATTCGTCAGTCGCAACATGAATTTGACGGGTTTTCAATTTAAGATCTAGCAAGTCAGCTCTGGCAATAAAGTAATGTTTATTCTCTTCCTTCATAAAGCAAAATATTGGCAACACACAGGTATATAGGCAGCATTACAGATCTTGTTTATATCTGAGTAGATGGCTTGGGTACCTAGTTTTCAAGTACTCAGAATCAAAATCAGCAGGAGTAAACCAGGCAGTTTTAGAAAAGCGTTGCATGCCCACTTGTTAAATAACTGACAGACTTAAAACGTTTCACATTGTGTCACTGGTCTCACTGAGTAATTTTTGCTGAAATCAGTAACAATATTTAATAAGCTCAGTCTCCAGTTTTTAGTTGCTGTAACTCAGGCCGAGCTTAAGTCTTTTTCTTGCCAAAGAATCTACTCAATTCCATATATTCCTTAAACCACTGACATTTCTACCACTAAGTTTGAAATCTTTCTTAAACATTAAATGGTTTAAACTGTTATTTTACAGAGTCTGTACACCAGTAACAAATTATTTGTCACCAATTAATCAAAACTTTGACATAATAATTAAATCCAACCACCATAAAGGGTACACAAGTTCAATCTTATTTAAGAAAAATAACACTGGTTCTAAAGTATACGATCATATCCATTCTTTATGCCCCTGCAAGCACGCTCACACGCATACATTTTGAGAAAGATGGGGAAAAGCAAAACAGAAAATGCTAACAAAATATCAACAAACCCACGTATTTTTCAGAAAATAAATACTCTGAGATAAAGTTTCTTCTTCCCAAAGATAAGGAAAATGGTATAGAAGTAAAGAAATTCAGAGGCATTCCTGAATATCAATGCTACCCCAATTCCAAAATTTGCTCAATAAAATTAACAGCCAGCCTTTGAATGGAATATCACACCTCCAAATGAGTTCAAGCTGGTGCTGTTATTGTCCAGTGGAATGTGAGATTTACATTTCACAGCTCCTCACCAAAGTAATGAGTAAATCTGATCTCGTAAACAAACAATTCCAGTTTTCATGTTATTTAAATGGCCCTCCAACAATGTGTGCCTCCACAAAGAAAAATATTTCTCATGTTTGTGCCCAGCTCCAGTTCTAAATGGGCCCGTGGTAAAACAGCACTATAAAAACCATTTTCACAGCTGAGTTTGCAGTTTAATAAACAGATGCAAACAACAGTCTGGAGATCAACAGTTAAAAAATTAATGAAGTAATGAAGTAGAAGACTCCCCATGTCACAACGTGAACAATTGGAATGGCCTCTAGCAATATATAGTAGAGTCCTATCCTTGGACTTATCACAGGCATCAACCTTTGAAACATGTTATCAAAACACCAATGCAAATAAGTCAGGTGATTTCAAAGAAAGGCCATAAGTAATTTGCTTTGTTTGCATGGTGCTAAAAATTAAATAATTATTCTCAAAGCACCTAATATTTTCAGAGATACTGTACTTGCACTGCCATGGCCTAATGACATTTACTAATCCATTCTCTTCCCTGCTCTCCAGTACTGTAAAAAGAAAGCCATCAAGATTTTTTTTGCAGTAGAAACATTACAGTTCATTTTAAAGCCTTCGGAATTTAAAATATAAAAGCTTGACACTGTTGGATTTCATTTGGAGTTTTTCGAAGTGCACACAGGTAGAATAGTACTTGGGGCTTTAATTGAAACCAATGGAAAGTTTCCCCCTCAACCAAAATAAGAATAGTTAATTTGCNGCCCCTGCAAGCACGCTCACACGCATACATTTTGAGAAAGATGGGGAAAAGCAAAACAGAAAATGCTAACAAAATATCAACAAACCCACGTATTTTTCAGAAAATAAATACTCTGAGATAAAGTTTCTTCTTCCCAAAGATAAGGAAAATGGTATAGAAGTAAAGAAATTCAGAGGCATTCCTGAATATCAATGCTACCCCAATTCCAAAATTTGCTCAATAAAATTAACAGCCAGCCTTTGAATGGAATATCACACCTCCAAATGAGTTCAAGCTGGTGCTGTTATTGTCCAGTGGAATGTGAGATTTACATTTCACAGCTCCTCACCAAAGTAATGAGTAAATCTGATCTCGTAAACAAACAATTCCAGTTTTCATGTTATTTAAATGGCCCTCCAACAATGTGTGCCTCCACAAAGAAAAATATTTCTCATGTTTGTGCCCAGCTCCAGTTCTAAATGGGCCCGTAGTAAAACAGCACTATAAAAACCATTTTCACAGCTGAGTTTGCAGTTTAATAAACAGATGCAAACAACAGTCTGGAGATCAACAGTTAAAAAATTAATGAAGTAATGAAGTAGAAGACTCCCCATGTCACAACGTGAACAATTGGAATGGGCTCTAGCAATACATAGTAGAGTCCTATCCTTGGACTTCTCACAGGCATCAACCTTTGAAATATGTTATCAAAACACCAATGCAAATAAGTCAGGTGATTTCAAAGAAAGGTCATAAGTAATTTGCTTTGTTTGCACGGTCCTAAAAATTAAATAATTATTCTGCAAGCACCTAATATTTTCAGAGATACTGTACTTGCACTGTCGTGGTCTAATGACATTTACTAATCCATTCCATTCCCTACTCTCTGGAACTTTAAAAACAAAGCCATCAAGATTTTTTTTTTCAGTGGAAACATTACAGTTCATTTTAAAACCTTCGGAATTCAAAACATAAAAGTTTGACACTGTTGGATTTTATTTGGAGTTTTTAGAAGTGCACACAGGTAGAATAGTACTTGGGGCTTTAATTGAAGCCAATGGAAAGTTTCCCCCTCAACCAAAATAAGAATAGTGAATTTGCCTTCTTGATAGCTGAAGATTTCACAGAATCACCGGGTTGGAAGAGACCCATCGGATCATCGAGTCCAACCGTTCCCATCAAACACTAAACCATGTCCCTCAGGACCTCGTCTACTTGTGCCTTAAACACCCCCAGGGAAGGTGAAACATCCCCAGGGAAGGCGAATTTCAGATGACACTAACACCTAGGGGTGACTGTGCAATTGCATTTTAATTTGAGTCCTAATTTTAGTCCTTTAAGACATACATTAGATTATCATGAGTGGCCAGAGATTTCACATAAACTCAATAATTCACCAATAAAACCTACTTTCTCAGCAAATTTGAATCTTGTTATTACCTAGAGTACAATGACACAACATTAGATCAATAGCAATACAGCGGAAGGAATGCAGACAAACAAGAATCTAGATTTCCTATGACATTTCAACAACATGCCTGCTCTTTCTGGATAGCAAACAGGCTGCACTATTGTTGTTATTTTTAACTAGAATATGGATATAAAACATTAATTTTGTGAAATGGTAAGTGGTAGTGTTCAGCTATGCATTCAAAAGGATTACAGCTTAAGGTGTCTTAGGTAACAGACCGACACAATTGCATTTTTGCAGTAAAACAATTTAAACCCACATCATTAAAGCTATCAGAAATGTATATCATATCCTGAAGACCTTGAACTAAAATACTGGCAGTGATGGAAGCTGGGGGAACTTATGTTCTTCTATGACTGGCACAGCCTTTATCATTGCTACTAGCCCAAAATAAGATGAATGCTTAAATTTTAATATTACATAGACAAAGTACTTAAAGTCTTCTCACTTTGTAGGATTGTAGGACAATAAAACTAATTCATGGTCTTAAGATTCTGCATCTGCCTTTTTAGGTCCGCATTTCAGTTATATTCTTAAAGGGATCTTAAAGCCATAAGTTCCTTGGAAAAGTGTAAAGATTGCATGCAACCTTGCTATGTGAACATACACATTCATTTTAGGGGAACTAGTTCTGAAATATGTGCTTCTCCATAAGCGTAGGAATTAGAGGTTATGTAAAGGTGTCACAGAAAACAAACTGATGGTCCTCTGAAGTGCTAGTTAAAGCAGCTTTATCAAGATACACTTATGATTTATAAAGTGCAATTTTAAACAGTGATTTAAGAATGCGCACTGTACTGCCTTAGTAATCAAGAGGCAGCTTAGAAATAATGATCATTTTTATATAGTGCACTTCACAGAGCTCTAATGCTATCAGATGGTATTTTAAACATGGAAAGTACTATCTATTCTACCCAAATTGGATGAAGTTATTTCACATCTTTTTACAATTAAAATAGGACTTAAAATAATGGGCCTTGAACAAGAAAGTGCAATGCTTCTAAGTATTCCTTCAGTGCAGCCAGGTAACCAGCTGAGCACACTACACACTGTATTTTTAACAGTATCCTCAGTATAAAGGGAAAAGCCAGGTAGTAAATTGCTTCTCAGGTGATTGTGCAGGCTCTGATCCAAAGTCCACTTACATAAATAGGAACATTTCCATTTACTTAACAGGCTTTGGCTCACAATCCAAGAAATGCACATTTCACTTACCGTCCAAGTTAGCGCTGCTCCACTTAATAACTAAACATCTGAGAACTAACTAACTGGATGTTTCTATTAAAATAAAATTTCCAGTTAGTGATAAGAAAATACTGACTTTTTTTTTTTAAATTTTTTTTAAGTGAAGTTAACGCTCATAGCAGGTATGACTCCAACAGCTTGAATTTCTATATTTGGATGCTGGAGGCTTGTAACGTTTGCTGAAGTTGATAGCTGAATCTCTCCCTAAGAAAGAAACAGCATGAGTAAAGGTATTTAACTTCACCATAACCTCAGTTCCTCAGTTTTTTTGTGTGTTTAAATTTGCCCTGTGCAAGTCTATTATTGTCAAAATAGAAAGCTTTATGGTACAAATTCAACCTGCCTTTTGATGCCTTTTTGGTTTGGTTTTTGGTTTAGTTTTTGGGTTGATATCATTTGATGAAGGGAAATTGTGGCTGCCCCTTCCCTGGAGGGGTTCAAGGCCAGATTGGATAGGGCTTGTAAGGCTGTTCCAGTGGGAGGTGTCCCTGTCCATCATAGCGGGATTGGAACTGGATGATCTTTAAGGTCCCTTCCAATCCAAACAATTCTATGATTCTATGCCTGTTGTATGTCAAATCCACGAGGCATGTGAATCTGAAACAAGCCGAGTCTCTACTGAGAGGTATGGAAACTTACAGATCTGGAAGCTCCCACTTCAGTAACCAATAACTAGGTCAGGTAGGCTGCCAATGGAAACCACTGCACAAGTATTTGAGATCTGCTATGGTTATTTAACTTCCATTCACTTGAACATATGTTTTAATATTTCCAAAAGTTGTTTGTAAGACACCTCACATGTGAAGAAAAGAAAACACCCGTGCTTTTGATGACAAAACTACTCTTATTCTAAATTTAATTTAGACTTGACAAGCTTTGGTAGACTTTTCAAATACTAAAACTGAAGTGGAAAGCAAGATATCACAAAAATGTCATCAACTGCGACACCACTTCCTTCGTTTTAGGATCGCTCTATATAGGACTAACATGTAATAGGAAAAAAAAGAAGCAGACTGTGGAATAGTAGCTGATAACAGTTCTGGAAACTTACGTTTTGTTCCCTTCCCTTTATGTGCAGTCTGTTTTGATGATAAATTCAAGACACATTATTACTTCCTCTGAATTCTTTTCAGACTATGATATTTCTGTCCGTCCATGTTTGTTTTATGAATGCTCTGCTAAGGGTTTGCCAGAAAACTGACACAAAAAAATAGTATCACATTAAAAGAACTTGTCCTAAATATTTAACAGTTTTTAGATATTGTTACACTAACTAAAGCCTTGTTCCTGCAAGAGGAGGCACAATCACAGCCTGGGGCAGTATCAGCACATCCCTTCCAGGATCAAGCAAAAAAAAAGACTCGCTGAACTGTAAAATGGACAGACAGGTTGTGTTCCAAGACAGCAGCAATTCTCCAAACATTTCCAAACCCAGGATGAACAGATGAGCAATTTATAGCTGTTAATATATGCACAAGACCTAATTCTCTTCTCAGTCGGTATGAAATGTTTGACGCTTATAAAAACACAGGATCCAAACACAGGAGAGTTTCATTCTTCATTTATGTGATGCAAACACTATGTATTAATTTTGGAAACGGTCGGGCCAATTCCAAAGAAGCTCATGGTATCAACATCGGTATGAAGCTGATGTCATAATTTGACCTCTTCACTGTAACAAGGATGGTAAATGCTCTATCAAAATAACCCTATTAAAATAAACCTTGGAACTGATAAGTATTCATAGTAATGGAATATAATAATGCAACTGTTTTAATAAGGATTTTACCATTATGTGTTCAATGAACAATGTAATAGTCTCGCTTTCTAGAATTTGCATTGGACAATGAACATGAGGCTAAAAGCAAAAGGGAAAAATAATCACATTTCCTAGGATTCATATGTGACCGTGAAATATATTTTCATGTTCCAGTTTGAGCCTCAGTTTCCTACTTGTAATCTGGGATAAATAATGAATTCTTTCCTAGAAGAAGTTCTAAGCCTGTTTATAATCTACATAAATTTCATTTGTACTGCTATCAGTTATCTACAGAGAATTATTACTTTTTAAAATTTGCCTATTGCCAATATGGTTTAAATTACACACTGTATAATTCACGTATATTTCGTAAGTTAATTTACCAATTTTAGTCAAAAACATCTTTTAAATTAAATGCTGCTATCTGTTTTATTGCTCAGCTTGTACTTTGCTTATTGCTTTGTGCCTGCCAACTTCATCTAATCAACACAACAATCTAACTGCAATCAAAGACAGTGGGAGTATTTATAAATCCAATCTGCTGCAGCAAATATGAAAGAATACAGAGACATTATAGTATTCAGTAAGAACCCAGAGAGAACCAGTGTATCTGCTGTTTTCAAAACTTTTTTTTTTTCTATTCCTCCCATAATTTCATTTGCACGTTTCTTATGGGCTAACAGTCATGTATTTTTAAAGGCATATTGCCTATAAAAATTAGAGGAAAATTAGCAAAGGCAAAAAATCACCCTTTCAATACTTTTGAACGGAGATAACCCTTATACAAGAGAAAGCTATATACCTGCTGCCCGTCGAAAGGAGAGACCATATATTGTGGCTCATTTCCTGGCCACATATACTGCACAATTTGTCTCTTTATTCTGCACCTGACAGTAGATCACAGACTTCCTAGAAGCATCAGATTCGTTGCAGAGAAGCAGACCACCTCTTGGGCAAGAGATTGGGCAGCAGCTTACTTCTTCTCTAGCTTTACGGAGTGCTCTGGCACTATAGCAGTCAGGGTCAGAATGCTAATTGTTAAAAGTGGTTGTCCCAGACTTTCTTTTATCATGGCCCTTTACAAAACGAAGCAGGTATTAACTGTGGACACAGAAACTCATCTCTCCTGAGCTTGGGAGTTCCCTAGGCAAAGCTATTTTTTATAGCTTTGGAACAAGGAAATGAGGTAAAGATGCCTTCACCCGAAATGAATATGGGGAATTAATGCACAGGAGAGATTAATTATCCCAGTAGACTGAAAATAGATCTTTAATATCTAAACATATCTACCGTCTTTACTGTTTTCACTGGTTGTGGTTTGTTTGTGTTTATTTCTTCCCCACCAGACACTGGAAAAGAATTACCAAATGAAATATTAGTCTATGCCTCCTTTTTCAAGATATTAAATGGTGTTTTATTTCATATGTACTCTGTAATTCCTACTAGTAAAGTGAGCTGCTAATTTCTCAATGGCATTTTTGTGGTGCTTCCCACTATATTTTGAGTTCTTCCTAGGCATTCATGCCTTTCTTTTTATAATGACGGTTTCAAGTATACAGGTATTACTACTCCTGTTGTAAAGATAGAAAACTGCAGCAGAGAAAGCTAAGGTTGAAAGTTTTCAGTAATTCCAAGTGCCTACTTTGGGATCCCTATGATTTAACTCCTTCAAATGGCTTTACAACACCTTGTGCACCCACAGACTCTAGCAACAAAGATAATATTCAGCACTCAATCACACTGTGAAATCCTATGGCAAGATGCTTACGCTAAATAAATCATCATAAATTGGTTTCACTTAGTATGACAGCATAATTCTGGGCACTGATGGTTCTGTCTATAGTATGAGTATTAGTCCACAAACCCACATTTAATTTTCTTCATCTGGGAAGCCACTGGGCTCATATGAGAGTAAAAAAATGAATGTATAAAAAGTTGAGGAACAATAAAGGAATTTGGTTTTGAATATGGTCTTGAACACAGTCTGACAGAGTTATATGGGCATGGCTACATAGCCTGTAGAGCAGATGCAGAGATACAACCTAATTCTCCAGGGCAATATAAAAGGATTTTCTTCCTACAGGTGATGCATCTACTTTCTAGCCTTCTTAATAAGTCTACTCCAGCCTGCTGGATTTTATTCCCATTTTGCTGTCAACCCACTCAGGGTCTGTTTCTGATCCCAGTCTCATGTGTATCAAGCAGAACTGACTCCCATGACATGGGACTAAATGAGATCAGAAAGCATCTCAAAGGGCAATAAAAGTGAGGTATTCAGCCCAGGGTAGTTAGACATGTATTATTATTGCATATAGAGCTGCATTGATTAATGATTTATATTTTTAATGTGCTGTAGTTTTAATATGTTGGGTCAATATCAGTCACTGTAAATTAAACAGACTTTGACTTAAGAGAAGAAGATGGATAATTTTGGCTGAGAGCACAAAGCAATGGTGACTTTCCCAATTCCTGCCCCACCAGTAACATTTCCCAAATAGGACATTTTAGTGCTTTTTCTAACTAACTATTGGATAGTTACTAAAGTACTTAGAGAGATCTGATCTTTTTTAGCACCCTTTCATTTCAATGTTGTGGGGTAGCCCACTAATTTACATAGAAGAGCTCATGGTTCTCAGCAAGCTTGAGTTGCTTGTAAGCAGACCCGTCAAAGGGCAGATTTTGCCAAAGCAACTGAAGTTTTGAGGAAAAAAAACATATTTGTTGATTTGTTTGTTTCAGATCAGTTCAGTGCTTTAAATTGAAAAACACTTCTAGGTTGCTTCAGTTCATGGAAAGAATTAACCCAACCATACTTTGGAGTCAATTGTCAAGAACTACCACACTGAAGAAAACAGAGCTGTCTTGATTTACATTACCAGCAGATCTGACCCTTAACAATATCTGGGTGAATTACTAATTTTCAGGCATTTTTCTGTTATTTTAAGGTTTATGTTAGTAACGTCTGCAGTGCTCGAACTTTGCAGGGAATTTATGAAACAACGTGACTTGTTAACATTGAAGGAGAAATAACTGAAGCAGAAGAAGTTAGAGGAGGGGAAGAAATTTAATTTGGAAAATAAATGTTTTGGAAAAATATGAATCTGCATTCAAGGTAAAGACCTGATAAATATTGAGTAAATAAGTTCAACTTCGTAGCAACCAATGAACAGTTCCACTTCAACCATATCATTGTCAGCAAAAACAAATACAAACTTGCCCCAGAGCAAAACAACATTAGAGAAATCAGGAAGAGGATAGATAGACAGACAGTAAGTTATGGACATAAAACTCTTTGTACCCAAACCAATTAACCCTAACCTGAGGCAAGCCTTTTTCTTCTAGTCCTTCATTTAAAGGTTTTACGATTTATAGCCTGTGTTTCTCAGGGGAGGTCTAGCTCTGCTCTGATTTCACATTTCACAGCAGCACATGTGTAATCCTGCTGCAGCACAGAGCACGTGATCCAGCCGATATTGGGAAACCCACTTTTAACAAGTTGGAAATACACTGGAATTCAGCTGTAACCAGAATTCACTCCTGATTCTATGATTCTGTCACAAAGGCCATCAAAAATGATGACAGAAATGATAGACAGGAGTGAAGCTCATTAGAATGTCAGTCCCATCCTGCAATGGGTATCCTTGGAGAAGTTAGAAAAAAAAATCCAACACAACCATCTATGTTATTGTTTGAAGGACAAATGTATGTTTTTAAAATTGGATTTTAAAAGTTAAGTTCAGGCTTTTGATAGACACGCATAATTGCAATTAATATCAAGATTGGAAAACGCAATATGACAGCCAATGAAATTTAAATACTGCCTTCAAATACCCAGAAAAATGCATGCTTCAAAGCCCCCACATGGTAGGAGCAAGTGACCAACTTCATACAGATTATGATCTCAAATCAAAAGTAAAATACACGTGTACCTAATCCGACTTCAAGACAGAGTTGCTCCAACAAATGAACTCATAAGAGAATATATTTTGCTATGTATCTGTGGATGCAGGCAGAGAGGAAAACAAATCCATTCTAGAGTAATTATTTGCAAATACACAAAACCTAATACATGCCATGGAATTGCTTAAGTCAGTCTAATAAATCCAATGAAATGTGCACTGTATTCTAAAGTACTTGGAACAAGACAATCTAACTAAAAACTTTTTCTTCCTTTTTTTTTAATCGTACAAAAAATTATATACTTTTGTTATCATGCATTTCAATAGCTTCATGATATAGATATATATTAATGTACACAACATGCATTTGCAAAGTTACTCTTGTTTTACATTTGCATTCTTAATAAAAGGGAAAAAAAAAGGTGCTGTTTCCTTATGAAAATTTATATAAAAGCTAATCTTACAACTTCTACAACTTTTAAAGTATGTCTAGCTGATCCATACTAATTTTATGGAGTCTTGTCTTTGCTGAGTTTTATCCTGGGAGACAAGTGTTATAAAATTTCCAGCAGCTTTCCATTAATTATATGGTTATTTTTACAACACAGGATTTGGATAGGGAAATAAGTTTTTCTCTGTAAATCCAGAAATACATGAGACCCGACACAAAAGCCCAAGACTAACCCTAGTTAGGGAACCAAGAGCGGGAGGGGGAGGTAAAAAGAGATGATTATAGAATATATTTTAACCTGTCAGAGTGATCCAGAGCTCAACTTGATCGCTTCACTCAGTATGAGAGGATGCATGTTCTAAAATAGACATTTTCTTACCCTTGGT
>WAAB01004227.1:73098-89854 GCA_013389865.1 Piaya cayana | reverse complement strand
AGCCAGTAACACTAACAGAGGCATGAACAGCAGCTTTAACCTTCTGCCAGGTAGCCATCATGGCCTTTGCTGTCTTCTCTCTGGTCTTTGGGTCCTCACTGTGCCCTGCCTTCTCCCCCTGCCTGCTCAAACTGCCCCGCACCTCTTTGCTACACTCCTCTTTGCCGCACTTCCAAGGGGCCGTTTAAATCTCCCGCCGGACCCGCCGAGACCGCCCCCTACCGTCAGGCACCGCGTGTGTTCAGGTGCCCGTGCTGAATGCCAGGAGCCCCTCCCCTCCCTGGGATTTTCAGGGATCTCGGCTCACGGGAAATTCCCAGCACCTCTAAAGGTCCGCCCCCCACCAGAGGACCCACTGTCCTGCTGTCAGCTGCCGCCAAAGACGCACTTTTATGTAAGAAAAGACCCAAAAAAGAAGAGACTACAAGAATCAGTTCTCAAAAAACCCATACATAGTTATGCATATTGATTATTTCCTCATGAAATCCAGGAATTATTTCTTCCATTTTTCTTGAGAGTAGGACCTCTGTGAATTTGTATATGATGTTCAGCTCCTACGCATATCTACTTACCTTGGTAATGTTACTTCAAGGATAGAAGATTTATTCAGATTTATGTTGTTGCAGGTGACAGTTTACATGAAAGTTCAAGAGCATAACACACATTTTATAAGCACAATCCCATTCAATACAAAACACACTTGTAAGTTTTATATCCAAACAATCAACTTACAATTCACAAGCAATTAGTAATAAAAGTGGATTATCATACGGTTTGCATCATGTCTCTATATGTTTTGAGTCTCCTAACTTCTTTCAGTAAGATCAGTCTGTAGGGCTAATCTCTCCCACATGATAATGCTAGAAGATTGCCTTCAGTACAGAGTGAAAGAGAAATTGTTTAAGTAAAGATAGAGACTATAAATCATAAACCACTTTCTCAGATAAATGTCATTAGGTAAGTCTGTGTACAAATTTGACACTGCGTTTCCTTGCCTTTGACAGCCTTTAAAAAGGCTTAAATGCACAAGATCTGACTAAAGCTTTCAAAAATTCATCATGGAATATTGTTAACCTTGTTGTCTGTGATAGCTGTAGCACAAAGCTAATATTCTTCAAATAGAGATAAATTACTATCCTTCAGAAGATTATCACCAGTCTTAATCGAATTTGCTCCTACAGCTGAACAGTCAGTGACCTTGTTACTTGCACAACAAACATATCTGCTACTTCCCATTTACAGGGAGTAGGTTTAGTTTAACCAGCCCGCTGAGAACAGCTCTACAGGTTTGTTATGTTTCCAACTTGCATAAATAAGTTAGGGAATTCAGCTGGCTGAAGGGTAATTTTTGAATTATTTAAATACCACAATTTGTGTGATTTAGGTACATTTCAAATGGAGCTTGTGTATACTGATCAGCTGTTTGAAAGACATGCTGAATCCTCAGAATTAAATCAGTGTGTCACTGCAGATTTCCAGCGTGCTCTACCACACCTAATCCAGACATGCTGAATCCTCAGAATTAAATCAGTGTGTCACTGCAGATTTCCAGCGTGCTCTACCACACCTAATCCAGACATGCTGAATCCTCAGAATTAAATCAGTGTGTCACTGCAGATTTCCAGCGTGCTCTACCACACCTAATCCTACTCCAGAAGAGAGGCTACCCAGACACCTGGCTGCACTTTCCTTCAGAAAGAAAGGAGATCTGAACAGATAGTGAAGGATCTTCTCATGTGGCTACATGCATTTTCAAAGGCCTATTTTGGTTTTGTTTTATTTCAGCTGGGAGTACTCCTACACGTTATTTGACACGAGGATTTCAGCACCCATTTTTCATGTTATAACATGTTGCCTTGGCAGGAACTGCACTGCAGAGAATTGGCCCTCAAGATAGTTATGCCCTGGCTCTCATTCTTTGTGGAGGTGTTGTGGTGGAGATTAGATTGTTATTAATTATCTCCTAATGGCATTAAATCCCACACTGTATGGAGTTTGGGACTACCTATGCTAGTCCAAGTTCAGCAGAACTAGATAAAACATCACAGGTTTAATATATAGGTTTTGCTGACAAAGCACTTTTTTTCCCCACTATTAACAACATGACCTTTATTAGAATCAGCACCCCTTGATGTTCTACAATGGCACAGCATTGTAAAATCTGAAGCTGAAATGAAGGAATGGCTCCTTCTTCTCTGAAGCAGTCTGTGCACTGATGGGCAGAGTTATCTGAGCACAGTTCAGAGTGAGTCCTAACAGTTCAGAGTGAGTCCTAACATGAAAGTTAAATAAAGGCCACCCTAAGATAAAACATTTGGCATTACAGCAGGTCTATGCATTGCAGCTACAAGACCTTCTCTGTTTTCTTCTCCTGTCTTTTTAGTTCAATAACTATTGAGTTTACTGAGTATTTTTTTAATACTTTTTTTGGGAAAAAAATGGAACATTGTGAATGTGGCCTCAACAGGAGTAGAGGTCACCCAGCACCACACAAAATGAGGCCATTACAAACTATATCCTTAGGTGGGGGGTGGAGTGGGGAAAGCCCTTCATTGCACTTTTCTCAAAATTGCAGCCAGGAAAACAGCAATGTTTTACCCTCACCAAGGAATTTAGAAAAAGTTTCAAGGCCAACAATAGTAACAAAAAAAGAACTACAGTAACATAGCCTGAAGACAAACATTCAGAGGAAACTGCCAAATGATGTTTTGTGTGTTTCATGTTCCTCTGCTCTCTCTCATGTCTGATCAGTCTCCCTCTTCTCCTGGTTTCTTCTGGATTTGTGATCATTGAAGTGTCCCTGCAACTGTTCTTTATACACTTCTACAGCAGACTTCAGATAAAAGAAATTTAAAAATGCTTTGAGACCTTTCACTCATTTTACACACCCTGCTGCAGCACAAGCTGATTATCCCAGGAAATGGTTAATGGTGCTAAGTGTTTTTATATCCTACAGCAAACCCTAGGACTTGACCATTGCTTTTGTAAGTGAGCTCATGCGATTTTTTTTTTTTTTTTAGGTAAGAGGAAAGAGGCTGGTTTAATCATATGGCCATAAACTGAGGTTCATTTTCTAACAAAACAGCACGAGACTTTCCTTATAAAAAAACAACACTAAAACCTTAGATCCAGAGCTTTTTGGTGGGTTTGACACAATTATTTTGCATAACCTCAAAATAATGCTTACAAGGCACAAATATGACAAAGCTAAGCAGACTTTGGTGTCTGTCTTTTTTTTTTAGTTACGCCTTTGGGCAAGCTCTGTGTTATGGAGAGATAGTTGTGAATTATCTCTACATCCTCCTTCCTTTGCTTGAGCCATAAAACAGCCCAGTGTCCTTGGCAGGACTGCTGTATTTATGAAGGTCACTATTGCTTGACTTCTTCTGGTTTGTAAATACAAGCAAACCTCACTAAGTTATCTGGGTGTGAGGTTTACACTGGATTGCATGGCACAAACACAAGCCCAACAGCTTCATGCCATCAAGGTGGCTGGAGTCATAGCATCAATCATAGGATCCCCTTGTTCAACTGCTTTCCAGAACTCATAGCCCTGGTCCTGAGGGTGGAAATCAGTCAGCTGCAAAACTCTGCTTCATGAACCACAGGGAAGTCGCATGCCTGAGTAGCCCACAGCTAGCTTCCCTTTTACTTACCCCTTCAGGCCAATGTCAAATCTCTGATGTACTACTTGAAGACTACAAAGTTGCCTTAACATAGTTTCTTTTAACTCATCTTTGTTGTACATTTAGGCTAGCAGATTTAGTCTGATTAGGCATGTTAACACTAACATATGCTTGTGCAAACAGGAACTTGCAAACTAGCTAGTTAGGCTTACAAATGCAGATTTTGCATGTATCTGCAGGTGTGTACATACGTTTGCTATGTATCCAAATAAACTGCTCTGCTTGTTCTTTTAAATTTACACACAAAGGCTTTGAGGAACTAGTATGATTGTTTTACAAAGTAAAACTGTTGAGCTTTTTTGATTTTCAACTGCAAACTTTAGTAGGAGCCATGGAGAGAAACCCCACATGAACAAGGAGTTGCTAGAGAAGAAAGCTTAGTTTTCTTTGCAGAGATTACTCTGAGAACTTAATCAGAATTTCTCTGGACATCATGATTGCACATTATTCAATACTAGTGCATAAACTAGAAGAAGAAACCAAAATAAATAATGAAATCTTATGTAGTGCTGGAGGTTTTATTATGTAGCACGCCTATTGCTTATACAACCTGAGCTTCTGCAGATTTCTAATTAATTCATTCTCTTAATCCAGTAACAATAACTGCCCTGTTGCTTGTATTCCCTGCCCTTATATTCCCATTAAGAAATTTCTTGGAATGGTTGAGATTAGAGATATCTTTGATCTCCCTCTTCTGTGAACCATTTTCCCTTTGTTGTTTTATATGAAAGACTTGCTAAAGAAAAGTGTTTGGGGGTTAGTCATATGCATGGTGGGTGGGTGGGTGTTCTGCTGTTGCCTGTAATTACAAGGGAGCAGGTGGCAGCCCAGGTTTCATGTTCCTGCCACTTTCTGGACAAGAACTTCAGTTATCAAATACAGGCTGAGCACTTGGATTGTTTTAAAGAGTCAGAAATACATTGCATATGTAAGCACATATGTTCAGTAAAAAAGACTTAGCATGTGAATTTCATATTTGCAGGTGGGAAGTTATGCAATTGTCAGGAGACAACAGCATGCATGAAGACTGTATCACTCTCAGCTATGGTAACTCAGGAGCAGATTAGGCAAAATACTGCATGAAAAGTCCTTCTGCATGGTTGTACATTTGACCTTTCAAATTCAAGCCTGAAATGTCAGTGATCACCATTTTTGTTTGTTGTACAACGCTATCTGTGTAACTGGTTTTACTACTACTCTTTGCTTTTATTATTACTCTGTGGTTAACCCCAGGACTCCAGGGGAACTGTTGCTTGCTGTATCACACATGTTAATTTTGCTTACTGTGCACATTTTTCCTTTTCCATGACTCAAAAATAAGGCACATTGAATCTGCTGGAAGTAGCCACAGCTAAGAAAGAGCCTGTGACTCCACAGAATTGTTTGTTCAGAGGAAAACCAAATCAAAACCAGCTTGCAGAACTTTTTCTTTTGCATGGCTTCAAAAGCATTCTTGAAGGCCAAACTGTAATTTATCTCATTGAGAGAACTTGTTTGTTTGTTGGTTTGGCTTCCTTCTTTGCTGCTCTCTCCATCTGTTCAACTATTTTCCTTACTATGTTTCTTCAGCTATGTGTAGGGAACATGGTCCCTCCTTGCTTTTTCCATTGATCCTTTCACACCAGGATATCAGGACAATGCTGGTTTTTGTCTAGTATTCAAATGATTGAATTAACAATTAGCTGGAGCTTAAGGGAATTTATGCAGAGTTCTTATAGATAGTACCCTGAATCTGGATATTTGTTACAGATGTCTGCTGTCACAAGGTATTTTAGGCCTTTTGTGGTGCTTCCAAAATCTTCAAAGCAAAATATAATTCTCTCACTAAATTTGTAGCAAAATTTTAATCTTCTTTGAGTTTTATTTTTGAAGATTTTATTCAAAGAGTGCCAAAACCAGAAAATGACCATATCAATACCCTTAAGGGGAAGTCCTCACCTTCTATAAACACAACTTTATGTAAAGACACACCTTCAATATTCCCCATATATTTGCAAATGCAAATAGTAAATCACTCACATAACTAGAGCGTGAGTGAAACCTCAATTTACATATATACCACAAGAACTCCTATTTAATTTTCAACATGGCCAATTTGTAGCAAGTGCATAAGTCACATTTGGGATAGCCTAATTGGTTATATTATACAAAACCTCCAAATGCTCAATATAGTTATTTACCCAGTAACAATTATTCTTGGAAAATGGTCAGTATTAGGGCTTCTTTTCTTCCTTTCAGTGTCAGTAGTGTGATCATCTTTACCTACATACCTCTTAAAAGCTGTAGAAGAGAACATAATTCTCTTAATATGCCAGAGAACTTGGCCCCTACTTAGGTGCTACTGCAGTATCATATTACAGGTCTTCTAAGGAAAGTAACATACTCTCAGAATGAAATATACCTTTTAATTTCTATGGTTACTACACTAAGATCTACAAGTTAAATATTTCATCAACAAAGCAACACCGGAAAAGCAGTACAATCTAATCCACCAAACTGGCAGAGTATAAAGGCAATATTCCCTATATGTCATGTTATATTACTACCAAAAGTGCCTAAACCAGGATGTTAGTCTGCACTGAGACAGTCTGTTTAAGTACTTGCTTCCTGAGGCAGAAGGTATTTTTCTTTGCTATTTTGATATGAAATGTAGAGAAAAATCACCTTCCAAAGGTACACACTTTAATTCTGATGGGTTTCAAAATTTTATGGCCACATCTCTGTTACTTATTACTTGGGGACAGACTTTCCAGACAACTGTAGCCACAGCAGACAACTTTAAGCTACTTGAAGTCCTTGAGAGGGGTCCATGAGTGGGTGGCTTGGTATGCCTATGAGAGCATGGTGGGAGTTAGGCACTTGCCATCAGGATGCCCCACAGCCAGCACACAGAGCACTTAACTAACTTACACTAGCAGGCCAATGGGTGCTGCAGCCATACTCTGAATCAACATGCTGATATCTCATCCTGCAGAAGGCTATCCAAAATCTTTCCCTTAAGGATCATTTTCTTCTAAAAACGTCTAGAAATCTGCAAGGAAAGTCACCTCATCAAGTACCTCTCCAGTTAGAGGGAAATAAGACCATCACCCTCCTATTCCTTTTCCCCACCAAAATCACCAAATAAAAGTGCATTCATAGTCTGAGACACTCATGAGTAGTTTAGTTGAAGTTATTTTATTTTAA
This sequence comes from Piaya cayana, assembly GCA_013389865.1. NCBI lineage: Eukaryota > Metazoa > Chordata > Aves > Cuculiformes > Coccyzidae > Piaya > Piaya cayana. The sequence continues at coordinate 82,982 of WAAB01004227.1, read as the reverse complement.
AGAAAATAATACAGGATTAACAGGTTGAGAGAGAGAGAGCACAGAGTCTAAATTTTGTGCTGATTTCTGCTTCAAGTGCTGTTCATATGAGCAGGGAAATGGTCAAAGGTAGACATGACACAGCTCATTAATCTGACAATTCTTGTTATATTAGTCCACAAAAGCAGAGGTAGGAGACTGTGGGACCAGTTGAATATATTGAATACTAACTTTAAAAAGGAGAAACATAAGCAGGCAAAGTTAATTGCAAACTGATGAGAGTACCAGGGATCATCAAAAGGATTTTACCTAGGAAGAAAGGATGACAAGGGTTAAGTATAAAAGTGAAAAGGCTACAAAAAAGCAAAGCTGCAAAAGGCCAAAAAACAACAACAACAACAAAAAACAGTAAGAAAGGAGCTAAAAGGAAGAGAAAAGCAATACAAGTATTTATGAAAAATGATAGGGCCATTAATGATTTCACTCTTAAAGCAGGATTGCCTTTGACAGAATGAAGCTTACATCTGTTTATTAAGCAAATGAGCAAATGTGGAACATAACACCACAAGAAGGATATTGAGGCTCTGGAGTGAGTCCAGAGAAGAGCGACAAAACTGGTCAAGGTGCTGGAGANTTAGCATGCAGGTGGATGAGCTACTGAGGGGCATGGTTTTGAGATTGGTGAGAATGGTTGGACTTGATGATCTGGTAGGTCTCTTCCAACCTGGTGATTCTATGATAACCAAAATTATACCACTCATTCAATGGAGAATGACATAGTTCTATCAAAAGTTACAAGCAAATTGTTGAAAGAAATTGAACAAATACTTTTTGACTCAATGATTCTTAAAACTCACCTGAAGGAATCATTCTGAAATTACGTGCCTTTGTGTCCTTTATGTAGCAGAAGGGGAGGAAAATAGTACTGCAGGTCTTTGGATTGAATAGTATCTATCAGAAACTTAGCACACAAGACTGTCATTGAAGCTGGTAAAAGAGGCAGTCATGCCATGAGTTTTAATTTCTAAGTTAAGGCCAAGCTTCACTGCACGTTGTTGAATGTATTTTCAATTTTCCTCATGAGCAAAGCACAGGAAAGTCAAAGATGGCAGATATACTCAGTCATTAATTGGTGTTTCAATCACTTGCTGTTCAAGGTGTTTCAATAACAGTCTTGTAAACAGAAACATGGAACAAAAACTAATTTGTGGATGTTTTACTGAAAATAATCAGCACAAAAATTCTACTGCATTATTTTTCATCTTGAAAAATACTTCAAAGAACCACTGAGACTTTCTCTAGAGGAAAAGAACACCAACTTTGTTATTAACTAATGTACTTAAAAACAGTAAGGAAAATAAGGAACTAATAAGCCTTAAATATAGTAACAGCAAAATATGAAATACAAGTAGTAGAAGATGTATCGGTATTTCTATGAATTTTACCTTTGTGTAATATATCCATAACACAAAGGGATAAAGTGGAAGTCCATCATGTCTGAGAATATCTCCCCTTTATATTCCTGGAAGCTCAGGATCCAGTGGCCAGCAGGATTCCCTTGCCTGATGTCCAAGTCACACTTCTAAGGAGCCACAGTAAGAGATGACCCTGGCCCCTGCATGCAAAAAAATGAGTTCACATTATTCCTGGATTTTATGAGTATTCAGAGGGATTTAGTTTGAGAGAAAAGAATACTGACCAAGGACAAAGGAGAAACCAGAACAAAAAAGAAGCTGCAGAAGTCTCAGCAAGCATATAAGGAATCACTGAGAAGCCTTTAGCATCCTTGCTCATCTCCTCTGAAGCACTTTCATATCTAGGTATATACTGAAAAAAAAAAAACCCCAAAACCAAAACTAATGCCTGTTCTCATGCATGTGTTCATCTGGATACCTTATTTTTTCATTTCCCACAGGACTTTGATGATTCACTGCAGCTCTTCCTAATAAGTCAACAACCTCTGTCCTGAAATATATTGAAGTTAACTACACTTCATGGTGTAAGAACTCGTCATCATTTATTCCTGTGGACATCCTAATATCTATAACAGCTCCCTCAGCATTTAGGACACTATTTCATGCTATTTTTTGTGGAAAAGAACAATATATGGAAAAACATTTTTGAAAGGTCATAACTATCTATTATATTGGACCACAATACCAGGGAAAAATAATTGCAACTTTCCCTGATGCACCACTTGTATAATAATTTATTTAAATTTTACATTACTTTTTATGAAACAGCTTTTAGTTAATAAAAGTCTCACACTAGGTGCTGGGACAAAATGTTCAGTTTTTCCTGGCACACAGTTTCTTCCACGTTTACATGGCACTTTTCCTCAGCAGTTCTTCTCCAGGTTGTCCACCTTAGAGGTAGTCATCTTTTCTTTTTTTTTAACAAGGAAACTGAAGACAGACTTTCCAAGTCAGTATTGGAGATGTCCTCTAAATAGTAAAGCCCAACATTTTTTTTTTCGCTTATTTTTTCCTTAAACTGATATTTCATGCTCTAGGGAGCAGGATGTCCCCCTCTCCCTAGATCACTGAACCACCCTTACTGGAGGATCAATAACCTTTGCTGTGAAGGTAGAAACAAGCAGACAATGGCAGGTGCAGGGTGGAACTTTGTAAACTTGTTTCACCATCAAAGAAAACAGGTAATGTGGCTGCAAGCCGTTGTACAAATAGGTTACCTCATCTTTTAGTTTCAGTAAGGAAGACACAAGATAGTGTGAAGCCAGGACTTGAAGCAATGAAAGAAATGTTCTGATGCACAGGCTGACAGTCGAAGCTGGACAATTTTCTATTTCAATCTGTATAGTGTTGATGTCAATTTGACCATCAACAATACACAGGAGAAATGCCAAAGATCAGTGTTGTGGTTTGAGGTATGTTGGAGTCAGTTTTGTGACTGACTTAGTTTTTGTAAGTAACTTCATTTTTCTGAATGCTAACTGCATGTTTTTCAGACAGCGTTGTTCTCTACAGTGATAACACAGGGCAGTGACTTGAATAAACACCATTGCTCATCCTTAAACAAGAAAAGAGGCCACAGCTGTGAGGAGGCATGGATAGAGCATATAACCCTAAACTGACCAATGGAGTATTCCATCCCAAATGCATCATACTTGGAAAACCACATATAAATCATGAGGGTCTCTCTCTCTTCTGTGATGGACAATGTCCAGTGAGGACCTTGTCTGTCTGGTTGTTCCTTATCCCAGATCTGTGTGTTCCTGAATCCAGTTACTGACTCCAGCTCCCTCCTAGTCATGAATCCACCTGCTCCAGTCTGCTCTGCAATATTTGTGGTGACACACAGTCATCAAGGATGGAGGGGGATGATCTCATATTGTAGTTGTTGTTGGTTTGGGTGTATTTATTTATTTATTTACATTGTTGTCGTTGTTGTTATTTCATTAAAGCTGTAGTTTTAGTTTCCAACCCACAGTCTTTTTACTCTCATTTCCCTCACAGTTAGATGCTCAACTGCATGATTTTAGCTGCCAAGATTTAGCTGGGTGCTACAATCAATCTGATTGCTGTTTATTATAGTGCTTCTGGAGGTATGTTCTTATGAGCTGCATTTTTATATGTGAGGTAGACAATCTCTTTGAATAACAACAGTGAATATTGGTGCTGGTGCTGGGTGTGGTAAAGAAGACCTTGTTGGCAATTTATGGAGACTGAGAGGCTGTTGGAAAGACCTCACTAGAGATTTAGAGATTGCTAACATGGAGATTTTAAGCACATTTCTGCAGTCATTCTCAAGGGGGATTTTGCATGGTAGTCGTTCTACAGGTTGTCATACAGATAAAGATCAACCTCAAAGGAATTCAGTTTCATTTCAAGAATGGTGTCTGACAATAAAATACTTAACTTTAGAGTAGCTTAGTCAACTCATTTCTACCTTGTCCCATGTTGTACATTCATCACACCTCAGGGTATGCTGTGAAGTCCTTCTTATCTTTGTAGATATTTAGGAAGTCTGCAAGTTTGTTAGAGAAGAAGCTAATGATTATGAGTGACTTAGCTGATTTTTTATGATGTGATATTGTCAGGCCTCTGTTAGGGTTCTGTAAGAATATGCGAACAGGACAATGCAAAATAGGCAATGTAATGAATAATGGCTTTTTACTGGGAAATGCTACATTTTCTTTTTGGGCATTAAGTTTTACAGGATACCAAGAAACCTGGATAGGTACCAGCAAATAAAGCAAAATGAAATTAAATAAAACAATTCCATCAATTAGACCCTAAGATGCAAAATGAGAACAAATCTGGATTGAAATGTTTAACATTATTTAAAAAGCTCCATCACTAACTCTTCCCTCAACAGGCTTATGCCTTTAAAAAAAAAATTTTTTTAACTATTTCCTTCAGTGTGGCATTACCATATGTTTCATACTGCACAGATTTCCATAAACAGAACACATACACATGTTTTATAGGCTATTGGTCTTTTTCCTGTTCTGAACAATGTTGATGGGAGGTTTTGCCCCTGACTCTTATTGGAAAGGGTTTATTATTTTTTAACAGATTGATCTGCATCATGTGCTATTGGGGAGGTTTGTACTTTTCTAACCTACTCATTATAGTGACTATATAGAGACTAGGGAGTAAATTAACACAGTTTCTTGTCTGGAAAAGTGCACCCATCAGTCAGCCACCCCAAATGCTCCATCCAGTGAAAAAGTTCTACCTCAGTTACTGAGTGATTTGAGCCAGGAGACCTCTCATCTCTGTGGCTCATCCATATCTAGGCCATACTCCTCTTCTTTTCAATGGTGAGGCCACCATTTTTAATTCTTCCATTTTTATCATGAGACATATTAAGTAGGATGCACTGTTTTGAAAATTACAGCTTTTAATGCATGCAGCTGAGCAACCTGCATCACAGTCACTACCATAAAAAAAGAGGCAGGCATCTGTACATCTCTGAACAGTTATAATGCCCTTGACAGTCATACTTAGCTAATTAATAGTAACATTTTATTTGCAGTAATGTTAGTTTCCATTATAAGAAAATACTTGAGGGATGAGATCAAAGAAGCATGCCAGGATATTAAAGACTTTGAGGTACACCTCTGCCACTAGAGAAGCCTGCCCTTGTACCTGCTGGCTGCTTCTCTCCAGGGTGGTGCCACGTTGCAGCCAGAGCCACCAAAAGGTCTTGTGTACTTGTGTCCTGAGCTTGGATCAGGAAACTGATACAGCTGAAAGACAGCCCAGCATGAACCATCTCTGACCATTTTGGATGCATCCGTTCCCTCAGCTGCTTTTAGTGTTGTGCAAGTTGGCACAAAAGACGGAGTGGGTAGCACCAGCTGTGCATAGGATGGCTGTGATTTTGGCAGCTCTGCCAGCTTACAGGTACTTAAACCTGCAGCCTAAGACTTCAATAAATGTTGAGGCTTCATGACACAAGGGTTTCATTAATTCTTTCATCCTATAAATTAGACATAACTGAAGAATTCTGCACACTACTGATCCAGAACTTCTAGATAAACTAGGAATGGAAACACACAGGTAATAAAGACTTAGCAATAATTTCCCAGTGTTGTGTTTTTCTCCTTTCTGTATAGTATCTGTCTCTGAGTGTAACATAAGGTCATTCAGTTAAGTCCCTAATCTCTTCTTTGTTCTCCAGAATGGCCTTGCATTTACACCTGCTTTAATGAGGGAAACAGCATAGATCACTTATTGATGCAACATCTTCTTTGTTAAGGTTATCTCAGGTAACTCAGAGGTGAACATCAATACAACTGTTTGAAAGAGCAAATTTTCAAGTTGTATCGTGTATTTCTAACAATTAAAAAATGTTGCCACAGTCAAGAAATACCTTTAAAACCAGAAAACTAGTGCACCTTGTCATATTCTGAAAGGATTGTGTGTGATTTTTAGAACAGTAACAAGAAAGTTAAGATTTCTATCCCTTTAATTTCTCTTTCTCCACACAGACTATCTAGATTATTATTATTAGAGGTTTGTTCCCTGTGGAACACTTCTACAAATCCTTTTTTTCCTGTGACCCGCCCTTTTATCAATAAAGTTCACTTATACTTAAGGAAGAGGGAAATGAGCAGAATTTTCCAGTATAATACCATCCCAAACCATCCCTTTAAGGCCACATATATACGTACACACACACACACACACACACACACACTTCTGTACAATACACAGCACAGAATTCCCACTTCAGACTCTTCCCTTTAGCAAGTGGTAGCCATGAGGGGAGCGGGAAGGGGGTAGGGAAGGAGAGGGGAATGCCATTAGAAAAGCTTTCATCAACTATTTTGATGGCAATTGCCCCCACCACATATCAATAAAATGGAAGAAAAAGAGGTGCAAATTCTCACAACTGAATTTTAACAACCATCTGCAATAGTCAAATGTTGACATGGCCAGAGAGATGTCAGAGCTGGTAGGGCTACAACAATACCCTCCACTGGGCTGTTAACAGCTTCTACCATCTAATCAAATCCCTATTTGGTGTTGATTCAGCTGCCCTCTAATCCTCAATTTGTTTATCCTGGTGATATGTAAGCTTTAGGACCTGGTATGGAGCAATCCTGTGCTTACATGTGATTTTTAACTGTTGGCTACTAATTGTATTGTACTTGCAGACATCTAAAGTCTCTCGAAAGATCTGGAGCAAAATTTTGCAACTCTTTTACCATGCACCTGGAATGTTGCAAAGAAACAAACAAACAAAAAAATCCTGCAGCTTGTCAAGGTTGATAAAATAAATATGTTTTTCAATCTGTTAGTGATATAGAGCTTTCAACACAGGAGTGAATAATACCAGGTGTTTTGTGGGATAGAGACATTGCAGTCACATTTTGTTTCATAGGAAACCATGGAATAAAGCCATGTTTGCATTCTATAGCTGGAAACAAAGAAGTGAATACTCTTCAAGTGGCTGCCTTCAGTGTGAAATGTGGAATGAGGGAGGTTTTGTTTACTGTGAGGAATGTCACTACCAAGTTTCTTAATCCTTTGTCAACACTGAGCTAATTCAGCTTTCATAAAGACAGGGTAGGGCAATGAGTAAATGGATCAGTTACATTCTTCTACTATCACACTATATTAACATTAGTTTGCAGGTTGCTCTGCTTAAAGGGTTGTCTTAGATTTATGCTTCATGGGGATTTTTTTGGCTAAATCTTTGGCAAACTATATTTAAAAATATATGGAACAACAGAAGATGGCTGTGAAACAAACGTGGTGCATTTTGCAATGATCTCAGCTATGCAGTAATAGCAATTAAAAGCTACAATACCACACTGGCCACTACAATTAATGCCGTTAAAGTAATTAGGCCCACCAGCTGTATGGTCAAATAAAGACAGCTTTGTAATGACAATATGGCAGAAGAAAATTACTGACATTTCCATCTAAATTATGTTCCCTAAATTATCATTTTAATGCTAAATAAATAAAGCTACAATAATTCAAAGACTGATTACAGATTAAATTAGCTCAACTACTTACTCCGCAGTTGGCTAGGTTTAACATTTTAAGCGTAATTAATAGCCTTTACTCACTGTATCTGGTTATATATGGTGTTTCTCATTTACATTCCTTTACAATATGCTGACAGCACTAAATGAGAAGAAAGATCTCATGCACAAGAGGAAAATGGTTCTTCGTGTTACAGCATTTATAATGGACATGGCTGCTGCACCGTTCTAATAATAATGACCAGAAAAGGAATGTGGGAGAGAGGCTCTACGCTGTTTTCTTTTCAGTTTTGTGTTCCAAGCCTTTCCTGGAGCCAACGTGAAATGTAATTGCTCTTTTGACCTCTATCTTCTCTCTCCCCAGGTCTGAGGAAGAGCTACACTGGTTGATTATTGCAGGAATGAAAGGCACTCTGACCTTGTGGACCGAATGCCTTACTGCTTTCAATGTTGCCCATTATGCTGAAGGCAGGCAGCTCCTGGAGAGAGGCTGAAATCTACAGGAGAGCTGCTTGCCGGGCAGTCTGCCAGCCAAGGCTTCAGCAGCCGCACAGCCAGGCAGCGAAAGAAGCCAGCTGGGGAGGGAAACAGGGAGCCAGATCAAAATATTGTTAGCACAGCATATAAAGAGCTCTCAAATGCCGATCACAGATTGTTTCTTAATAGGGCTTTGCATCATGCACCTGAAATGAAAAGCAGCAGAGAAGCAAAGTAGAAAGAAGAGTGCAGTGATATTTTTTTATTTTGCAATGAAATATGGTAGTCATTCCATTTAAAAATAATTAAAAGAAATACCAACCCAAACCCACAGTTTTCACAAGAATAGGGAGATTGTTGCCATACAAGGATCCATTGAAAATAGTCCTCCAAGGAAAATGGGTCAAACATTCAGTTGCTGTAATTGTGCTAAATCGGAAAACATTTGCCCTAAAATCTTCCTTAAAATATTTTTGGAGCTGTAAAAGGCTGGAAAACATACCATCTGGCAAACATTCTCTCTCTTTTCATGTGTGTCAGTGTGCTTTTATGCATGTATTTCAGAAAACCACAACCTTAGAATTCACAGTCATAAGACGTTATTTGAAATTATTTCCTGTTACTCTGACTGCAACTTTCTTTGCTCTAAGCCAGCTGTGAGGTTTCTAATTTGACCTGAGGATAATGTGGAGACTCAGGTGAAGCTGTTGAAAGGCACTCATAGTGTAAAGTTGATCCATTTCAAATGAAGTTATCAAAAAAGATATTCAAATATCATGGGCATTTCATTTAAAAAGAGAGCCTACCAACAGGGCCACTAGTGTTTTGATGCCATCATGACTTGAAGGCTGCCTAGCAACCCATAGAAAAATAGTAAGTGCTCTTGATTTGTTTTTTGGGTTGGGGTTTTGTTTTAGTTATCACAAAAAAAACCCAACCTCCCAAAACACTGCTAAAACATGGACAAGAAACAGTCCTGTTGTTTCCTCAAGCTGAAGAAAGGATTGGATGATTGCTACATTACTCTCACAGACATGGAACCTAATGCTGCTTGTGACAGAGGGAGAGACATGGGGTTAGGATGACAAAGGTATCCATATCCTGTGCCCAGCGGTTATGTCACACCTTCCCTAGCCCTGCTAAATCCTTGCACTCCCTGCCAGGCTGTGGGTGGGGGTGGTGTCTGCTTTTTATGGCAGCAGGACCAGAATGTGCTGGCAAGTGGTGTCCTGCATTGTATCTTGCTGTTCTTCTTTAAGTCTAGCAGGGAAGGCACAAGCTACGCTTTCAAAGGCACTTTCTACCTTGCGAGGGTGGTTATATCAGGTCTATGTTGCTAAGAAAGAGAAGCCCTACCTCACATTGATGCTGTACTACTGCCCAAGAAACCTGGAGCAAGAAAGACAAAGAAATTGGTTATAGTCATGTCCAGAATGGGGCACATATTTCCCTCATTGCTTGAGGCAGGGTGTTCGGACCAGTAGTGGAGAAAGTATCTAAATTCTTCGTATATGATAAAAATAATTAATGACCTTTGCAGTTAAAAGGAATGTCTCCCATCANAAAAAAAAAAAAACAAACCCCAAACCAACCCCAAAAAAAACATAAAGGTGAGACTTCATCATGTTTTGAGCCTTATTGTGTGTTACCCAGCTTTGTTATTCAGCTGACTATCGCCCATAAACTTCAGCTCATTTTCAGAGCTGTTTAAGTCCTCTGCCCTGTAAGTAATGGCTGTAAGTAATGGCTGTAAGTAATGGCTCAGTGCTAAGTCCAGCCCTGTTCAATGTCTTCATCAAGGACCTGGATGAAGGCATTGAGTGCACCCTTAGCAAGTTTGCAGATGACATTAAGCTGGGTGGAAGTGTTAATCTGCTGGAAGGTAGGGAGGCTCTGCAAAGGGATCTGAACGGGTTGGACCGCTGGGCTGAGTCTAACAGCATGAGGATTAACACGGCCAAAT
>WAAB01004227.1:34685-70624 GCA_013389865.1 Piaya cayana | reverse complement strand
GTAGACAAGGTGCTGAGGGACATGGTTTAGTGTTTGATAGGAATGGTTGGACTCAATGATCCGATGGGTCTCTTCCAACCCAGTGATTCTGTGATTCTGTGATTATATGTTCCAAGCTGAACTGCTCTATGGTATGTCTGGTCCCTTTTTCTTTCCTTTTATTGGAAAAAGAAAAGCAAAAAGCAACAGTGTTGTGTCAAAGTGAAAGAAGCCATGCTTTAAAATAACTTGTGTAAAGAACCTGAGTGTGGTAACATAGGAGATCCTTTCATGCAGTTACTATGCCTTCAGTAGTTTTTCCATGGAACAAATACAAACTATGGACAGAAATTGTTACATTTACACTACACTTTGTAATGAAAGGGCACTCATATTGAATACTATTTTTAATACTACTTTTACTCAAGCCCTGTACATTTCAAGAAGCAGTTACCAGAATTAGTGTTAGAAAAGGGAGCACATTGTACAGGCAGAATTAGCACAGTAATGAGAATGATGCCAGGTGAGCAGAAGACCAACACACAAACCAGAGTAAATATATTTTCTCCAACACACTGCAGGAGCTAAATGGCTTTCCCCCCTATTCTTTCCAGAGTTCAAATCCCTGACAAACAGCTTTCTGCACCTCAACTTATTTTGTTCGGAGAAATCTAAAAAGGTTAAGCCAACTAACACCATGAAACAAATGGATCAGATGTATTTGAGCTCCAGAAAGTCAAAGTATTAAATAAATTGTAAGTTCGTACTGTGTCAGTTCTTAGTTTTCATTGCTTTAATCTGGAGGATGAAGTAAAATAAAACCATGTCAGTCAAAACCAAAACAAAATAAAAAGGTATGAGTAACGTGACATGACATACATAAAATGGAAAATAATGGTTTTCACTTAATCTGCTCACATGGAGTCTCAGCAAATCAGTGTAGTTTTCCTGAAAGCAGTTCAAAGAACACAAGCTGCCGTTTGTACCCTGGGTTTTTTTGTGTCCCTCTGTGCTTGCCATCCTCCTCACTTGCTTCCTAAGCACCTTATATTGTAGCTATAAAGTAGGAGTTTTTCACTGTGAACTTGACAACATATTCAGAGGGGTTTTTTTACAGTCTCCATGGATGCAGTTCTCTGCAATACTAGTACCTGCCTAACACAAATGGTTTATGAACATATACAACTGCATGCACATTCAAAGCCAAATATTGCTGAATGTTGAATGTACTTTGCATGCATTGGCTTTAGGGACAGATCCTTGTTTTACCTGTGAATCAGGCCTGGTAGGTATTCAGAGATCATAGAAACGTATACTACATAATAATTTTGCCTGTCTACCTAAACCTTCATTATACCAAAAAGTCATCATAAAGGCCATTTTTCTAAAGGATGGTGGTACATTCACCATGAAATCACTGGTAAATACAGACAAATGTCTAGGAATTACCCTATAGAACTATAAAAACAATAAGGAGTTTGTCTTGGTCCAAAACTGAAAACTGTATACTAGGAAAATCAAAAAGAGGTACTTTTCCTCTGTGTGTGTGTGAATTTTGCTGCACAGTCTATTTGGAGTTATCTTTTTCCTTTAATTGTTTTTTTTTCCTGTTTGTTTTGATTGGTATCATTTTGACATGGAAGGTACTTTCTACTCTTAAAGCTTAGGGATAGAGGTATCTGTGAACCTTAGAAAGATGACCAGGGTAGAAACCCAGAAAAAATACATTAAAATATTGGTTCTTTTACTATCTGTACAACCCTGCAAGGTGCTGTAGTTTTACTATTGTCATTGAACTGACCTGAGAGAAATGATAAGCCTCTGGAAAAACCACGCACCTCTGATAATTTGGCTCAAGTGTGTCTATAGGTTCAACAATTGGGCTTGATGCATACAAGCAATCTACGTTTGCTCTTTGCTTTATTTTAAAGGTTGAAATGTGGCATTTCAAAAATATAATGTCAGATAAGTAGTAAGTTTTAATGTTAAGGGTGTCCTGAATATCATATTTCATCCAAGGAGATAAGAAAGGTACAATTTCTGCAATATTTGCTAGATTAGAGCTTTGATTTTTGTAGGACGGGTAGATTTGTCACAGTGGCTGGCGGTTCCTTGTCAGCAGATGGGTAGGAGTACAAGAAGCTTCCTTGTGTTCAGTATCAGCAACTCCTGTTTAATTTGCATTTGAGGGAGTTTTTTCCATAGTGTATTCATTTGCCAGTGAGTTAATGTGTCCCTGCATAATCAGGTAAGAACGGAATAGAATTACTAATGATAAGAGGAGGTAGAACAAGGACATGCCAGTAAAGCAGCCTTTCCTTCACCTATCTACTCTGAATAGATCATAATTTCGACTATCCCAAGTTCGGTTTAGACTCATTTCTTTTCCCAAGGTAAGACCAGAAGTATGTTTTTCTCCTCAAAACTGAGTTTAGAAAATTAAATGCTGTGGATTGTCTATGTCAGCTACTACTTCATTCCGTGACTCTTGCTTGCAGCTAGGCAAACATGTCACTTGCCATCTAGATCCAATCCAAGAACCAATTAATTAAAGCAGACTAAAAAATATTTTCTGTGAAGCACGAAAGAAAAAACCCCAACCACCACAGAACAATTTTTCTTCCACTGCAACATACTCTTAACATGTGCAAGTCAACAGTAATAATATCACAAACCTTTAGGGCTGTAATGTACTGTTCATAAGGCAGGCTTGCATACTGAAGAGAGGAAAACTTCCAGACAGCTTTGTCAAGCTGGTATTGGGGCTTGGGGACTCAGAAAGGTGGTTGTGAGCAACAGTGGTGGGCTTCCTCTCCAGACTTGTTGGTGAACAAGAGGTGGAGCTTCAATCTCACCCTAGAGGTGATGGCTGCTCTGCAGGGTGTTAGCCAAGGACAATGCTTCAGGTTGTTTAGCAACAGCCCTTCTGCTGTCTCTTGGACAAAGCAGCAGTACAGATGCCCTGGTGTTTTATGTTGTATTATTACTTCTAAGCTCCTGTAACTCAACATAGTTTATTCCTTTTAGCTAAAATACTTTGTAATGTGGATGAATCTAGTTTTGGATCAGAGAGACAGGTGTTAATCACCAAGATGCAGGAGACCCAGTTTTAAACTCATATATGATATCATTTCATTTGGCTTCATCCAACTTGTAATTTGGTTTTGTCTGGGCAAATTCTTCCTGAGCTCAGTGAGCTACACTCTTTAAACATGATAGCTAACATAGAAAGTGGATAATTCATGCATTTATTAATTCTGCTATACAAATTTCATAGTGTCTTTAAAACAAGCATATGTGCAATGATACACTGAAAGTGAATACAGTGCAACTAATATACATAGCAGGACATAAGCAGTTTGAAAGAAAAGTTAACACAATCGCTCAACAGATCTGTCACAGTCTTTCAACCTTAAAGTCTCTAAATATGTATGATATGGCAAACCTTAAACAGTTTCTACAACCCAAAGCTTTTCTGCAGATTTTGCTCTGGCACCTTAAAAACGTACATATCCTGTTTGCACATGATGTGCTCAGCAGGAAGATATTCCAACTACAAACTATTCAGCCTCAGTAAAATAAAGTACATGACCTTGTACTGGCCTTTGCAAATTATTTGGACCAATGATGTGTTTAATTGGGAATTTAATGGGCAAAGAAGTTCCTGTGCTTTTCAAATCCACAATTATGTTGTTCTGCTTGTACCTGCAGATAACTCTATCGACTTTGAAGGAAGTGCACTTTGGACAAAAGAAAAATAAAAAGTAGCAGCACAACAGGCCCACAGCAGCTTTACTGCTGAAAACCAGCAGAATTTGCAACACCATGGAGCAATCAGATCAAGCTGTAAAACAAGTCAAATAACTATAGTCTCCCCAAAAGAAGCACTAGGTCCTTGAGTGATGTTTCAGTCCCTGTCATTGAAAGTAAACCTTGTGACTTCTAACAGTGTTGAAATGCACTGGTCCTACTACTGAAATTATAAGCATCTCCTTCAAGCACTATGGCCCAAGAATCATCCTAAAAATTACAACAGCCTACTCCTTTCTGAAGAAAGCCTATGCTCAATGCTACCAATTTCAGCCTTTACAGTTGTCTTTCTTCTGAACTCTCTTTTCTTAGCAATATAACTGAAAAAATATAATTAAGCAGGTTTTTATACTTTGCCCATCATTGCACTCAAACACTTAGTACAGCCTTGAGAACCATAGTTCTATCTTATTAACATATAAGATTATGGAATTCCTCATGTAGACAGGACAGAAATCACTGCCATAGTTCAGATTCAATGAAAAAATTCTAGTTTTGATTACATTCAAAATCACCTTGTAATTGGCAAACTAGCAAGAAGATGCAATAGGCAAGAAAGGTGAAAGTATTGAGATTCAACACAGCAGCAGAATAGAGGGCTTTTCCTGTAGAAACTCGAGCCTATCTCTGGCATTGTTTGATGCACAGGTGCCAAGCTAAGGATGTCTAGTGCCTGAGGTGATACTCATACAGGAGGAACAAACCAGGTAGAATGCTTATCCTGTCTAAAACAGAGAGATTCAATCTATGGATAGGGTGTTCAGATAAAAAAAGGGCTTGCTTCAGTGGTAAGTCACTGCACAAAGATTCTATTATTCCATTGGTTTCTNAAAAAAAAAAAACCCAGAGGGTAATCTGACTGCACCCACACTAGAATGACAAGGATTAATTGCTAATTCTTCATCCCCTTATTGAGTTTACTTATGGTAGGCAACTAGTAAAATGAAAAGAACTACATGTCTCTGATTTTTAAATATCATTTTGTTCATTCTGTACCGAAGATTCTTCTCAAGCACCATACATCATTCAGTGAATCACTGAATTTAAAAGAATCTCAGACCTGCACAAAATATTCCAAAAATAGGTGCAACTAGCTTCTTTACTTCAACTTTCCACCAGTCCCTCAAGAGACTGGTGTTGCCCTTCAGGTACCCAGACAATGTCTGGGAATGTCTGTGATCTTTAAAATACAAAATTCCAGCTCAGCAGTACCTGTATGAAAGCCAATTCTGTATTTTTCCCTAAGCCATAGAAAATGTCAAAATGTGTCAGGCATAATGATGGTCAGAATTAGAGTCCTTACTGCATTACTTATAGACATTATGATATGTCACAGCAATTGTCCTATATAAAGAAGCCCAAGAAGCTGTATTTTTAAAGGTCTTTAAGTGGATATTTCCACAATAATGATTGTGAAGGAGTAGGTGTGTTCTTCTAGGCAAACCTCTGTAAATCACTTATTTCTGCAACCAGCAAGAGCTCTTTACAAACTGTTATGAAAATGTCTATAAAATTGTTGCCATCTAGGAAAAAAAAAAATCCATTCCAAGAAGAATTTATTCATTCACATAACCAGACTCTAGAGCCATAAACAACCATGCTGGATGCTCCCATTGTTGCCAAAACTGCTGCATATGTTTATTGAATTGGCCCCTTGCAGTGGTTAGTGCTAGTCAAATCTGACTTTTTTGAACCAAAAGAACAATTAATTTTCTTCAAATATCGCCCTACATTATGTTGAAAGTCCCTGGACTACAAATCTATGTTTAAGATCTATCTTATCAGGTCTCTTCTCTAAATTTGAGCAATATAAAGGCAATAGTCAAGACACAGAGCCTTAAAGAAAACTATCCTAGAGCCTTTGCCTGGCAGGGATTTTGATTCAGCTACAACAAAGATGCGTATCCATTTCTGCCTGTTGATAAGCCATCACAAGGTCTCTAAAAAAAGTTTGCAGACCTTAATTTTTGTGGAGAAAAGTTGCAGACTGACAAACTGGATTCCCTCTAGAAACAGGATGATCTCAGATATTTAGAAGGCGTGGGACTATGCATGCAGAGTGAGATGGAAGGATCAGACTTCCAGTACATGAGCTACTCTCCATTACTTGTGAAGGTAACTGCTAATCATTGCTGCCTAGGCTACTCCAGGGATACTTGCAGGGCTGCAGAGGAGTTTTGTAGGGAAAGTCTGATAGACTCAACTTGCCCAGTGCTGAGCTTCTCTCAATGGCTGTTGGAGCCTACTGAGAGTACTGAGGGAGCTGGTAGAGGTACTTGCCAAACCACTCTCCAACATTATTGGCAATCCTGGTTAACAAGGAAGTTCCCAGGCTACTGGAGGCGTGCAAGTGTGACATTCGACTATAAGAATGGCCAGAGGGAGCATCCAGGGAACTAGAAGCCTGTCAGCCTGACCTCACTACTGGTGAAGATTATGGAGCACTTTATCTTGAGTGTTCTTACCAGGCATGTGCAGGACAACCAGGGGATTAGACCCAACCAACACAGGTTCATGAAAGGCAGGTCCTGCTTGACCAACTTGATGTCCTTCTATGACCAGGTGACCCATCTAGTGGATGAAGGAAACGCTGCAGGTGTTATCTACCTGGACTTCAGTAAAGCCTTTGACATTGTCTCACAAAACATTCTCCAAGAGGAACTGGCAGAAAATGGGTTAGACAGGTATACTCTGCTGGGTAAAAAACTGATGTAACTTGAGGTCATTTCCTCTCATCCTATTGCTAGTCATGTGGGACAAGCAACCAACCTCCAACCTCCTTTCACTTGGTGGCAAATAGTGATAAGGTTTTCCTTAGGCCTCCTTTCCTCCAGGTCAAACAATCGCAATTCCCCAGAAGTAAAAGAAGCACTCTGAAAATGATTCTTTATCCTTGTGGATTGTTTTGGTCAGTTCTGAGTTGTGAAAACCAGACAAAGTGATCTCTTTTATGCTTTTGTGATGACAGGCATACATAAATCCTGCCAACAAAGTTCATTTCCATTTTTCTGCTTTAGTGCTTCATAGCAACCTCCAAAAGACTCCAATAGGCAGTAGGGAAAATAGCGTGCAGAAGAGGGAGATGGTCTTAGTAAACAGGTGTTCAAATATTTGTTCTTTTTTGCCCCGGGTTTTTGTCAACAAACTGCAAATCAAATTCTCATTATTTGATTACAATGTCTTGTATATCATCCTGTATAACTGGTCCTATTGTATTCCTTTAGTGGCACAGAATACACATCAATTGCTGTTTGCAGGTTTGGAGATGTATGCATTTTCTTCCTCTTTCCTGAAAGGCTTGAAAAGTAAAAGTAATTTCATTTAGCTTATTAACATTATGTAAATAACTAGCCTTGATTTGCTGCCACTACCTTGGAAATATTTAAACATTATTATTATTACCTAGCTCAACATTCTAGTTTTATCTCTGAAATTAATGCTTTTAGGCTCAATTTATGCTTGACAACAAATAATGATCATAGATGTGAGCTGGTTCATAATCCAGAGGTACTAGGTTACAATGTGTTGCCATGGAAACTGTGTTTTATTGCATTTTCTCCACTTGATTTAAGACATTCGACAATCATAGCAACTGTTTTCCTGTCTTCCCGTATCATAAAAAATTCAAAACCACAAACAAACGGTAGGGGACATTCATACAGTTGTTGGACCTCACTATAAAAATAAAAAAGAAATGACAACTGTATATTTAATAGGGACCTTTTTTGAATAGTTTATCTCACAGAATGTCTAGGAGTGTTGGAAAATTTAATCAGTGGTTAGTCATTGAATGGACCTTTCTTGCCTGTGGTTCATTTTGTTTATTGCATCATATATCTTTTATGATCACTGGGACTTTAGCCTGAAACAGCATTTTCTTTAACAAGAACCATGTTTCCTCCAATGCTGTTTATTGCATCTGAAACATTACTCTTTGAAACCACGGTACATTTTCAATTGAGCAAAGGTCTGTAACGGAATACAGCATATCTGTGTTTATTCAGGATCCCGAGTAAAAAAATATCCCAGTTCATGTAACATTAATCACTTTGCCAGTGTTCAGCTGAGGTCATTGCCACATTCCTAGCGGTATTAAGCCAAGTCAAGATTAATCACATACATTAAACCCTGCAAGGAAAGCACGTGAAGCGGCTCTGAAATTAGACATTGGGTGAAGGACTAAGAGAGCACTGTAACAAAATATGTTAGCAGTGCTGTAGCTAGCTTTCAGAATGATATGAGATTTTTCCTACTATGTTGTTGTCAACTCATCTGTATTTAAGGCTTTGTTGCCATATCGCTGATTTAACCCATTTTTCAGAAGATTTAAATAAAACCACTAAAATCCTTTCTGTAGAAGGATTGTAGAAGTGATCTCACCCCACTTTTCCACTTATTCATATATCTTAAATTGCATTAATGTATGCTTATGTAACTCAAATGAAGCTTCTGGGATTCTTAAAAACAGGTAATAGATTCATGTAATATCTTAAGACAGTAATGTTAACAATCAAGGAGTGTTAAAAATCAGTTATCCTTTAATACCTTCTCTTATTTCTGAAAGTACAAACATCTTAGTGCCATAATGCTTTGTATTTCATGCTGATGTTGCTGCAAGTGTAAAAGATGCATTTTACACTAGAGTGTTATGTTCTCCATGGTAGACTGTAACAATTGCTTCATCTATTCTTGTAAACTTCTATTGAATGTTTTTTTTTTTACTATGTTGCACTGTCATAAAAGGATAATTGAAGCACAAATAATTCCCACCGAAAACCCTAAGGAGAAAAACCTGTGGTGACATGAGGTTTGGAGTCAGTTATCTCTGTCTTGAGAATATATTGAAGTGTCAAAGCAATAGATTGATGTGTTAAAAAATTAAGAAACTAGGCATTTCAGCAACAGGAATGGAAACTAAACTGCTGAACTATAAAATTAAAGCAGGCAGATTAACATTATTTTGCCATTCTGGAATGGCCTAGAATGCTCTGAAATATCAAAAGCTTCAGGAAGCTTTTTCATACAGCCAATATGCAAAATCTGGGTTTGCCCTGAGTACAACCATGTAAGGTTGTGGTCTGCAGACTTATGCAGCTCTAGAGAGTCACAGAAGTAAATAAAATACACTCTCACACAGTTGTCTCATTGGGGTACAAAACCAGCTCCTGGCTGGACTGAATATTGAGGGCAATCCTTTTCTACCCAGAAAGTACCATACCCCTAACTTGACTTCTGTTATGTGGAGGGGATGTTACCACCTTAGACACTAGAAAGGTTGTTCTCTATAGAAAAGGTAAGTGGCATCTCATCTTGGTAAAGATCCCTAGCCTGAAAAGGCCACCTAGTACCAAACCTACAAGCTTCAGGAGAATCACGATGTTTCTGTAAGGGTTGAGGCACTACTAAGATTTTTACCTCCTTCCCTAACAACCTTCACCAAGTGAGATTGGGTTTTTTGTAGTAGACCAGCACAGAAATCAGTGAGAGGTCTAATGCTTCCCTGTACTTAGTAAAGAATGTTCCTCTTATGGATTGTCAGAGGCAATACTTGCAGCTGAAGGCAGGAGATGCTTCTAGTAGCAAGGAAATTTATGAGACATCTATTTCATGTATGTTTTCCACAATTTTATGCCAAACTGATGTCTGGAAACAATCTTTATTCAGATCTGCCTGGTGTATACTCTTGATGTTCCTCTATGGAATTACTTTTTCTAGTGGTTGTCTAGGAGGTTTCTCTAACAAGTTCACCTCTGCTGCAGAGGCTTGCAACAATGGAGAAAAAGAAGTCTGCTGCCTTTCTGGGACACATTCTAGGTGTAGTTTTCATTGTTTGGATATAGGTCTTATATTTATTGTAGGACTTGAGAATGAATTCTATGGCCTATGACATTTCCCTAGTACACAGAATACATATTCTGTGCACCTCCTAGAACATCTACTGCATGGTCTTCAACAATGTCAGAGATCTGGACTTTTTGCATAGTGTCCTTTCTAAACCTGTACTCTGGTGCTGTCTTACAAAATGATTAGGAGTCTAACAATTTTGACTGTGCTTCTAGTTCTGCCACAGACTTCATGCATGATACTTAAACTTGCACTCGGCTATACTACTTGTCTATTTGGTAGTTTGTCTACCCGGTATCTGTCATATTTAGGCTTCTGCCACATATGCTGACTCATGAACGCCTGCCTGAGGAATAGAATCACAGAATAACTAGGTTGGAAAAGGACTTTGAGATCATCAACCCCAACTGTACATGTCCCCTACTAAATCACATAATTAAGCACTTCATCTACCCGTGCTTTAAATACCCCCAGGGATGATGACTCAACCACCTCCCTGGTCAGCCTTTTCCACTCCCTGAGAACCTTTTTGGTGAAGAAATTTTTCCTGATGTGCAGTCTGAACCTCCCCTGGAGCAACCTGAGGCCATTCCCTCTCGTCCTATCACATGGGAGAATAGACCAATATCCACCTTGCTACAACCAGCTTTCAGATAGTCATAGGCAACAATAAGGCTGCCCCTCAGCCTCCTTTTCACTAAGCCAAACAACCAAAAAGGAGCACCACATTTCCTGGGGGATTTTTAACTCTCTGTGGAAAATAAGAGGTAAGGAAACTAAAAAAGAAGTTTTTGTCCCTCTTCCCTGTCTTTGAGAATATTTGCTTCTGGAAACTTCATTTATAAAAGTTCAACTCAGCTGACAGGGCTTTTCATGCCTGAAATATATCAAGCTACATATGCAACATTGTTTATGTAAATCATAGTTTATCACTGAGTGCATCTGAGACTAATTTGCAGTGCTACCTGTCTCATTGGCTTTAGGTGATGCCATAGGTGATGCTAGGTTGGTAGTATTACTAAAGTTGAAATTTCACCACAGTAACAAACTGATGATGTTTTCCTAAGCCTTTTTTTTTAACTGATGGATCCACTGGTTGATTGAATGGCTGATATCACATTATAGATTCGGAACTAAGAGTAAGTCTATGCCACTATGAGGAGGAGGGATGACTGTTACACATATTCCTCCATGGTGATCTTTAGAGCTGAAAAGACAAAGCAAGTGTGTCAAGAATGTCGCTAAAAACTTCTGGTTTTGTTAAATTCACAGTGAAAAATAAGACTCTTTATGTGTACCAGTGAATACATCTCAGACTGAGGGCCAATGGAGACACAGCATGAAGTCCAACGGGCAGTCTGAAACAGGCATGTGATGCTTCAACAAATAAGTAGCCCTCCCAGAAAACTGGGAAGAAGCCAGTGGGAAAGAACCAGGAGACTTTATATCAGGTTCCTTGTATCTGAAAGAAGTCACACAAAGATACACTCTGGACTTCTAAAATTCCTCAATGACTTCCACTCAACACAAAAATATACAGATCAAGACAGGAAACTAACTTTTGCAATTATTTCCATACTTCTGATTTCTTACCATTTTCTGAACATTCTTCTGTAGCTGATAGCCTGGCCCAGGTATTCTGTGTGACTCTTCCAAATCATTTGTCTTCCAAACTATTTACTGCCTTCAGCTCAGCTCATCATCTATTACATATGTTCATCTAACAACCAAACCTCTCTGCTCTACTACAAAAGCAGGATTTCTCATGTGTCTCTGTGAGTCTCTGTTCCAACACCATGATTTGCTTTTTTTTTTTCTCAGTGAGGACGTTACTGCAAAGTACATTGTTGTGAATTTATAGCACAGTCTTTCTTCTGCACTAAATCCCTCACAGTGCAGATGCTCTAAAGACAGAGACAGATCATTTGTTTTTACTGCAGCCATGTCGCACAAAATGGTTTCTATCCCTGTGCACCAAAAGTTTTTACCTGTCCCTCTGAATGAGGTGTGTTCACAAGTATGTCTTAGTCTGCTCCTAGCAAAGTGAACTGGATTATTTTATGTTGAAAATGCATTTTTTGGCAATTCAGCTGGCAGATCTGGTCATGGCAGTTGGGACAGCAGTCTGAGACACAGCAGGTCTCTGTCTTTATGGTCTAGTTTGACAAGTTTCTCACAGCATCCTGCTTAGGAAACTGTCGCCTCTGGCCTAGACAGGCGCACACTCTACTGGGTGGAAAACTGATTGGATGGCCAAGCCCAGAAAGTGGTGGGAAATTTTGTTAAATCCAGCTGAAGACCAGTTCCAAGTGGTGTCCCCAGGGTTCATTGCTGGGTCCAGCTCTGTTCAGTGTCTTCATCAATGACCTGGATGAAGGCATCGAGTNATCCTGGCTTGTATCAGAAACAGCGTGACCAGCAGGTCCAGGGAGGTTCTTCTCCCTCTGTACTTGGCACTGGTGAGACTTCTCCTTGAATCCTGTGTGCAGTTCTGGGCCCCTCACCACAAGAAGGATGTTGAAGCTCTGGAGCGAGTCCAGAGAAGAGTAATGAAGCTGGTGAAGGGGCTGGAGAACTGGCCCTGTGAGGAACAGCTGAGAGATCTGGGGTTGTTTAGCCTGAAGAAGAGGAGTCTGAGGGGGGACCTCATTGCTCTCTACAACTACCTGAAAGGAGGTTGTGGAGAGGAGGGAGCTGGCCTCTTCTTCCAAGTGACAGGGAACAGGACAAGGGGAAATGGCTTCAAGCTGTGCCAGAGGAGATTTAGGTTTGACATTAGGAAAAAATTTTTCATGGAAAGGGTCATTGGGCACTGGTAGAGGCTGCCCAGGGAGATGGTTGAATCACCTTCCCTGGAGGTGTTTAAAGGATGGATGGATGAGGTCCTGAGGGGCATGGTTTAGTGATTGATAGAAATGGTTGGAGTCAATGAACCTGTGGGTCTTTTCTGGCCTGGTGATTCTATGATTCTAGTTAGATGAAATGGTATATCTCAAGTTCTTGGCTTCCTGCAACTAAAAGGCGTGGTCTTGCCCTGTTTAGTCCTCAGTTTCCTTCTTCTCACTCCCATCTAACCTATGTGCTGCCAACGAGCCCCTCAGAGGTGACACAACTGCCCCTCTGATTGCAGAGTGAGCCGATTCAGCTCACTAAGCCACCAGCAAACTAACCCCACAAAACAGTCTACAGTTTTTGTTGGCTTAACAAACTCTACTGACTCACTGAGGGGTCAGATGAGAGCTAGAGCTGTGCAATGGAGAGGATGAGACCACACAGCTTGAAGGGTTGGAGAAGAAGTGGGGAAATGGGGCCTGAGGAATGTGGACTGCCCCTTTTGGCAGCAGCAGGTTGTTAGAGCAGCTCAAGCATCTGGCTGAGCTGCACCCTCCCTGTGCACAAAGGATGCTCATGAGAGAAAGAATCCAGTAGTTAGTGTACTGTAAACTCACACCCCCGTGTACTTTGCAGTAAGATTCCGTATGATTCAACAAACCTCAGTTCAAACCAGTCTGGGAGACAGAAGCTGCGGTCCATTTGAGTTGAATACCCATTGGCCAAGGCACTTCTATAAGTACAGCAAACCTGCAAGTTTGCCAACCAGAACTCCTAAATCTTACCCATTCACCCCGTCACTGTGTTATGTCAGAGTTCAAATTACTAGACGTTGATTAGGTGGGAGAAAGGTTTGCCAGGAAACTTCTGGCTGAATGCACATACCTCACACAGCAGAACATCTAGGGTCCCTTATCTAATTAATTCTGTAATTAACAGACATTGCCCAGTTTTGGAGAGATCAGCCTTTTTGTGAGCATACGTAATGCCAGGACAGAAAATGTTGTTTTCAATTAGATTTTCAGTGACTAGTTTTGACCCTATTCCCTCCAGTAATTAGCAAGAATATTCTACTAGAACCAATGGGTTAACAACAATAAAGGCAGCTTCAGGATATGACTATTAGGCTGTAAACAACCTTTGCAGATGAAATAGAATTAGTTTCCAAGTCTACCATGACTTTTTTATCACTGTACCCCCGTGCCTCCTCCCAGAAGTTACTAAACTTCACCTCCTGCAGTAAGAGCCCTCTCTAACTGAATATTGCCTAAGTGCGTTCAACTACTTAACAGTGAGGAAAATACATTTGCTAATTCGTCTCATTTTGGCTGGAATGGTCTAGGGACTGTTCTGGTCAGTGGGAATATTATGTGCTTTCTCCAGGTAGATGATAAGCAGTACCTCTTCCACTGGCACAGTGATTTGCAGAGTAAATGCCTGTGTCTACTGCTTTAGTCTCCCAATGAGTCACCCAGTGATGTCTTCAGAGTGAGAAACTTTTAAGGAGCAATTAGATATATAATGGATAAGCTTTTAAAATATAATTTCATTTTAATTATTTGTATCTGCAATAAGGTGTAAATTAGTAATGGCTTATCAAACATAACAGTTGAAGTCATAAAAAAAGACCTCTGAACAAATAATTTTAAAAACATATATGCATGTATGTACACATACTTACATACATGTACATACCCGCAATACTGCAGGAAGACCTAAAATCAGTTTGGGGTTTTTTTGTCTCTCATAAGGGCTCACACATGTTATCTGCCTTGAAAGTTTCCAAGAGCGCTGATTATTTTATATTTCATGGTGCATTCTTTCATTCTACATTTGGTTTTATTCATATGGAGTTCTTAATGCAATACAAAGGTTTGCAGAGGGCTGGAATTCCCAGATCCCTCCTGAAAGCTTGTTATCAACAGAGGCTGCTTAAAAGCACTTCCCATAGCTGCTGGCTACTCCTGAAATGCATAACAAGCTTTGGGGAGAGGGAAATGGGTGAGAAAAACCTTAAAAAGTTAAAATAAAAAAGAGAGGACACTAATTTCCCTTATTCTGAGTAGAAGGTATAATGTCTTTATAAAGTAATAATTAAAGGAAAAACAATTACTGGTGGTTTATCTGGACCTTGCAGCTGTACTTCCCGCTTTTACATAGCAGACTGTTCTAAGGTTATGAAAAACCATGAAAATTGCATCTTAAGAAGAGTTTTATTCTTTTTCCTAGGATTTGATTAAAACAGACAGCTACATTTTGTGTATATATAATTAGGCAGTAAAATAGGCTTTGAAGGCAGATTTCTGTTTAGTATGTGAGTCACACGTACAACAGTCTTTCATTCAGCAACCAAAGACTGATCTTTTTAATGCCTCAACTCGCTCAACATGTTTTCTGAATGCTACATCTTGCGGGGAAAGAAAAAAAAGGGGGGAGGAGGGGGGAGAAGTTAAAAAATGCACCACCAAACAGCTTTTAAGCCATATTTATTTATTTATTTCTGGTTTTCATCATTTCCCCAAATGAAAAACAGTCTGAAAAGCCAATCTAGCTAGTCTGTGGTGATTTAACCTTATGACAAACTGATTTTTATTGTCTTTCTTTCCAGATTGTTTTCCAGGGCAGCACTGAATGCTGCACCAGCTCTAGGCGTATCTAATCCCTCTCATAAAAGGCCATTGTGGTAGTAAAACTGAGACCAATGGCTTTTTCATTCTCCACCTCTCAGCTCTCCAAAGTAATGGCAATGGGGTCTCCTCTTCATGTTTTCCTTTTCAGATGCATAGTTTCTCCTTTCAATAAGGCTAAAATAGAGAGAAATAAAAGGAACACAATCACATTTTCCTCAAAGCTCTCTCTATAAATACCTTCTGGAGAACTGAATTTAGGAACAAGCATCTGCAATCTGAGTTGTTTTGACATTGTGTGTGAATACAGCAATTTAACCTTGGAAGTTTCTGATCATAATAAAGTATGTGAACATGTTAAAATGTTGGGCAGATAACACTTAGGGCTTCATATTTTGTGGTTAAGGTCACACTCGGGCACTCTTCCTCACCCTAAAGCCCAAGGAACTAAGGATGTGAACTAAGCAGTGCTCAACAAAGGCACAGTTCTCACACCTAGTTCTTGCAAAGTAATCATGTTGAAACCATTGTCCACTTATTTTGCATACTTGCAATGCACTCTTGTCTACAATATTTTCCCTGAAAAAGACAAATTATAACACACATTCTTTACAAAGATGTAAGAAGAGTAGACAACAATATTGTCCTGAAAAAGTACACTTCCCTATTTTCCCCAAAAGCCTTGACCTCAGTGCTAAATGTTTTCATTAATAATATGCTAACAGACTACATTTCAGAACTAGTTCACCACTATGAAAAGCAGTACAAGAGAAAGTTGGTCTGCATTTGATTACAAATCTTTATTTGATCTCAGAGGAACGCTTTTAACCAAAAAAAATACAGAGTGATAGATAATAAGATCTTTAGTTAGAAATAGTTTACACAAATTCATTTCTCCAAATAAAAACACTGTATTTTAATATTTCTTATTAATATCAATACACTTACTTATCTTTTAAAATCACCATTAAAATTAAAGCCCAACAACACTGTTTAAAAGCTACAAAACTTTGCTTTGGGCAAAATGCTAATGTGTTTGAATTCAGAGGGCACCACTATTGTGCATGTAGAATTATATAAGTGTAACATGAAAGAACAAAATTTTACAATAAAATTTCTATTATTTATTCCTAAATTTCAAATCTCAAGAGAAAGGGAAGATGTATGTATTCTGGAAAACACTACTCCCGAGTCCACAGCATGGAAAAATTCAGAAGTGTCCTTGTCTTCTAAGTAAAATTTGGAAATCCTCTGTTGGATATTCTTGATGTTTATGAAGTAGAATACACTCCGTAGAAGGATTTATTTCAAGTACCTTTACTGTATTTCTACCGGAAGATGCTGGAACAAACAGCATTTCTGGCTCCAGAACACCACAGAAAACCTTAGGTTCCAGAAGAATCTCTGAGCATCTCTGGAGGACTCAAGACTTTTTTTAACCAGAAATATGAAATTACCTGTACCAAGTCTTTTTTCATATCCTGTGGTGGTTCAGGAGACAAGACAAAAAATCCACTGTCACGTGCACTAAAGGGTCTGAAAACACAGAGCTCCTTTACAGAAGGCAGTTGAAGCTGAGACCTGTGTGTGACTCTTTGGACTGTTTTCTTCTCTAGTTGCAAAGAAGAGAGCAGTTTCAGTCACTAGAAGGTCTGTTTTAATGGTAGTTATTTGCAATACACATGTCCAAATCTAATGCAGATGTTCTTAATCACATTACACTTGATCTCAACATACTTAACAAACACAGTCCTCGAGGCACTCTGTAAGGTAAGTAACCACTGTTATATGAAATTACAAGCAAGGAAGCAGAAGCATTGTAATGAGAAGAACCACAAGGTTTCAAAGTCCAGATTGTGCAGAGGCTCACCAGCCAAACACATCACTTCCATTTGTGTCTGACGTGAACAGTGCCAGCTTGAACTCATGCCTCTGCTTTAAAACAGAGACATAAGTGATGCACTCAGTTTAGCTTCCCTAACATGAAGAATGATCAACCAGTGATAATGGTGACTATTATCCTGTGTCACAGCTGCAGTGTGTAACACCAGCTAAATTTCATGGCTTCTGACATTGTACAACTCCTAGAGACTGAATCAAGGAGCAAAACGAGACTAACAGAGTAAGACATCACTGAAATAATTTTGAATGTTGAATAAAATTTTCTGGATTTGGGGGTAATTTATTACCTTCTGCGGGAAATTCTCACAGATTTACCTTTTTGTGAGTTGGTACTCCTTACTGCCAGACTTCCAAATCTACGCATTTCTCAGAGGTCTGTTTATTCATGAATTCCTTTTTCATTTAAAAGGATTGTTGTCTTTTTAAATTGAGCTTTTGCAATCACATCTATGCAGAAAATACCTAAAGGTTGGATGGGTCTTCTCAAACACCAAGAATGCAATGCTGCAGTGTTTCAGGTAACTCCATCAAGAAAGAGTAATGAAAGTGAAACTCCATTGAAAGTGAGTAATGTTTCACCTGATTCAGGCTCCCTCTCCACCAAAAAAAATTACCAAAACCAGAGCTACAATATTTTTGGCTGAGGAATTAAGAACTTTTTTACATCTACGCATTGTTTTAGTTACAATTTCAGGGCAAGCCGGCCAGGTCACAGAGAGAAGTACCATGAACTTCCCAAGGTCATGGTAAGTGTGACACATCTGAAAACAGACACCCCAATTCCTCATTCCCTGCACTAATGAGATATTTCTTCCCATTTTGTATTTACACTGTCCTCTTTTTTGCCTCACTGTCTTGGTCTCAATTCCCGCTTCTTCTTTTCTGCTGTCTTGATCTCTGTTTCCACACACATCTTTTTCAGCAAGTCCCTTCATGTGCAGTTGAGGGTACAAAGCTCTTTTTGTGTTTCTCTCTTCCTGCTCAGCTCCACAAAGAAAACAACAAGAGAGTAACAAGGACAGTCAGAAAAGCAAGAGGCCACAGTTTCCTGCTCTGAAAGAACTATAGAAGTTCTGAGGGATGTTGTCTTCACTTGTAGCTCCAGTGGCCCACATAATTTGCTTGTTAAAAAGCCTCTTGGCCTGTTATCAGGATCTCAGGCATTCACCTTGTTGAAGACCATTTATTTTATCCTTCCACACGTCTGCAGGTTTTAGATTTTCCACATGTCACCTCCCAAACACATTTTGAACAACTTCTCTGGTGATTTTTCAGGGTCACTCCTCTTTAAGCTCCTTTTTGTCAAAACCATAGTGGCATGTTTCCTCATCCCTCCCCCAAAGATGACAGACCTAACCTTGTCTTCAGAAACTTTCACAGGCTCATTCCTCATTTCACCAGCCAGTACGCATTCTTGCCTCTTTGTCATCTTTCTTACTCCCAGTATGCACTACCAGATTTTATCTCTGGCCCATTCCTTCTGATCATCCAACATCATGCTTCCTGCTCTCCTTTCATATTGGACCACAAATCCCTCCACCCCCACTTCTGCTGCAGACTCTTTACTTCTCTGCAAATTCCATTTCAAGACTCATCTTCCTTCTCCCTGGCCTATGACTCCTACCCTTCTCTTTAATAAAACAATCCAATCTTATTCCCTAAGCCTCAGTTCCATTTCCCCATGGTCATTTGTTCTCTCTGAAAATCTTGAGTATGGCAACCGGCCATTGGCCTTTTGTACATTGTTCACCTCAGCACTGCTATAATGTAGATGATGCCTGACTAAAATACTGAACCTGCATCCATCATTTCTATTACATTTTATAATCAACTCTGAAATATTAAGCTATTTTGTATGAAAGAAGCTATAAAAAATACACAGTATAATAGAGTACTAAGCCTATGACAAAAGCCTATATCAGATTTTAAACATATATTGCCTCTTTGTCATCACACACAGTCTATTAAGCAAGAAATGCATTGTTCTAATATTATCTGAATGTTTACACGATGCACTACATAAATAAATAAGCTGTTGTTTAAATCACTTGGGGAGAAATTGAGTAGCTATACAGTGGACTGAAGACTATATTAATGTCTGGGTAAAATGTTTGTAGTTCAAATTCTACAGCAAAACTACACAGAACTATTAAATGACAAAATGAAGAGTCTTACTAGGTCATTCAGTCCACTCTAACACCAAAATGGAGCAATTCCCTACAGTATTTATTTTTAGTGCTTTTTCCAGCCTAATTTTCAAGTCCCATGCAATGGGACTTTGGAACTCCCTTTGGGACATCATTTATTTCACTTATTAGCACATTTCACTATTAGGATTTTTTAAATGAAATATTCAGCTGTTGATTTTATCCTCTGTGTTCTCAGAAAGATAGCTTTTATGCAGTCTATCTTTTATACTTTCTCCCTACCCCCAAATAAAGACAGGTATATAGAGAGTCTTTCATAAATCATTCCCCTCTTATTGTGGATTGCCAAGCCATTTTTGCTGCTCTTCTATAAACACCACAGCTGTAGTTTGTTTCCCTATATAACCTACATTTGTGCACCAAAACATCAGAGACGCTGACCTTTAGATTAGATATCAAACTGATGCTGCTTGTGAATATAAACATAAAGACTCCATGGACCATCCTAAAGAAGACAAAATTGTAAGCACTGCCTCTTTCAAGAAAAAAAAAAAAAGTAGCATCAACCTAATTATCTGGCAAGTTTATAATGGCTGCTCCGTACGTTTGTATCACCAGTTCCCACACTCCGGTCTATGGATCACTAGCAGCCTGCAATTCTGTAGTAAATTATCCACAACTAATCTGCAGAGTCAGTAGTTAGCACACATCAATTAAAAGTTTGTTCATAAGACTTTGGGACAGGCTGTGATAAATTCTGAGGATGTGCTAATCCAGAATTTTTGGATCAATATGGTAATTTCCAATGCACCATTTTCAAAGCTGCTGTGAGAAAGCCTTTCTGTGCAAAACGTTGTATAGTAGAGAAATGCTACTCATTGTTTATCGAATTAATCTAGCAAACAAGCCCTCAGGGCAAATAGATTTTTGTCCTCTCTTCAGTACAAAGGAAAAGAAAAATGAATGATGGTTTAATCTTTGCAGACACGTGGTGTATAATGCTGATATTGCCTGCACACACATGTACCTCTTTCTAGTCCTGCAACATGAAATGCAGGAACAAAGGGTGCAGTTGGAAGAGATCATTGAAGCAAAGGTAATTAAGGCTCAGGTGCAAATGACAGTAGGACTATGTGGCATTTTCAGACAAATAAATTTAACACCAATGAACTTAAGGTTCATCTTACAACTGGGACAGGGGTGTTAGCAAGGGTTGCAAAAAGCTCTTCTTGGAGTTGTCTGTAAGTGTCCAGAGAAGGGTAACAAGGCTGGGGAAGGGGCTAGAGAACAAATCTTAGGAGGATCAGCTTAGGGAACTGAGGTTGTTTATCCTTGAGAAGAGGCTGGGGGAAGACCTCTTTTAACACCAATGAACTTAAGGTTCATCTTACAACTGGGACAGGGGTGTTAGCAAGGGTTGCAAAAAGCTCTTCTTGGAGTTGTCTGTAAGTGTCCAGAGAAGGGTAACAAGGCTGGGGAAGGGGCTAGAGAACAAATCTTAGGAGGATCAGCTTAGGGAACTGAGGTTGTTTATCCTTGAGAAGAGGCTGNCATTGTTCTAATATTATCTGAATGTTTACACGATGCACTACATAAATAAATAAGCTGTTGTTTAAATCACTTGGGGAGAAATTGAGTAGCTATACAGTGGACTGAAGACTATATTAATGTCTGGGTAAAATGTTTGTAGTTCAAATTCTACAGCAAAACTACACAGAACTATTAAATGACAAAATGAAGAGTCTTACTAGGTCATTCAGTCCACTCTAACACCAAAATGGAGCAATTCCCTACAGTATTTATTTTTAGTGCTTTTTCCAGCCTAATTTTCAAGTCCCATGCAATGGGACTTTGGAACTCCCTTTGGGACATCATTTATTTCACTTATTAGCACATTTCACTATTAGGATTTTTTAAATGAAATATTCAGCTGTTGATTTTATCCTCTGTGTTCTCAGAAAGATAGCTTTTATGCAGTCTATCTTTTATACTTTCTCCCTACCCCCAAATAAAGACAGGTATATAGAGAGTCTTTCATAAATCATTCCCCTCTTATTGTGGATTGCCAAGCCATTTTTGCTGCTCTTCTATAAACACCACAGCTGTAGTTTGTTTCCCTATATAACCTACATTTGTGCACCAAAACATCAGAGACGCTGACCTTTAGATTAGATATCAAACTGATGCTGCTTGTGAATATAAACATAAAGACTCCATGGACCATCCTAAAGAAGACAAAATTGTAAGCACTGCCTCTTTCAAGAAAAAAAAAAAAAGTAGCATCAACCTAATTATCTGGCAAGTTTATAATGGCTGCTCCGTACGTTTGTATCACCAGTTCCCACACTCCGGTCTATGGATCACTAGCAGCCTGCAATTCTGTAGTAAATTATCCACAACTAATCTGCAGAGTCAGTAGTTAGCACACATCAATTAAAAGTTTGTTCATAAGACTTTGGGACAGGCTGTGATAAATTCTGAGGATGTGCTAATCCAGAATTTTTGGATCAATATGGTAATTTCCAATGCACCATTTTCAAAGCTGCTGTGAGAAAGCCTTTCTGTGCAAAACGTTGTATAGTAGAGAAATGCTACTCATTGTTTATCGAATTAATCTAGCAAACAAGCCCTCAGGGCAAATAGATTTTTGTCCTCTCTTCAGTACAAAGGAAAAGAAAAATGAATGATGGTTTAATCTTTGCAGACACGTGGTGTATAATGCTGATATTGCCTGCACACACATGTACCTCTTTCTAGTCCTGCAACATGAAATGCAGGAACAAAGGGTGCAGTTGGAAGAGATCATTGAAGCAAAGGTAATTAAGGCTCAGGTGCAAATGACAGTAGGACTATGTGGCATTTTCAGACAAATAAATTTAACACCAATGAACTTAAGGTTCATCTTACAACTGGGACAGGGGTGTTAGCAAGGGTTGCAAAAAGCTCTTCTTGGAGTTGTCTGTAAGTGTCCAGAGAAGGGTAACAAGGCTGGGGAAGGGGCTAGAGAACAAATCTTAGGAGGATCAGCTTAGGGAACTGAGGTTGTTTATCCTTGAGAAGAGGCTGGGGGAAGACCTCTTCACTGTCTACAGCTGCCTGAAAGGAGGTTATAGAGAGATGGGTGCTGATCCCTTCTCCCAAGTGGCAGGCGAGGGGATGAGAAGGAATCATAGATTCAACAGGTTGGAAAAGACCTCTTAGGTCATTGAGTCCAACCATTCCTTTCTGCCCCTAAGGAAAAGACCTCTTAGATTACTGATCCAACCATTCCTTTCTGCCCCTAAACTGTGTCCCTGAGCACCTCGTCTACCCATCTCCTAAACACCTCCAGCAATAGTGACTCAACCACCTCCCTGGGCAGAACAGAACAAATGGCCTCAAGTTGTTCCAAGGGAGGTTCATATTGGACATCAGGAAAAATTTCTGTATCAAAAGGGTTCTTGGGCACTGGCAGAGGCTATCCAGGGTGGTCGAGTCACCATTGCTGGAGGAATTAAACAGACAGACGAAACGCTCAGGGCTGTGGTTTAGCAGTGGACAGGTATGGTTAGGCTCTATGACCTCAGAGGTCTTTTCCAACCAGACATATCTATGCCTCAAAGTACTTACTGCACTCTCGATTTCCCCACTGAAGCCTGCCTGTGGTGAGGGGTCTGCTGATGTTTCAGGGTGCAGGGGTGTCCCTGGGCAGCGTTGTCCCCGTGCCACAGCCAGTGAGCGGCTGGGAAGGCGCTGTGCGGCACAATGTTTGGTGTGGGTGCTGTCCCGGACACTGCCAGGCTGTTCTGCAGGGCTTGAACAGAGACTTTCCTCCTTTCCTTCCCACAATTGTGAGTTTAAGCTGTTCAGGCATGTAAGATAACAGACTCATGTGCCTTTTGCTAAAAAACAGACGTTAGTCAGTAATTTTCCTTAGCGTATATGATCATAGAATCATAGAATTGTAGAATAGTTAGGGTTGGAAGGAACCTTAAAGATCACCTAGTTCCAAGCCCCTGCTATATGGGACATCCCACTGGATCAGGCTGCCCAAGGCCCATCCAACCTGGCCTTAAACACCCCCAGGGATGGGGCAGCCACAGCTTCCCTGGGCAACCTGGGCCACGGCCTCACCACCTTCATAGTGGAGAAATTCTTCCTCATGTCTAATCTAAATCTGCCCCTCTCCAGTTTATACTCATTCCCCCTTATCCTATCACCACAAGCCTTTACGTATAGTCCCTCTCCAGCTTTCTTGAAGGCCCCTTTCAGGTACTGGAAGGTCACTATAAGATCTTGGAGACTTCTCCAGGTTGAACAAGCCAAACTCTCTCAGCCTGTCCTCATGATACACGATACATAGGTCTGACGGGATTAAAAAAAGGGGGAGGGTGGATGGGGAGCTCTTTGGGATTATTAGCAGTCTGCAGCTGCATTAATTAAAAATGGATTTCCTATTTTAGACAAACACTAGTTTATTTGTCTTCTGTCTGTCTTGTAAAACATATGTGAATACAAAGTTGTAATTTAATTTAGCGAGCAGGCAGAAAATAAGGCGAAAAAATAAAAGCCACTAAATCACACAACCAACGGGCACTGGACTCTTTTTGAAGTAGGGATGTTTCCAGCCTGCCAAGACAATGTGAGTGAAGTGATCTTTTCTGAAACCAATCATGGGAATCAGCTGCTGTAGAGGCACCCACCGATCAGCAAGTGGTCTTACTGTAATTTCTGCCCCAGAAATAGATAAATAAAACCCTGCTTTGGTAATTGTGCAGTATGCTGCACAGGTTCCTTCCCTGTACAGTCATAGACAAAAACTGGGAGGGAGAGGAGGCTCCCCTCTGAATTATGTGATCTGAGGGGGTCTGTGAGGATATTTTACTCATCAGTTGGCAGCTGTGGTTGGAGAAATGGCTCTTCCATGGAACGTTGCTTTCAGAAATTAAAATAATGGTGTAACACAGATAAAGCAGAGGCATTTTTGCAATCTCTCCCAGTAACTGTTCTTTGGCTAGTTAACAGACCATCTATTCAGAAACAACTTTCTTTGGGCTGAAATTATGTGCTGACTGTAGCAGATCACTTCCCATAACAGCCCTTCCCCCACCCAATGCTAAATACAAACTGTCTCCTACTCACTGTATAATAATGTGAAAATGACTGTAATTTCGCAGAAGAGAAGCAGCCCAAAGTGAAACGTGTCTAAACAAGAGGTCGATATTGAAAAATCGGAGCCATTACCTAAATCTGAAAAACACATACTGTAAAGAAACAGGAACAGCGATCCACGACTAACTAGGTTAAACAGAAGTAGGCTAGGTGGTGCTGATGTGAAAATTTTTGCTAAACACTGAATGAAATCACCCAAAAGTCACCCTGTGGAACCTATGATTTTTAGTACCTTCTAAGATTATATATGCTGTTCCCCCTCTGAATGGCAGATGCCCATCCCTTGGTACCACTGGCTGTGTCCACAGCCACCTTGGCCACCACACTGGCTGGGAAGCATTCCCTTGCCCCAGTGAGGGCAGGGGGGCATTCTCAGCAGCATTTCTTGTTTATACTGCACACATCCTGCCGCGGTTTGCTTGTTTGGTTTTCCTTTTTCCCTTTGCAATTGCTTAAAAATTTAATGTGATCAAGGGCCTCCCTGGCAATAAACCATACCTGGTAATAAACCCTTTGTTACCAGCCCCACAAAGGAGAAGCGTTTTCACACCAACAGCAATGGAGCAGTTTTTTTTCTGGTCTGCCTCCAGACCTCCCAAAGGGGCAAGTGCTGGTGACCCCAGTGCCAGGACTGGAGGGGTGACAGTGACCTGGTCCCCAGGGCATCGTGGAGCAGTTTTCAACCCCAACTCCCCACCTGGCATCACCACAGCCCGTGTGTTAAGGAGGTTTTACTCCTCCACTACCTCCCCACTCAGCACCCCTTCCGACTGGGTCCCGAACGCCCGTAATTTGTTCAGCTGGACCAGGTCCAAGGGGGTGTTTTGTCACCCTGTCACAGGTGTGCCGGACATCATAAATGCCACACTTTGACTTCTTGCTGGAAACCTTGACTTGGGCAACATGTGCTTTTGGCAAGAAAAACATCCCCTATTGATTTTCACAGGGAGATAATTCCCAGTNCACTCAGCGGGTAAGAAATCAGCAAAGAAAAAAGAAAAGGAAGAGGGGGGAGGTTGTGTGTGGAAGTAACCAGGGTATGAAAAAAATTAAAAAGGACAGGGTCTAGGACAACCCCCCTCCCGTCTTCGAAGGGTTAAACGCAATTTAACGCAGCGGTGTAGCATAATGGCTCCCAACCTAAACAAAAGGAATGATTAAGGGGGATATTTTCCGAGCTACACAAAGCCCGATAGGGAAGATTTGTGTTACTAATTCCTGTGAAAGGATGTTCACGTGGTGGTGATACGGTCACTGGCATTCACAGCTCGGTGCGTACGGCTGTAAATCAGCAGCCTGGAAACAAAAGGGTTATTTTCTGCTTCTCCCCCCCCCCCCTCGTTCCCAAAAAGGAGGGGGGGGATGGGGGGAGAAGGAGAATAAACCCCGACCTGCCTAACTTAAGCCATATTGTAAAAAAAAAAAAAGAGCACGGAAAAAAAAATAATGTGAGAAGATAGTGAAGGAGAGAGGGGAGGGGGGGTCGGACGACCTCAGAGGTGCCCCAGCCTCCCCCCGACGCTGCCCACGGGCTCAGTTTGCTTTTTCTCCTCCGCTAAGCACGAAAATAATGGCACATGTGTACAAGCAGCCCTCTCGCTGGCTTCAAGCTGTTCTAATCTCGAGTGAGGGGGCATTTAAAAATTACGAGCGAGATTCTAAATTGCCTCTTTGAAACCGGCACAGGGGAAAAAAAAATCATTCATCATCGCTTCGAAAACTGCCCTGAAATTAAATTAAAACGAAATGAGGGAGTCTTCCTCCCAACGTGTGACTCTTTGGCAGAGGCGCTCCCCACCTCGGTTTTCTGGTTTTTTTTTCCCCTCCTCCCCGTTTCTCTTTTTTTCCCCCCCTAAATGTTATATGGGATAATTGAAATGAGAAACGTGATTTGTCTGTGGCTGCAGGAGGGGGGTGCGGGGCTGCGTGTCTGAGCGCTCCCGGTGCCCCTGAGTGTGGGTGTGGGGGTGTGTGGAGGGGGTGTTTGTGGGGTTTTTTTTGGTTTTTGTGTGTGTGTGTTTCTGTCTCTCGCGGGCGGCCCAATCGCAGCGCTCGGTTTCATAAAAGCTGGGTCCTGATTGGCCCGGAGGGAAAGGGTATCGTGAACAAAGAAAAGTCGCTCCAGGTAGGGGCTGAAGCGGGTCCCGCGGGGCAGCGCCCGCCTGGGTGCCCGCCGGGCACGGGCTGCGCTCTCCCATCTCTCCCGCGTTTATTTTCATTTCTAGAAAGAGAGGAAGGTACATGGTTATCTGGGTACTCTCTCCTTCCAAACACAATAAATCTGTTGAAGACATTAGTGTTTTTTTTTTTTTTTTCCTTTCTCCCTAAAATAAAAAGCGGCTGCAACCAAAACACACTCAATGCAGTTAGAAGGAAAAGGTCAACTCGATCCAATACAGACCGTAAGTACGGTTGCGTGGTGTGTCTATAGCACTTAGAGGGGATTTGTATTTATTTTTATCTGCAAAAGGGGAGCGTGAAGAGTTCTTGGGAGCTGAGATAACTAGGTTGGTTTTTTTTTTCGGGGATATAAAAAGAAGGGGAAAAAAAGAATCCCACAAGCAGGATGAGTTATTTGAGGGAAGCAAGAGGGTGAAAGCACTGTAGTCACACAAATCATCCTTGACGGCGCACTTGGGGGGCGTTAAAGCACTGCGCCTTTTTTTTTTTTTTTTTTTTGGGGGGGGTGTGTATTAAGTAACCCGAGATGGGTGAAATAAAAAGTGACACGATTAGAAACAACCCCGCACACGCTCTCGCGTACCCAGCGCCGCCTCCCCAGCCCCCGGGGCTCCCAAGCATCCTGGGGAGAGGGAAAGGGGAGGCGCCCCCCACACCCCCGCCGAGACGGTGGTGAGAAATCGAAGGAGAGTTCATAAAGTGGTCGAGGCGAGCGATAAAAGTAGTTACTCTGAAGGTTTTCGGTGCCTCAGGGCGCCTGCTCCCAACACCACGTGGGGGGCAGCGGTGGGAGGACAGGGGCGGACCCTGACGTCGGTCGGTCGNCCAACCCTCCCCCAGCATCCCCCTCTATTCCCTCCCCATCCCCAGCAGCTGCCAATTCATTACGGCTTTTAGCTTCCCATCGCCGGCTAATTAAAAATACGAAGCTTAAAGCTTCGAGACTTGGGGGAGGGCGAAGGATAGAAGCAGGGCTGCGAGGTTTTCTTGCCGAAACAATAAGGTGGGAGCGATCTGTCCTGTAAAAAAAAGGTCTACTGGTTTATCTCCTCGGACTCTAATTACTGAATTACTTACCGCATGACTGATTACCCCGAGCTCCTAGATTTTTCATTACTATTTCAATTTGAAACTCTGATCAGTGCCTGTGCTTTTGGGTTTGCTTTTTGATTTTATTACTATTTTAAAAAATAAAATAAAACCAAAACAAGTTGTTGTGTCCTGTTCCACCTCCCCCCCTTTCCCGATTTCGTATCCCTGGGAAAATTTACTCCGTTGGAGAGCATGCTGCCCATCCTCCATTCCCACAAAATGTTTTGATAACCCGTTTATCAGATCAGTGATTTCCCCCCCGCTCCTCCTCTTCCTCGCCCCCCTCCCCGCCTCCCCTCCCCCCGCCATTTCCCCTCAAGTTACTTCAAGAAATCAGATCTGTCAGGACGGGCGAAAAAAATGCCACTTCCCAACTAACGGGCGGAATCCAGCCCAGATTTTCAGTCCTTTCTTCTTCTTTTTTTCCTTCCTCCCTTTCACTAATTTATCCCGATGTTAGCACATTCTGTCTTGTAACACCCGGACGCCTGTAGGTTTGTTTCATGGGATCATTACTTACTGATGAGGATGGCTCCCAGGTCCGGGGCTGAAGACGGAGTGTGAAGTTGGGGATTATTTTATTTTATTTTACTTTATTTTATTTTGATGATTGTTACCTCTCTCTGCTTATTCAGGAAAAGCAAACAAACAAAAATCTGGGCTTTGATGCTTCAGTTCTGAATGTGAAATATTACCTACCAGCTGGTAAAGTTGTGAGGCTCAGCATTTTTTTTTCCTTTTCAATTTTTCTTTTAAGGAAGGAGGCAAAAAATCCCTAAACAAACTAAAAAAAAAAAAAAAAAAAAGAAAAAAAGGACTTCTGATCCGTGTGCCAAAGTAGGGGGAGATATGTTATTGACTGATTCATACTGGCTGAGATGATACTTGCTTTCTACTTCTTGATCACTTGCTCTTTAAGTAAAATGAGGCACAGAGTTGTTGCTGAGACGAGTGGAAACAGCATTTTGATTTGCTGGTTTAATTAAAAAATGATAAAGGAATAAAGGTAAGCATTATGCATATATATGTATAAATATTTCGACAGTCGACTGTAAAAGGGAGAGATCCCTTTAAAAATGGTTTTAACTAAGCTTTGTCAAACACACACTCATTGCGGTCACTGAGGCCACCTTGGTGCAGATCACTTAAAGTGTATGTCTTAATCAGTTTCCTGTACAGTCAGTAATACTATATTTAACAGACCTAACAATTGTGTGAGCTAGGAGTACATTAGAACTGCTTTTAGAACTGTTATCTTGAGAATATTATTTTAAAAAAAAAAAGACCTCTTTTANCCCCCCCAAAAAAAAAAAGATTAAGTGGAAGGGGTGGTAAAAGGTAATATAGGAGAGTCTGCTTTAAAGCCACAAAATCCATGGAATGCAGCGAAGAGTGAATCTGCATCCTTCCTTTTCTCCCTTTTGAGCCTATGTGGTGGTCCAAGGGGTTGGATTACAACATGTGCTCCAACAGCTAGGCAACACTTCTAACACTGTGTTTCTTGAGCTTTGTGGAATTAAATCATGTAGTTAATTTTTTCTTTCTTTTTTAAATTTTTTTCTTTTTTTTGTGGACATGACTGAGAGGTTGTGGATGTTGGTGTACAACAAGATTAAAGATGCTCTCTGTAAGAGCATCACGGTCACTGCCTCCGGTTTAACCAACTTAAGAAAAAAATGTGGTAACGGTGACTGATTTTACTCCCGTTACCCTGCCCCTTTTTTACTAGTTGTATTATATTCTTGTAAAACCCAGACAAGAAATATTTGACTTTTCCCCTCCTTACAGGACAAGGTGGACATAGACTGAAGGCTGTTACCCTACATACACCTGAGGGAGGAAAACAGGAAGAGCTGAACTAAAGAGAGCCCAGTGGAGATAAACGAATGTCCCCACATCTCCAAAGGAAAGTTCATCGGATTTTTACTCTAGAGATCTCATCTTCAGGATGTCATTGAACACTTCTACTACAGGAAAAGGTGTGGATCCAAGCGCGGTTGACACTTACGACAGTGGCGATGATTGGGAAATCGGTGTTGGGAATTTAATAATTGATTTGGACGCTGATTTGGAGAAGGACAGACAGAAACTTGAGATGAATAATTCTACTAATACCACCAGCAGCAGCAACACCAGCTCCAAGGATTGTGGGGGTCTGGCTTCCAGTGGGGCTAATGCTACCTCAGCCTTAGCTGATGGCCTAAAATTTGCTTCTGTTCAGCCCTCTGCTCCCCAGGGGAATTCCTCTCACAAAGAGACTAGCAAATCAAAAGTGAAAAGGAGTAAAACTTCTAAGGATGCTAATAAATCTCTGCCTTCTGCTGCCTTGTATGGGATTCCCGAGATCAGCAGTGCTGGCAAGAGGCAGGAAGTCCAAGGGCGCCCTGGAGAGGCAACTGGCATGAATTCAGCACTGGGTCAAAATGTGAGCAGTAACCCAAACGGCAATAGTAACACCACCAGCAACACCACCACCATTGCCTCTTGTGGGAAAAACAAAGAGGAGAAACCAGGTAAAGCCCCGGGCAGCAGAGGCTCCAAGCGGGATAAGGATGCGGGAAAATCCAGGAAGGACAAGCAGCACGACATGCAGCAGGGACACCCCAACAGTAGTGGGGGTGGCAGCAGCCAAGCTCCCCCTGGGCACCTCTATGGCTTTGGGGCCAAGGGAGGCAGTGGTGGAAGCAGCAGCCCCTTCCACTGCACCTCCTCTGCTGTGGGGGAAGTGAGCAAAAGTACCCCGGATTCAGGGTTAATGGGGAA
Organism: Piaya cayana; assembly: GCA_013389865.1. NCBI lineage: Eukaryota > Metazoa > Chordata > Aves > Cuculiformes > Coccyzidae > Piaya > Piaya cayana. The sequence goes on along the minus strand of WAAB01004227.1, from coordinate 40,296 downwards.
CTCTATTTTGGTAAAGAAGGAAGAGGAAGAGGAAGAGAGCCACAGGCGAATCAAGAAATTGAAAACAGAAAAGGTAGGACAAAGCTCCTCTATGCCTCTTCTCTTGTGTCTCCCTGTGTCCATAATAAATGTCCCACAACTGTGTGTTTGGCTCCTGTGTCCTCTCTGCTGTGTATTTGTGAAAAGTTCTTCCTTTCTAAAATGAAGGAAAAAAAGAAACAACCCTGAGACCTCTTCCCTAGACAGAAGACACTGTGTTTTGAATGTGATGCTCTTCCTTATGATTTCCTCTCCCTGTCCTCAGCTCTAGAGAGCATTTCTGTTTTGTCTGTTCCTTGTGATTGCGCTCACCAAGAAAGAGAAACCCTGAGATGACCCTGACTCAGCTGTCCTGGGTTTTAGCAGAGAACAGCAGTATTGGTACTTGTGGGATGGCACGTGTTTGCCTATGGGGGCGTGTAGCTCAGGTCCAGGAGCTGCCGGTCTTGTTGTATTTGCTCACACTTTTCCACTACACTGTTGGGGATTTGTGGATGTTCCTCTCCCAAAGCCTAAAGGGACACGTCTCCCCTCTTCCTTGACCCCGCTGTCTGGAGTTGAGACTGTGCTTGGGAGGGGAAAACAGGCAGAGACCTGGGCTCCACTGTTGGGCTTCATGGAGCTGTTGGGCTTTGTGGAGATGCAGGATGCTTATCGTGCTGGGGGCTTCTGTGGTACAGCATCCCAGAGGCCACAGAAGCTGGTGTGGAGGAAGGAGCGAGCAGACAGGCGGTGCCTCTCATCTTCAAGAAGGAGGAGGCTGGGAGGAGGGGAATGAAGCCTGTGCTGAGATGTGTGTGTGCAAAACAGCTTTCGGAACAGAGGGGAGCAGTTGGTCTCGTGTCTGGGAGAGCCTTCCTACCTGAGCTCTGCTGGCTCGTGGGTGTGAACCACTAGTTTATTGAGTGGTTGAAATGTATGAAAGAAATCAGTTGAGGGTGTGTTTTTCTTCCTTTCTGTTACCTTATGAAGGACATTTTCTGTAAGAGTAGATGGCCACAACTCTCTTCTTCAGGAAGGGTGGAGGAAGAGCTTGGCTTTTTTTGACCGCTGGTTCAAGGAGGTTCTGGTTTCATCGGGAATTGTTCTATCTGTAGGGCAGAAGGCATCTTCTGGGGGACCTAGGGGTGAGTTCTGGGAGTCCAATGATTGCTACAGGTTGTTAAACAAAGATAACCTGGTCTGCCTGAGAAATAAAGCAAGCAAACATTGCCCCTTTATTGTCAGCTGTTGGTTTTAAATTACCTGCTTTTACAACTTCCCCAAGTGAGCATTCAGCGATGGGAAAACTTTTGGGTTGGTGTTAACCATATGGTCTGCTAGTGTTTGAGGGGGCTGGAGGTCTCAGGGAAAAGTTACGTCTTTTCACGACCTGTTACTGGCTCTTTTTGTATTGCGGTCATGTTGAAGTTTTTGCAGTATTTAAAATAGCTGGAGAATTAGATTTGGGTGTTCATGATGTCAGGTATTTGTTAAAACTGGAAGATGATTTCAAGGGCTTCTGTTTAAGGCAAGGAATGAATTAAATTTCATATTGTATGCATATTATTGCTTTCAAGATAACATATCTGTGGATGAATTTGAATGAGCCTTGTGAGTTTTTCAAAATGCAGATGAGAAAACCAGATTGTTGTAATTCATGTGTGTATGTTTGCACTTTGATTTATGAAAGTTCTGTTCGCAGCTGAAAGGTGTCCTAAAATCTCATAGTCTCTTTATTGACTTAGTACAGTAGGCATTTACTTCTGTTGCCAGTGGTCTTCAAATTGGAGTTCTCTAATCTGTTTTAACTATCTAGATAAATTGCCCTAATCCGGTCTTCACAATGGCTGTGGTTAAAGAGTCAGAACCATTTGATTGGATTCAGTGGCTGCCTGGAATGTGGGAGGTACTGCCCTTTTGCAACCCCCTTAGCCTTTTAATCTCTCAGCCAAATGTTCACATTCAACAATTTTGTTTAGCTGGCAATCTGAACATTTCAGTAACTCAAAGGCTGCTGTCATGGCAACAGAGATTAGAGGGTGGTGTGGTTTCTTCCGTTTTTGTGTTCTTTTCACTCTCTAGTCACGTCACACAGGAAATGTATTAAGGATCCATATACATGCAAGTTGTCTTACATGCAACGTAAATTGGATAGCATGCAAATTCAGAGCAAACATGTACGGAACAGTTCAGAGGCAGTGGTATACTTTGTGTTGTGGCTGTTGCTCCAGGAGGAGGTTTGGAGCTTGCATTTCCAGTAACAGCCACTGCTGTTGGCACACACGAACTTTAATATAGGCTTCACATATTAGAGTCGTGCAGCATTGCCCATTGTCTGGCACAATGGTGTGCTTGCTTGCTGTCTCAAACAACATCCCTTAGTGTTTCTCTTCCCCAGGAATGTTCAATTCTAGATATACAATAATAATAAAGTACGAATGCCGACAATGGTTGTGACCTTAAGCCCAGCCTGTGGCACTATTAATGTTTTATGTTTGTTGTTCTAGCTTTTTTTTTCCCCCAGAAATTCTCACTAGAGAGAATTAAAGAGTTTTAAATTCCTTAAGTGCCTCTTGCTTTGACTGTTTATACACTAGAACATATATGCTGTACTTGCACAGAGCACCTTGTGTCTGTAGATAAGTATGTTATTTTCGAGCCTCTATGTCAACATGTATTTCCAGTTACGTTAATGTTCTGAAAGGCATGTTTTATGGATTTGGATGTTGCCTTTTAGATACAAATGAGATCATGCCTGCTGATTCAAAATCTATAGGTTTTTGTATATGGTGTGGAATACAATATTGCATTTGTTTACTATTTACGGAAAGCTTGGAGCAGATTCCCAGGAGTTGCAGTGACTGTTTAGCTTTCACAGCACGCTTCAATGCCTATTTTTGGTCTATTTATTCTGTTTCCTTGCTGCAGAAAGTCATGTAAAACATGATAAAGTGGATCTTATGAAGGCTAATTAAATCAATGACTGTGTTCTGCTGACTCTTCTATGCAGAAACCGCAAGTATGTTGTAAAAGTCACCACTCCCCTAATATGTGGATCAAGTCAAAGTATGCTGTAATTCCAAGATGTTTGAGCTATATTCGTGCAGCCTATTTTGTGGTTAAGCCACCAGTGACATATCTGAATAAGTAGCTTTGACAGGTAGACTAACCACTCCTAAGATTTTTGGTGTTAAAACCTGTCTCCATTTTCCATTCCTCATCCATACCATTTTTAGCACAGTCACTGACTGTCAACATGAACTCTTCATCTGTTTTAGCTAAGGGTTTGGGGTTTTTTTGGTGTTTTTAACAGCTGTTACATTGAAAAGTGCTCAGAGATCTGCAGTCATTTGTTTTCTGTGTGTTGCAGGGGGACTTTGTGATTCAGAGAGTCATAATTCACTGTGAGATATGAAAGAAAATTGCATTTGAGGTGTGAAAATCAGTATGTTTGTATGAAAATAATACAGAAGATATAAAGCTATAATCAGAGGTGTCTCTTAGCAGTTTTTCACATGAATCAGTCCTGTGATACTCCAGGATTGAATTTTTCTCTTTTATTAGATTATTGCTTCTCACTAGGACTGCACTTCACATCTGAAAATTGTCTTCAGCAAACAAACATGTTGGCTGCTATTGTTTGGTTTTATCTTCACTTTTTTTTAATAGTGAGATTGTTTTTTACACTTAGTCAGGAAACTGTCCATTTCACTTATTGGTGTAAATAATTTAAGTACATGCTTTGATTAATGATGTTACAGAAATATGCTTTTCGTGTACTTTTCTTGCTAGCCTTGGGTGGAGTTTATTCACTGAAATCAAAGGGCAGAGAGGTCACTTGCTGTAATTAAAGAACAAAGTCTATTGTTGTTTGACAGCAAACTGTTTTGAAAGCTACATAAGGGATTTAGCTGTTAAAAACATTGATAACTATGGGTGTCTAACAATAACCACAGCTCAAGGTTCTTAGAGTTCTGTGGTGCTGTCTAGTAGTGTGATGGTGCTTTTGGAGCTGGGTGAAGAGGTGTTGCCCTTTGGCCGAGGAAAGCTTTTCATGTGAACCTGCTGACCTCTGCCAATATGTATGACCAGACCTGCCATTGAATTTCTGTGCAAAGCAAGAGTTAGCCCAGCACAATGGAGGGGCTGGTCTAGAACGTTTATAAATTAAAGGAGGGAAGCTGATAACCTTACTCGGAACTACTGGAAAAATATTTCACTTTGGGCGCTGGTAATTTTACAATTTTAATAACTTCATAAATACCCAGTAAAAAGGAAAGGATTGATTGTCCAGATGTCATGAGGTTAACCACATTCTCTATGTTAAAGGGCTTTCCTGCAAGGCTGTTTTAATTATAGCTACATAAAGACTTGTTTTTCCAAAGTAGCATTTTATAGTCCAATAAATGAGATGTATGTTAAACGTGCTAAGCAAAATCTCCCGTAACCATAGAGGTGTTCAATAACCAGATTCAAGTAACATGGAAAGTACCATCTGTTCCTAGTTTCCAGCATAAAACCAGGAATTGAATAGCTGTGATTTGCTCGTATTTTTCAACTCTCTTTTATTTTTTTTTATTATTATCATTATTTTAGAAAGCACTTTAAACTTTCTCAAATGCAATAATAAAGGAGAGACTGTGAAAACACATGTTCGTACATACAGTTAACCAGTTCCACTTTCATTTAAAGAGATTTCCAGAAGTGATTCACCTCCTGCAGGCAATCACAAGAAGGGCCAGTTCTTCAAAGGACTTACTATTTAGGTAGAACCCGAATTATTCTGTCATTTTTTCCCAACGAGGTAGAAGTGGGGGGGAGCCTCTCTAAGGATAACTTTAGCAAGCTCTTATCAGTCACCTAATTGCATATGATAAAAGCATTGACTAAGATTTTCTATGCAGAGACTTCTCTGCTTTTCAGAGAAGTGTGCTGGAATCAGTGATGGGGGGAAACTTACTCTTTTAAAGATAACTAAAGTTCTGAGCTGTTAGGCAATGAGATTCTTGGCCGCAGCCTACCAGCCCTGGATAAAACGCCATCCGCCTTTGTTTGAGGTCTTTTACTGAAGCTAATGACTGGTCTTGTGCCGCCCTGAGATAAATGACATTATCTCTGAGTGGTGTGACAGGAAACAGACATGTTAATGGTGAAGCTGCGGGGAGGATCTGCTGAAGCTCTGACAAAAGAGTAAAGCTTGGACCCCTGGTTGTGATCATTAACACATAATGCATTCCAGCTTCTTCTACCAGGGCCTCGATAACTGGAAAGCTATTTTATCAACAACAGCATAAATAATAAATCTGAAACATGCTGGTTTCCTTGCATGCCTTTTTTTCGTTCTCTTTGCATAAAAAAATGAATGAAGTACTGAGTAAAAGGTGGCATCTGCGGGCTGTGAGGCACTGGCATGTGCTGGAGATGTGCCCTGCTTTCTGTTAACTGGACACATTCTGTGCATGTTGGATGCAGGTTCCCCTTTATTTGCTGTGTTATCTATGCGATTTTCATTTGGAAAAGTAGGCTAAATGCTGTTGCTTCAGTGAAAGCAGACCTTGTCTTGTGCTTGCTTTGTAAAACAGGTGCATTA
>WAAB01004227.1:0-34668 GCA_013389865.1 Piaya cayana | reverse complement strand
AAAAAAAAAAAAAAAAGCAAAAAACCCAAACCAGCAATTCACATCAGTGAAAATTTTGTTTCCGTAGATAGAAGATTGTTGAAATTAGGTATCAGGGTCAAACATCATGTTTCCTATCATAAATTGAAAATTTGACCTTGTACAGGGTGGCACTGATATGTTTCTCCCTCTTGCTGCCTATGTCCACATATCCACCAGGACGTTCTGTACCTGCTGGCCCGATGGATGGCTGTCCTGGGACCTGTCATGTGCTCTAAACTTGCCGTGGTCTCCACGGTAGGTAGCTGGATCTCAGAACACTTGGGTATGTCCTGTTGCCTACCCAGACCATCTCAAGACTGCTCCAGTGGAATGCTAGGCTGCATGCATCCCACTTGTTAAAATCCATTGGACAGAGAGGAGAGCAGGTGTGTGAGTTATCCTCAAAAAGGTGTCAGGCGTGAGGTTAATAATGAGCATGGGATTATATTCCAGCACCTTTTTCTTCCCTCTGAGGCCACTAAGATTACACATGTGTCTAAAGGGCTTAAGGGTCAACAAACGTAGTCTGAGAAACAGGATGAAACTTGCCTGAAGAGAGGGTATAAAGAAATGGAGCTGGGGGATATAGCCTAAATATGCTTAGAATTAGAATTTCCTTCAAAACATCCCATGTATTTTGACAGCCTGTGCATGTTTGCTTACCCCTGGAGACAGGTCATCATTGCAGTGCTCTTTTTGAAGCATTCCTTTTACTTATGTAGAGTAAAAAAAGGTCTGTTTTTATCCACATCTTATGCAATGTTATTGGTACTTGAGGTATTTGGGACATTTTAGAAGCATTGTACTAACATAGGAGTGGTTGGACTCAATGATCCAGTGGGTCTCTTCCAACCTGATGATTCCATGAAATTCTATGATTTCTGCAAAAAGAAACACCACCTTTACTTTTATTTTGTATGTATTTTCCATCAACCACCCTTGAAAAAAAGGTAAGATTACTTCTGCAGCTTCTTAGGCAGCTTTGTGTCATTGTCACACATTCTGTATTTCTCAGATATAGCACTTCTTGAATGGCTTGCCAGCTGTGTGCTACAGGTTTGTTCCATGGTGTACAACTGGGATTGCTGCTCTCAGCTGAGATATTTTGTAGAGGTGATGAACCACCAGGTTATTCTTTACGTAATATGCTTAGCACTGTACCAGCTCTATATTGTACTTACATAATGATCTAAATTACACAGTGATATGTCAGTGGGTTTCCTGAAAGGCTGGAGAGATTATCTGACTTAATAATTTGCTTATAACAGAAATACATCCTCCTATGACTCCTCAAGTAGGATCACACCTGTGGATCTGTGGATGCAGTGACCTTTCAAAGGACTGACTATAGTTTTGTTGAAAACTAGTGTTTGCCTTCATGTGTTTATGTGTCAAGGAGTAATTTTTATTTCTTAATAATAATCACAGAAAAAATATTGATCTTCTAAAATATAATTTGGAAACAATTGCTTATTTATCTTCTTTTCCCCTTTCTTTTCCATTTTATGAACTTTTTTATCCCTTTTTTGCACCACAGTTTTTCTGCCCAGTGGAGCTCTTTTGTGGTACTGTTTTTTCAAAGTGAATAATAATAGAAGTTATCATTTTTTAATTTACTTAAAAATATGTTTGAAACGAGATAATTTTAATAAAGATAATTACCATTTTTCATAGCAGGACTTGAGGGGTTTTCTGAAAATGAGATTTTAAATCACTCGTGGGGATTTTTATTATTATTATTACATTCTTGAATTAAATCCACAGTTTACTGCAGGATATGAGTAGCCTTTTGGGCATATATGCAGATCAGACTGTGACTTTTGATTGTGCTGTAGCCAGGGTTTCAGTAAGTACTCTCTCTTGCATTTTCTCTTTCAATTCTGACTAAATGGTCTTAGCAATTGGAACAAAACCTTTACATTTGAATGAAAGGTTGTAAAACTATTTAGAGTGACTTGACTGATAAGTAAGTTCTTTGTCATTCCTCCCCCCTTTGAAAAAGCTGAGAGAAAATTCAAGGGAGTGGGAATAAGTAGATTCCTTCAAAACTCCTATTTGCATGTACATGTAGCTTAGATAATATTTGTGCCTATATATGAGACTGCTTGATTAAAAACTTAAGAGAGCGCATAGGGTAGGTTGCATGCAATGAATTAGAATTGATGACTGTATATATAGGTTTTCCTGCACTAGGGTAGCTAAGTTATTGATGAAATTTTCTGAAAATTTAAGCCAACATTGCAACTAAAAAAATTTGCCTTTTAGTGACAGAAGTTTATAATACATCTGCATTTCCTGTAAGTTGGCAAAGTGCTAAATCTTAAAACAAGGGGTTAACTTTTCTGTCATCTCCCTGTAATACCTATGGAGGCTCTTCAGATGAAAACCATTGAGAATTAAATGAGAAGCTCCTTGTTTTCAGTAATTTTGAGCTGAAGACATGCTTTGTTGAATTGTTTGTACTTTATGATGAATGTTCCTCTACCGTGCTGGCTTGGCAAGCTTAAGAAATAATGAATACTGAGCATTTGGTTCCCTTATCTCCTCCCATCTTCTCCCAGTTTTTGGGGTCTTCCTAGGGTAAATCTTACTCTTGGGCACAAACCCAGGTTGGCTGAGGTGTTTGTCTCATGAGTATCTCCACTTAATATTAACATCCTCATGGGGATGTTTGAAAGTATACGCCAATAATGTGACGTGAATACAGTTTTTTGCAGTTGAAAGACCAAACTAAAATTTATTGATGGTGGTTACTCAGTGTTTTCAAAACACTGGTATTCTAGCTGTTGAATTATCTTGTCATGTCAACCAAGAAGCAGATGGCATTATGCCACAGAAGCGTATATTTACTTAAAGGAATTTTAGAGGGTTTGATATGCTTTCTTTTCCTCTTATTTCCCTGCTGACTTGTTTTTATTGAGGAGTAACATGAGACCTGGTAGCAATTTTATTGCTTTCCCATAACAGTTTGAAATAATAGCTTGGTCTTTGGTTGCCAGTCAAGTTTCTACCAGTCAGCCTGATTCTGTTTTTTATCATGTGGCAGTAGAATATAAAAAGTATATGTTTGAGGTTTGCCCTCAGAAACTGCCTTTCTTTTTAAAAAAAAATTTCTTAAGTTAGCAACAGAAGACTAAGCTTCATTTGGTCTCACTTTTGTAAGCTTGTGGAGCTCGCTTTCTTCATTCTGCTAAAAGAAAGCACCAAGTTCAAGCATAGTTTCCCAGGAAATTTTGAGGCACATCTAGCCTCTTTAAATATGTGCAAAATCAAGCTGCCCAGTGCACAGAACTAGTCATTTGTATTAACCATTGAATCAATTCAGGAGTTTTATTAAGTCTAACCTCCAAATGTAATTTCAATCTGTTTGCATGCTACCTTTCTTGATGAATTTCGGTTGATGCTGTGCTACTGTAGAAACATATCTGTCACAGGAATGGTACCATAGGTGTCTGTCATATAATCATAGCTTTTATAGTTTTCACTGCTTTGCTCAGCCAGTAAGAAGAGTGAAAAGCAACTTGTAATCTTCCTTCTCATAGTGCACAGAGCCAGACCAAATTATTTTTGGATTTCCTGTCACCTCCTTGGCTGATTTCTGTGGATGGCTTATGTTAAAAGTAACAATAATGTTTGAATTGGAAGGGTTTGCTTTTGGGGTTTTCATTCTTCATGGAGAACTGTTTATTTGTGTGTGGTTTGCCACACTACATGGCTAGTACTATCGAATCTGTGCTTTATTACAAGCTTATAGCAGTGCAGTAATGGCAGTAGTTGCATATTTTGGGGCTTTATGTTCTTGCCAGCTCTTCCTTTTCGAAGGAGGGGAGTGAAACTAAATCTGTATCTCTGCAACAGAAGGTAATAGAAGCAAATACAATTAAAAATGAACTTCATTACTCAGTTGAACCTGAGTTTTAAATCTAATTTAGTCCATGTCCAGGGAGTTGTTTATTTAGATTGCGCTGATGATAAGGATCTAATATTTCAGGAGTATTTCTGGATATATTGAACGTATTTGACCTGAAGTTTTACTGGTTAATTTTTGACCTGGATTGAATGTTAGGCAGTGTATGTTTTGCACTAGAGCTCTGGAATTTGAAGGAAAAATACTGCTGCAATTTAAGAACAATAAAGGTAATTGTTGCACACCAGTGTTACAAAAAACACTAAATTCATATGTTTGCCTGCTTCAGCCAGCAGTAAGATGCAGGGTCATCTAATAGCATTAATTGTTGCTGTATAAGGACAAAGTGACTGTATGTATTATGTGGAGGTGTCTATGTATGCTTGTGTATACATACACACACATGCATATGAAAAAAAGACCTGCTACTGTTTTGAAGAACAGCAACTGAGTTTTGGCTAATAGTCTATATTTACTTTTCGTGTTCAGGTCCTTGAACAGTCTTTCCTGTGATGTTGCACCAGATGCCAAACACTGAAGGAGAAAGCTAGCAGCTGTTTCCATTACAGCATTGCTACAGCCTTTACACTTTGTTTTCATTTTTATATGCCCCTTCAACCTTTCCTGATCACCTCTAAAAAAGATTTTTCCCTCCTGCCTCTGATTTATCTGTCTGCAGGGTTCTGTGTTATTCTTAGGTTGAAAAATATAAAATCTGTGTGATTTTTTTTCTTACTCTGAATGGCTTAGTGCTCTGACTCTTGCTTATAGTCAGTGAAGCCTTACAGCCCTTTCTCAAGTCAGGTGAGTAGTTCATTGCATTATGTCTGTGTAAGCCCTACTGGAGATGAGTCTGGGTTACAAAACCAAACCTAGCATCACCAGTTTGATTATTATTGTACAACGAGGGGTAACAGTTTTAAGCTGAAAGAAGGGAAGTTTAGCTTAGGTATTAGGAAGATTTTTTTTTTCCTGTGTGGCAGTGAGGCCCTGGCCCAGGTTGCCCAGAGAGGGGTGGCTGCCCTATCCCTGGAGGTGTTCAAGGCCAGGTTGGATGGGGCTGGAGCCCCTGATCCCGTGGGAGGCATCCCTGTCCATGGGGTGGAACTGGATGATCTTTACAGTTCCTTCCAACCCAAACCATTCTATGAACTTGAGCCACTGTGTGATTTATATTTGCACACTGCCTGAATAGCGTTTTGTTCATTCTTAGTCTTTCCTTCACCAGCTCTCTGAAAATAATATTTTCATGGCTGTATGCTGTTATTGCTGAGATATGACTGAAAACTGCGTGCAGTACAGTGAAGCACATTCATTTTCATCTAGTACCCGTTTATTGCCTTGAGCACTGTAAATCTGTCAGCTCTTCACGATGCTTTCACCTCTTTCTTCATTTGCTCCAGCTTCTAGTTTGACAACGTTCCCCTGAGGCAGATTTCTAATCTGCTTCCAATTAGTTGCAAAATGTGACTCAAATTTCCACATTATGGCTGCTGTTTTACTTGCACGCACACATCTAGAAACAAATTAATGCTCTTGAATATTTATTTTTGAGCCTTCAGATTTACTCCAGGAGTCAGAGTTGCAGACTACTTTCAGACTACTTCCAAGATTTACATTTTTCCTTAAACTGAAATATTTATTATAGTTTTAAAATGTCTCTTACTGCTTAATTTTTACAGAATCTTTTCAGCAGGATGGTAATTATTGATGATAACATTGCATATGAATAACTTTGAAAAATGAACAATGGTTCAGATTAAGGTTAATATTTTGTTGTGATTGTTGTGCCAAGTCAAGTATAAGGCATTTCCTTTTTGCAGGGACTTTATTTTTTTTTTAAAGGTTTAACTAGTTTTTCAGGATAAACATGCTTATCTGCCATGTCTCTGCCTGCCACCTATCATCTGCAACTCCAGAAGTTGTCGATTGGCTGGGGGGAGGGGAACAGAGACTCATTTAGTCTTTGGTGAGTTTTAATAGGTGTAGCTAATGAAAATCTGTTTGTATTTGCCCCTTTGTATGTGTCTGTACTTGGCGTGTGTGTGCATATACATGTGTACACGTGGGTTTACCTTTAAATTATTTTATATAAATTGAATTTTCAGGATTTCCTTATAGTGATCATATTTCACTGTTGTAGGAACATGGCCTTTACTCTAGACTAAAACACCATGGAAGGGACTGAAATCTATATCCAAGTGGGAGTCTGAACTACAGTCCTTGTTCAGGCAGTATGGATCATCAGGGGCTCTGTGACAGTTCTGCATTATTGCCTGTCCACCTCAATGTCTTATTTCTGTAGTTGACTATATAGAGAAACACAGTGTATTTAATTCAAATATACTGGTAGTTGAATTTATAGATGCAAATCTTTAGTGGAGCTTAGCACTCTGCAGGTTGGCAGATTGATGTGAGCCACCATAATAGAATTTAAATAGGCTTGCAGAATTTCATTGAGAGGATATTGCTAAAGTTGATATTGCTAAGTACTTGCCATTTCTAAGTGAGAGTTACACCAGTACATCTAGCTTTTCATTTATGTTAATTCACTTATTTGGAGTAACATTGAAAAAAAATATTTCATTGTCTTTACTTACCTACGTGGAGGTGGTAACCTGTTAGCCCCATGCTGTATGTGCAGACTTCTGAATGAAAGCAAACACACAGTGTTTTGGTTCATAGTCCCTGAGAACTTATTTTCCACGAAGAACAAAAATGTGGAAATAGAGATAAAGGAAAATGACACTGATGTTATTTTGTGTTCTCTTGGGATGTGAGTGACTTTCTAACTGCACAAACGAGAAACCTAACATGTTTATTTCTCTAAAGGTTTTGCTTAGTCTAGTAGACTCCTGTGATTCACAACATTGTTTTGTAAGGAAATAATATTTGCAAACATTGTGAAATTTTGCAGCAGCATGACTTTTTTTTCCCCTAAATCCAACATCAAAGTCTTCGCGGTTCAGCTCTGTAGCCATGGTGAATTTCAGTTCCCGTGATTGTCAGTTGGTGAGGAAAAAAGTACACAATTAAAATTGGACTGAAATGTATGTATTTGTAGCTTACAATAACTGACTTAAAAGACATTCAGAGTGTTTAACCAGGCTTGCACATAAAAATCCCCACCCCCGCGCATCCACATATATGGGTACACACGCAACCACACATTATTAATTTTTCAGGCAGAAGCCACAGTACTTCAGAGAAGCTTCTGTTGATAGCTTTTAGTTTTATAAACTCTAAATGAGCTTATTGCCTTTTAACCAGCACTAAATAATAGAAGAACCTGCGCACCATTGGACAGCAGCCAAACAGCCAAAGAAAGAAGGGGGGAAGAACTGAATGGTTTAATTGTAGAGCAAATCACTTGTTTACAGATTAAGACCTATTTGGTAGCCAAATCCTATGGACAAGGAGGTAAAAGAATGAGGCACTAAGGTACAGGAAATGAGCTTTATATTTTGTGACTAAGTCCTGCTATTTTTGACTTCTAAAGCAGAGGAGTCGAGGAAAAAAATGAATTATTTAACAGCAAAGAGTAAGCAAAGTGTGCATATTAAGTAGGAACAAAAGGGTGAGAGAAGGGAAGTATTGGTGCACTTAATAGGCTGACAGGAACCTGACAACTAGAGCTCCTTCCAGCTAAGGGGCACCAGTTGGTGGCAAGAAGAGCTGCCCTATTTTGTTTTCCGTCTGAATGGGGTGAGGGCGAAATGCCTCTATTAATGTAAGCAAACATTTTCTTGAACCACTCTCCCTGAAATGCNCGAAAGTTAGGATACCTTTTTTTTCCAGGTAATTAGGTTAATTTGTTTTAGTCCTTACTAAATTTGTAAAACAGTCACTGAGAAACTAGGCTATGAGCAGGGAAGAAATATTAGTTATTTTGAGACTAGCTGACTCTGCTTTTAAACAAGAGCTTCATTTAAAAATAAACTTTTACCCTGCTTTAGAGTTGAATTACTGCATTTATCCTTCTGCTTCTAAGAGCAAGGCATCATTACAAGGTTTTTGATTAGGGAAACATAATTTCTTTGGTTTGGTTTAAGTTATACTGTACTTAGAGAAACCCGCACCTCCAAGACTGACTTCTTGGAGCACTACAGAAATGCTTTGATATCTTTATGGGTTTGCCGTTGTGGAAGTGAGTTACAGTAAATCTTATTTTCTTGATTTGCAGACACAAAAAGTCACAGTTTTGCTCAGTTCTCTCACAAAAGGTTTTGCATAGCTCTATTCTCTGCAGATGTCTTGGCTGTACTCTGGTCTTTGCATCAGGATGTGTAGTGAAACTGTTATTTGTGAAACCGGTGTTGACGGAGCATTGCGTGCCAGGACAAAACTGGTAGCTGACTGCCAACATGCGCCTCACCCTGAAGGTACAGGTGGAACAGTTCTGCTAGATTTCTGAAAAGAAAACTTAAGCTGTAATCTCATGTGGGATTCTAACAACATCTACCCAGAATACTATCAATACTCATTGCTGATGAGGATTTTCTCATTTTGCCCTTGCCTGCTCTATGGAGGTAAAGTCACAACTGTGTGCTTTGTCTAACCCACTGTCCAGCTGGGGTGATAGGTGAAGTTATGTGGGCAGTATGTTGGGAAAGGCAATGATCTCCAGAACAGGTGAGGTAGGGCTGATGACGAGTATCTGGGTTTTTTAGCTGATTTTCAGTTTAGCTCAGTTGCAGCTCTAACAAGATGTGCAACTCCAGACTAAATGTACAGAGTTTATTTGGGCGTTTAGACTGGTAATTGCAATCTCCTGGTTAGCCAGAGCAATCTATTAAAGAAAAATCAAGAGAAATGAGCACTGTCAGTTTTTTACTTTATCACTTTGCCTGCTTTCTTCATGAAGGCCATCATTACTTTATTCATAATCCTTTCCCCTCATTTCCATGAGAGGAGTGATTANTTTTTCCTCTCTTTTCCTTTCTTCTTTTTTCCCCTCTCCTTTTTAAGAGCAAGTTTTTCAAATGGGCCTTTGTTTCAGTATCATAATTAATTAGTTGACAGTTCAAACGGTTAAGAAGTGCTTGTGGTGCCTGCTTCATTGTTGTACAACATTTTTTTAAAGACCTGTTTACTGGTGGCTTGTAAATTTGAAGATATCATTTTCATGAGTCATTGGTTTAAAGATCAAAGTCAAGAAAGCATTGCAGTAGAAGTCGAGTGACCTCTACAGTAAAGGTTGTTTAAGCTTCATCATTTGAACGTCTTAATTTTCAATAATTTAAAGCTTTTTGAAACTTCTACCATTTGAGCTGAATTTTGTGTGACATCTTTACTGCAATTTCATATGAAATTAAAATGAATTTATANTAATCCTTTCCCCTCATTTCCATGAGAGGAGTGATTATACTTACTTTCATAGAATCATAGAACAACCAGGTTGGAAGAGACCCACCGGATCATCGAGTCCAACCATTCCTATCAAATACTAAACCATGTCCCTCAGCACCTCGTCCACCTGTCCCTTAAACACCTCCAGGGAAGGTGACTCAACCACCTCCCTGGGCAGCCTGTTCTAGTGCCCAGTGACCCTTTCCATGAAAAATTTGTTCGTAATATTCATGCTGAACCTCCCCTGGCAGAGCTTGAGGCTATTTCCTCTTGTCCTGTCCCCTGTCACTTGGGAGAAGTGCAAATTTTATTTGCATTTGGGTGATACCGACTCCTTGCATTTTAACCTTATCTTGTAGTACCTTTTTATTTTCTCCCCATCTTGTGCCTTATTCTATGTTAGTAAAAGAGTTCGAATATAGGAAGAAAATGTTCCTGAAGACCCTCCAGTTCTTTTGACGGATTGTAAACTTGGTTAAATCTGTTTCCCTGGTGTACCCGGCCATTTTCCGCTGTTGTATCCATGGACATAGCTGAGGAGAGAAGACGATAGAAGTATTTAAAAACTGGTGAGGAAATGTGTTGTGAAACTTCAAAAATGTGTAGAAGTCTCCAGGGTAAGCTGTATAGCTGTAAGAACTGTGCCAGGACTTTCCTTTTTAAAATAGCTTTCATTAACCTGAAGGGACCTGTAGAAACCTGATGGCTGAAATCCTGATCTCCTTTGCTGTTCTGTCTTGGAAGTCTCTATCTAGGCCTGCTATTTAACATTTGACACTTCTCATCTGGCTATCTGGTGGCCAGGTGCTTTGGACCTAGCAAGGAAGAAAATCACAGAGAGCAAGAAGGATGGAATTTTCAGATGTAATGGTAGGAGCTAGAACTGAGTCACTTTTAGAAAGAAACAAAGATATTTAATATGTGAGTCAAATGAGCACAGTAACAACAAGAAAAGACTGTTCTACTTTGTTTAGCCTAATTAAAAAAATCCAAGGAGTTGTATTAATAGTTACTTCAGTCTAACTGAGCTTGAAGAATCAGAATCATAGAAGTGATATTTTGGTGTGACGGGTGCAGCTGTAATTCTTGTGGATCTCGAAAGTGGGGGCTGTCTTTGATTTGCCCACAAATCTGTGACTAGTTTAGTGGATATTAACGTTTCTTTTGATTATCAGTTCCAAAGTACCTTTAAATAATGTTTGTTATCAAACTGTTAACTTTCAGAAAAGCCACTGTATATTGGTTAGTTAATGGTGTTTACAACATGGGCATGTTGTGCGATAAGCAAATTCTTCACTTTAAGTAAACTGTGACTGTTAGAATCTCAAAGTACAGCTATCTGACCTTTTAAAAGAATGGCTTGTGTGCTCCCCCGTGCCACTGTTATAGAATCATAGAATAGTTTGGGTTGGAAGGGGCCTAACCCAAACAATTCTGTGTTAAACTATTATAAGGAATTATAATCTATTATAACTAATTAGAAATCAAAAGGTAACTGTGTTTTCTAACGAAAATAAATGTGGAGATTCTTCCCCATGTGTCCTTGCTGTTAGAACCGAGGAGCTGTAAGTATTAAAATTTGAAAAAGTGCGCCTCTTCAGTCATCACTGCTAAATAAACTTGGGTTTGATTGTAATTTAACAGATTAGCAGTTCCTTACTGCCCATATTGCTCTGAAAAGCGCAATGGTAGCCTAAAATGGCTGCAGATTATGATGTATGGCTGCTCTTGTGAAGCTGCAGCTGTGACTCTCAAAGAGGATGTAGCCATGCAGAATCGCTCTTTCAGATGGTCATTAGCGCTGCAGAAGTTCAAGCCTCTTTTTTTTTTTGCATACAGCGTTTATTCTTCTTCGGTTCTTCTAGTACGTGATGGTGATGTCGTTTGCCAAGCATTGAATAACAAAGAATGTTTTATTGAAGTACAGTAGTCTGAACCAGTGCTTTTTTAAAGCTGTTTAAGTGCTTAATTTTCGTTTGACTGCTCCTTTTCATGCAAATGTGAGTGTAGCAGAGGAAGCCGATACATTGTCTTCCCTTGTGCTCTTGTGATGTATTGGACTAAGCTGAAGGCGTGTGTGGGAGAAGGAGACATAGCTTAATTTGAGAGAGTTATGCACGGGCATACTCTCCTACTCCAGCTTTATTCATCTTTCTTAATTTTGCTTAGAACACACACAGACTAAAAAGCTGAAAGCTTTCTGCGTGGTATTAATGAAAAAGCTAGCGATGAAACAGTCTCTTCTTTGCCCCCAAACAGATGGAAGACCAAATTCCAGATTCCTTTTATCAGAATGAAAAGAGAAATTAGGTCTAAATATTTCAATGCACAGATTTTTAATACTTCCAAGTATCTCAAAGCACTTGGAGGCATTATGAGTTCATTTCTGAAAGGCAGATTTTTAATGTGGTTAACACCTAAAACTGTGGTAAGATTTTTGAATGGTCTAGCACCTACTTTTACCATTATGAGAATCTGAGGGAAACCCATGCACCCAGCACGCTTTGTTCTTCTGAACATCTGGCCTCTTGTTTTGATTTGTGAACTATTTTGAAAATCTGGCATCAGTTCTGGGTTTTGAGTTCTAATTAAATGTAGTACATAGTCTGGCCGTAACCTTCACAATACCCAGAGGGAAGGAAGGGGCTGAGGGGGGAAAGCTATCCCCATTTTATAGTCAGTGAAATTGAGATGGCGAGATCATAGTGTTTTTGAAAATTGCTAATGTATTTCCATACTGAATAGCTCCATCCATGGTGGCTCTCAGAGCCTGAATTCAGACCAAAATAAATGCGTCTGCCATCTCAGCATTCCTAGGTTTTGAAATCACAAAGCAAATTATCTGCATGGGAATCAGCTGTACTATCCCATAAGCACTGTGTATCCATTCTTACATTATCATCAGACTCTTGTAACATGATTTGGGAATGTGAAGTAGTATTCACTTGTTTGGGGGCAGGGCAGATACTGTGTTCTTTTTGTGAAGCAGCAAACAAATGCTCAAGATTCAAGTGCTGTGGCACTAATTATAAAAGAAAGAAAACCCCAACAATAAATGGCAATTCTTTTTAAATTATAAATAGTATTGAGAGCAAGTGGTCAGTCTTCAGTAGGTACTCAAGCTAACCCAGTTTACAGCAGTTTAAATACCTGTTTCTTTACTGTATAAGAGTGAAGAATTTCCAGGATCAGACCTATCAGGGTAAGACAACCCTGTGTTTATCTGATTCTTTTTGCCATTTTTTTCTGTATGGAAAAGCTAGATTGCAGTGTAAGAATGTGTATGAAGTTCTTTGCTTGTACTAAAAAATCCACCAACTCTTGTCTCTACATTGCAGTTGTCTATGTACGCTTTTTTTTCCAATATTTGTGCGTTTGTGTGAGCCTTTTCTTCTCTCTCCCTCTCTCTACTCAACACATAAGCAGTGCATCTTTAGATGTCTTTGATCCAGTCTGTTCTGTTTGGCCATTAGTTACAGTGATTCTATACTGATAGAAGCAGCTTTGTTCTCGATACAGGTTTAACAGTTACAGCATCAGGCCCTATCACATAAACATTGTTGACATCAAAGAGACTCTGCAAGCGCATGTAATTTTGTAAAAATACAGAGTTCTGTTTCAGCTTTTGTATTTCTAGTGCCATAAAGGAAAATTGACTAGGTTGGTTTTAGTGTCCAACAGGAGTGAAATTCCAGCAGTAATAAAAAAAATGATAAGAAAATTTAAATTCTTTTTTTCAGTTACCTAAAATGCTAGTGATAATGCAAGCAAGGTAGCTTTTTTAAACTGTCAGTGGCCCTTTAATGTAATTCAGCATTGATACAATTTTCTACATTTTCCGATGGAGTAACTCCCTCAAAATTGAAATATAAGTGTTCCATTAAATTAAATATCTGATAGTAGTAGGGGTTTTGAACTACTTTGTTTGCAAATGGGCTTTGAACTAAAGTATTGTACATATTGAGAATCGTTGTGTGCTTTTTGTATTTTATTGTTGTACAGTATTTGCTTTAACCCATTTAAGAGTCAGTCCAATAAGAAAGAAAGAAAGGCAAGGTAGCAGAGGTGTAATAAACACTGTTTTAATTTTTACAGCATAGTTCATTATACAACTGTAAAATTGTGCAATTAGCTAAGTCATTTACACTGTCTTAAAGCAAATAAGTGTTTGGAGTCTGACACACTGCTGAAAACCTTTCTAATAGTCACCTGTGTTGTTTGGAATAAAGATTCTGCTGCTGTGCATCACCAGGAGCTCTGTATTAGGTCTATCATTCAGTTATTGAATTCTGATGTATTCCCTGTTTTACAGCACTGGTATCTGTATCATGTTGGCACTCCATTGAGAGCTGTGCCTGGTAGAACCCGCAGAGCATTTGTACAGAATCATCACCAGAAATAAGTTATGTCCTCCCCTCAACTTTATGAAAGCGATTCTTTTCACTTGCTTTTTTATCCTGCATTTATTGATACTGAGTTAGGAGGCATAGTGAGAACCAGTGTAAGAGTCATTAGAGTCAGTTGAAGTGTCCACTTTTCCAGTAGGATCCTGATGATCCATGGTTGTTAATTGTTGTTGTTTTTAAATACAAAAATTCAGTTGTGGTTTAAGAGATATCTAATTGTCTGATGTGAGACATCTCCAAAGGCCCAGCTTTTTGTACACAAACTTCTGAGTGTTTTTTCAAAATGATGTCGTTATGTTGAAAATGTAGAAAATCTTGACCCTGTTTTGAATATACTCTAAAAATAGATATACAGTCTTTCTTTTTTAAATTGCTAGATAGTGGGAGGCCACTCCTGTCAAACTTAACTCATGTCAGTTGGCGCATTAAGTCCAACATTTGGTATTAGTTTGTGTTTGTTCTTTCAAATTTGAAAACAAAGTTGGAGAACATTTGGAAGACAGATTTCCTGTCCCAGCCAACTGAACAAAAACATGGCCTCTTAATAATTTTAGCTTCTTTTTAATCCAAAATTCTTTTTGTTTTTGCTGTTATCAGCTGCACAATGGTTGATTCACTTTCTTGTTTTGTGATGAAGTTACTGCTTTGGAAGACATGTGCTTGTTAAATGTCTTTCCAGCTTAGCTTTTAAGCAGTTAAATCCCAAAATTTCTGTTCCTCACAGAAGAAGAGGAAAAGAAAACACCCTGAAATTAAATATTTGAGATGGCTGTTATATAGCATGGTGTTCTTTTTGGACATGTAAGAGAAACATAGAATATGTAAGAGAGAATCTTTTATTTTAAAACAGTGGATGTATTCCCAGAACATGTCTAGGGTAAGATAAAAATATTTTTAAATTTGTGTCAGCTGTTAAGCTGCAAGCAGTAGATCTTCAAGGAACCGGTGTGTTCCAGGCATTGCTTTTGCTATGGGAAAATAAAGTGCAAATCTAAGTGAGAAAGGACTCTAATAGACAGCATTAAGCTATCAAACAGCAGTGTGAGTTTAAGATGTCACATGTCTCTGTCAACAGTTGCCATGTCTGTGGTGTACTGGCAGAGGGATTGTGTGAGAGTTGTCTCCCCTTTGGTGCAAAGCAGAACACTTAGCCTGTGGTTCCACCTCTGCAGAAACCCATTTGAAACTGAGCTGTCACTGTTACACTCTCTAGTGGCCCCTGGATAACTAACAGGCATGTCAAAATAAATCCCACCAAAAGTGTGAGACAGATTGAGAATCATAGAATAGGGTTTTTTTTTTTTTGTGGGTGTTTTGGTTTTTTTTTTTTTTTGTTTTTTTTTTTTTTTGTTTGGTTAGGTGCAATCTGTCTACCTAGTATAGCCGTGGGAACACAAGGACTGATACAAGACTGTACTCTTAGTTAAAATTGCCATTACAAGTGTCCCTGAAGCTGCAGAAGCTAACACTGCCGTGGTTACTTGAGCAAACAATCTGAGACTGACATCTCCTTACTCCAGCTGATGACTAAAGGGGCAGTTCTGTAATACTGCTGCTTGAAATGCTTCCTACCTGTGTGTCCTTCCATATGTTTTTATGACCCTCTTAGCTGTGTCAGTTTGAGTAACAATATGCTACCTTTCAGTATGAGAGGTATGTGTAATACTCCAGGTAAGGAATATCACCTGAAGGGAGTGAATGTCTGAGGAGTTTATAAAACTGACTCATCTGACAAAGAATGTCTATTTTGGAGCTGTCTCTAAAAGTGTCATTTTTACGTTGCTAGCCCTGTTACATGAGTCTGTAAGGTTCCTCCTTCTTGTCCTGTCTTTGCTGAGACTTTAATTGCTGGCAGCACCTGCTATGTTTATAAACGCATAGCTCTGCAAAGCCCCCACAAACAAATTTATCTCTTCCAGATTACATACCCTAAATATTGGTATTGATAGAACTTAATGTAGGTTGTTTACAGACAAGCTGTAAGACATCTCTCTATGATTTTTAGGCCATTGAGTAGGGGTCCAGACATTAGACCAAGTTTAGAGACGATCCAGTTAATACTGCTGCATCTAAAATGCCAACAACAGCTTGTTTGAGGTCCATCTCAATAGGCACGTTTACATTTGTATGGAGGAATAACTGCTCTCTTTGGAGAGTTGTATTCTTGTCTTGTTTCTATTCATTTATATGTAAGAAGAGTAAACCTGCTTTCATCAAGGAAGGAACAACTATGAGATTAGTTTTCACACATCTGAAGACTGAAATGGACCTGAAGATGATTTGGTAGTTTTTGTGCTTTAGTTTTTCCAAGTAATTAGTGAAACAGAGTAAATGGATGTCTTCAAGGCTAGCTAATTTGTCTGTAATAGTAAACAGCTCTGGTTTTGAGGGAGGGAAAACCCATCAAATGCTTCTGTGCATGGATGTTCATTTCCAAATATCTGAATAGTGACTGAAGTTGCATAATTGGTACATTCAGAAAAGAAATGCGTAGGAGTTGATGCCTTTATCCGCCAAATAGAACTTTTGCAGCCTTTCCTAACTTCCCATATGTTAATGAAAAACATTTTCTCAAAAACTGGAAGCTTTTTGCTTTGTAGCTGATGCCAGTTTTTTTTTTCCACGGACCGGTTCAAGGCAGAGCAAAGGGAAAAATGCCTTGTTTTAGTGCATGGATTACTCTGACAAGCTTTCACATTGCCCCTCCTCTTATTAATATTCTTTTTGATGTGAGCTTGTAAAACAGAGGATTGGCTGTTAATCTCTGGGATCTCAAGGGCTTTTGGCAGTGGCCCATAATTGATGTGTTCACATGGCTGTTGTCAGACTACTAATGATTAGACAGCAGTGTTATCTCCAAGCTAAATCACTGTTGCTTATAAATTACACTTGATAAACTGCAGTTTCATTTCTTCAAAGGATCTGCACCTGTCTGTATAGTTTGATAGAAATACCAGAGTAATTTCATGATTTCATGACAGTTGAGATTAACTTTATTTCATTTGAGCAAAATATTTGAATTTCTACCAAGTGTACAAAAATGTTTCTTTTTTTGGTCTTTGTTATAAGCTTATCATGCAGTGGATAGAATAGAAAGGAGATGCACAAGTAGAACAGAGAATAGGAGGTGCAAGTAACTGCAGAATATAAAACATGAAAAATGGTGTATTTGTATTACTGTTTTCTTCTTTATTTGAACAGAAAGGAGGCTTCCTTTGCAGCAGGTGTTGATCACACTGTAAAAACAGTCTGTGAGACAGTGTAAGGAGGAAGTTAAAGGTTAGATTGATGTAGTGAAATGTGAGGTGTTTCGACAATGGTGTCTGGGATTTTCTGGGTGAAATAAGGTCCATTGCATGACTCCATTCTTTCTCAGCAAGACAGGGTTAATAAACCCGTACTGAAACCCTGAAAATGTAAACTTTTTTCTGTGTTTAGGTGCTTAAAAAGCATGCTAATGAGGATTCCAAGGTTCTAAGGCAAAATCAATAAGGAAAAATATCTTTGAAGTAGGGACATGAGAACAGAGATCTCAAGGTGACCTGCTTATAAGACACAGAAAGGACAGGGTGTGGCAGTCTGATCTGTAGCCTGTAAAAAGATGATTTGGCGCTGTTAGTGTAGGTGTTCTCTTAAAAGAGAATGAAAAGAAAACGAAACCTGTGTTCCTCCTCTCTGCCAAAACTGTACAACCTCAAACTCAGGCAAGTAGGTAAGTAAATTTATAAAGATTTTTTTTTCCCCCTGCTGACTCCAGTTCCTAAATTTGCCATCTTACTTTCAGTTTAATTCTTCAGTGTCATTGTTATGGACTGTCAGACTCTTTGCATTAATTTAGAAACAAGAGAAAAAAAATGCAAAAACAAAACAATTTGAAGGGAATAGGTGTTATCAGTTGTCCTCCCTACAAGGATTATTTTCCTCTTAAAAATCTTATTGTATGTATTTCAGATTTTTTTAGAGCTCTTGAAAAATTATTTGAAATGCTAATTACTTTTCTACCTGATGCAATAAACATTACAGTCCAAATTCTGCCTATAGTTATGCTTCATCGGAAGTACCCTGAATTTACATCAGAGTAAAGGTGTACACCCTTCAAGGGAAAAGAGGCACAATAAATTGGCTTTCCATAAGATACTGTAAATAACTCAAACTGCATTTGAGAATAAAGATCAGATGTTCTACGGCAGGTAGTTGCAGGGATAGGTAAGTAATAATGCTTCAGCTGTTTTTCAGTAGAATTATCAGAGTGAAAAGGAAAGCTGAAAGGTCATTTTAAAATAGTTTCCTCTAGTGACTTGTTAAATAATCATGAATGTATATGTCCCATTCATAAGAGTAATAATAGTGTCTTGTTCTTTAAATAAAACTAGGATATGGTATCATACAGTTGGTAGTGTTTGTAGCTAATACCATTGTTAGCATTGGCGTGACAATAAACACATAACGCTCAGGGAAGGGTCATATGTTGGTGCTTTATTGCGGGAGGGTGGGGGCAGGGATCAGGGGACAGTCAGTTCCCAGATCTGATCCCCCCTGACCATTACAACATGACAGCAATATATCCTTGCGAGGTTTCACAATCTAATGTATATTCAACAGGTTACATCATTGCCTAATGCATATGTATGTTTCGATGACTTCATCGGTGAATTACAACATCAGCCCTTTTGGCGCCTGCGCGCCTCCTTTAATTAACTCTAGTTAGCTAGACTCTATTCTTATCTTGCTACTTGATTGATTTATGGTCTCCTGTTTTTAACAAGGTGCTGTTAGCTCTTATCAAACTGTTAGCGTTTCCAAGTAACTAACACCTCTTTCTAAAAAAACTAGGTTTTAAGATTTCTTGTAACTTTAGAACTATCACATACATTTAAATAATTTATTTTCTTGATTTGCAACTAATTCAGACTACTGTATATAATAAAGTTTTTGGTTCTCACTCCAACACCATGACACTGGTTGAAGAAATATAGAGTTAAAACAAACTGTTTTGAGATCCTGCATCCTGTTTAAAAGCCCAAGGGGGAGAACCAAGTCAATAATATAGGAATATATTAACCAAAGATTGACCTGTCTTGCCTTAGAAGCCTAAGGGTTGGCTAAATTAAAAATGTTGGGATCTGTAGACTCTGATAAATATAGGACAATGAAGTCAAATGCTGAATTTTCAGAATATGCTAAAAAATGTCATCTATAAGAGTCTAGTAAGCCAACTAAAAGTTTTTGGTATACACAGACCATCAGGGAAGCCCAGTTCTGCTGCTGAGGATTGTAGAGTTGGGTTTTTTGGACAAGATTTTGCAAGTGAAATTAATAGTTATTTTTCTGAACAAAAGTTTGTTACATTGAGGAAGCAATAGGCTGAATCGTAATGCATGGAACTTTGCACTTGCAAAGTAGAGTAGTTGGCAAATAGGTAGAAGGCATTAAGACTCTAGTCGTAGACCACTCAATTGCAAAAAGTCAGTCTTGTTTGACAGTGGTTTCCTGGAAAAACTCACGAAGTTATTTTGATTCACTATGTCACTGCACTCCGGTATGGCTGAGAAGGTGATTCCACCAGACCTGCAGTCACATCATTAATGAACTTAAATAATCTTTTGGTAATGGAGAATGTCTTCTGCGGGGTCTTAGGGTTGTGGCATGATTTTCGTGGACATTGAGGATGAAAACTTGAAATGTAAGTGTTAGATGCAGTCATGGCACAATTAAATTATCTTATTATCTTCCTATACATGACTAAGAGTGGGAGAATTTTCCTTGGTTAGTTTATGTCTTGATATGTCTTAGAGCAAGCATAGCTTTGTTCCTGGATTAGAGACTCACATCTTTTAGAAACAGATACTGGCAACTTTAGAGTACCATTTATTAATAGTGCTGTAAGATTTCCATAAGGATATACCTTACCTTTATTTTCAGGCTCAGAACCCTGAAAGGTTGATAGCAGCAGAAATCTGGGAAGAAAAAAGAGGTGATTGTCATCTTCAAAACAAACACTTCATTGTTGTGCTTTACGGCTTCTGAAGGGTCACAAAGCTTGATAAGTAGTACCTTACCTTACCAACAAATGGCTGTGCCTCGAATTTTATCATATTCAGTTGCATAACACCATCTGAAACTGTCAGTGGTCTTATGCACATTCTGTCTAAATCCAAGCAATTCAAAGATTTTTTTTTTAATTGACTGGAAAATGGGGTATCTGTCTAGACAGGGTAGATATCTTGGGAAAATTTCAGTACTTGTTTATTCACAAAGCACTCAGGCTGACTGAGGACAAGTTTGGAAATGCAGACTGAAGAGCTGTCCAGGAGAAATCAAGTTTCAATGGAGAAAGGTGTTCTAGGGGCCTATGTATCAAGTCATCTCAATGGATACAATTTTCTTAGGCTGAAAGAGGAGAAATGTTTTTACTAGAAATTTGCAGGTGGTGATCTGGGCATCCTCCCAGGACTCTGCCAGGGATTGGAGTTGACATACATTTTTTCACAGATGCAGCCTTTGGCAGAAGGGTATCTGGCAGCTGTGAAATGCTAATCTTTCCCACAGTACTGGGTGAATGGCTTTGGGAAATCCCAAGCATCTGAGTTAGAATAGAAGATACATGAGAGGACAAGGAATTTTCCTTGTCTGTTGTTTTGCACCATTGTTTCTGCATTAGACCCTGCTCAGTGCTTTGAGTTTTCATCATGATCTTCTTTTGTGTATTAACCCTTAAAAAAGAAGTTATCATTACTGTGTTTGTGGAGGTGCTGTAGTTACAGTCACATGATGTCTGAAGAGGCTGTATGCAGAAAGAATTTTCAAAAAGAATTTTCAAAAGACTGGGATTTTGCAGCTGATGGGAGTGACATAGAAGGTCTTGAATACAAGGGTGAATTTTTATTCTGTTCTTTGTAGTGAAAGATAAGTAGCATAGGAATAGTTCTAAGTGGATTTTTTTGCTTAATAACAAATATTCACTATCCACCAAATAGGGTAGGTGAAGCTTTGAGCAACCTGATCTAGTGGAAAATGGGGTATAACCCAAATAGATAATACTTGTATTACTCAGCTCAACACAATTACATGTCAGCTTTCACATCCATACTATATTATTTGTAAAGCATAAGTGTATTTTATTGTTCTCAAACAGAGGGTTTAAGACTTAAAGTCTAAAATTTTGATGAAATCTGAATCTTCTCTATCCATCTTTCATATTCAAGCTGTTGTGATTCTCAACTAAGCTGGCCAAAATAAGTAACTTCCTTAGTGTCTTTGACTTTCCTGTCTGTTGAATGTAAGGTTTGTGATAGATATGTCTGTCCTATGACCAAAATTCTTGTCTACTTACATGTCTTGTAGTATTTCTTGCCTGTTTTGTAAGTGCAGCCTTCATGGCACTGGCCTTTTCTTCTAACAATTTGATGCAGAATGTTTGTTTTTACAAAAATGCCTTTATTAGATAGTAAGTATGGTTTTTGATAAATAAAATAACTGTAGGTAATGACCGGTATTTCAAAGGTATAATTAAATCTTTCTCGTGTCAAAAACAATACTAGTTTATTTAAGAAAACAAAACATCTGTTATGTTAAGAATGGTATAAGAAGGCTTCTGAGTGAATCCAGATGTAAAGAATACTGAATTGAGATTAAATTGAGATTTTTTTTTCAGGTGAAATGGAGATTCTTCATAAGGGTAATTTATATTATATGGTATAATAACAAAGAATATCTTTAGTTTTTAGATGTGTAAATTCTTCATGGGGTGAGGTTTATAGCAAGAAGATATTTAAAGATCAATGAGTTGTCTAGAAATGCAGGCACACTTGAACATGAAAACTTTTTTTTGCATGTCACATTCTCCCACATTTGTTTCCTTCCAAAGTAGTTCACTGATTTCATTAGAATTACTTCTGATTTATGGTGCTGTGAAAGAGATTAGGATGAGGTCTTTTGGGGTCACTGTTCCT
This sequence comes from Piaya cayana, assembly GCA_013389865.1. Taxonomy (NCBI): domain Eukaryota; kingdom Metazoa; phylum Chordata; class Aves; order Cuculiformes; family Coccyzidae; genus Piaya; species Piaya cayana. The sequence goes on along the minus strand of WAAB01004227.1, from coordinate 13,033 downwards.
TTAGAAAACAACAGTAGGGGCAAGCATACTTTGTATAAAAGCAAGGTAATCTCCCTTTCCCCTTAAAATCTAGAGAAAACAATTTGAAGAAAGCATAACTTCCATATAGGGCTGAATTTATCTCGTTTTTAATTTCAGACACAGTGATTCTGTGAGGTATTAATTCGTAACTCTAAGCTCTAAGGAAATTGTCAATGTCATTTTCAAGGTTTCAGATTTCTTATTCCTTTCAGTCTTTATATTGGTGTCCTTTTCTAAGGAAGGATTTAGTTTTGCAGAGGGTCAGGTTTTTGTTTCTACGTATAACCTGTAATAGGGTCTGGATCTTCTTTCCCCGTTCTTTCTACTAGTGCATGTTCCTACTGGGAATGCTTACAGTAGATTTCTTTCTCAGCTTGTAAAACAGTGCCTTTTTTGATAGGCTTATCCTAAGCCTTAAACCTGCTGCTCTACCTTTCTCCAGGCTGTATATTGGTGGATGAATTAAATGGCTTTTGGAATGTAAATCTCAGAATCACCTGGTGGGTGACACTGCAGTAGTGTCTGACCCCATTTAGTTTTGGATTGGTAGACTGTGTAATCACTGAAATGTGTCTTCAAAGATCTACCTTCATTAATGAGGTGGAACTGCAGATACATTCATAGTTACAAATGTGGTTGCACACTTTAATGGGTCACATCATGTGGCCTGGCTGCATGACAGCTGTTTTCTAGTTTGAATTTTGTGATTTATGACATAAACGTTTCACACCTAAGATACACACTCTCTGAAAGTTTACAAAGTTGCATAGAATTAAATACATAGAAAACCTTCCCTGAATGTGATAAACATTTATATTTTTAAATCTCTGAGAGAAATGATTTTGTTTTGAATAGTACTGTGAATCTGCTTCTGTCAGGTTATTACCACGTCAACTGGGGCCGTAAGTGTTCTTGGTTATCTCACTCTTTTCTTCGCCCAGGTGAATTTTCCACAGGAGTGCACAGAATCATAAAATAGTTAGGGTTGGAAGAGACCTTAAAGATCACCTAGTTCCAACCCCCCTGCCATGGATCAGTGGCACATCCCACTATATCAGGCTGCCCAAGGCCCATCCAGCCTGGCCTTGAACACCTCCAGGGATGGGGCAGCCGCAGCTTCTATGGATATCCTGGGCCAGGGCCTCCCCACTGTCATGGTGAAGAAATTCTTCTTCATGTCTAGTCTAAATCTGCCCCCTTCAAGTTTATACCCATTGCCTCTCATCCTATCACTACACACCTTTATAAAAAGGCCCTCTCAAGCTTTCTTGTAGCCCCCTTCAGGTACTGGAAGGTCGCTGTAAGATCCCCTCAGATCCTTCTTTTCTCCAGGCTGAACAAGTGCAACTCCCTCAGCCTGTTGAGGCACTGTCTCATGAAGAGATATGGCTGATTGTAATATTGGTATGTTGAGTACAGTGATTTGGGAAGTCCCCTCAAATATGTGTACCATATTATGTGACCTCAGCATTACGCACTGGACTATCTCTTCGCTGTCAGGAAACAGCATACAAAGGACAGAAAATGTTAATTCCTTAGACTTAATTCCTAACTTTAGAAACTTTACACTGCATCAGGAAAGATGAGTTTTGATGAGTAGAACTGAATTCCGGCACTTAAAAGTGCATGAGTACCTGATAAGGATAACCCAGCTTATTAGACATTTTTGCTTATTTCTAGCTAGGATGATATTTTCTCTCTTCTGTGCCCTCTTCCTTGTACTGACTAATGTTGTGGAGCCACCAAAACCAATATTTTTTGTCACATTTACATAGAGGAATGTTCCATGGAGCACTGTCTACATTGTTCGGCAGGCATTCTTCAATTTCTGTGAGCTGTCTACTACTAAGAGCCGTAGCTCCCTGATACAGAATCACAGAATCACACTAGGTTGGAAAAGACCCGCAGGATCATTGAGTCCAACCATTCCTATCAATCACCAAACCATGTCCCTCAGCACCTTGTCCACCTGTGTTTTAAACCCCTCCAGGGAAGGTGACTCAACCCCCCCTCCCTGGGCAGCCTGTTCCAATGCCCAGTGACCCTTTCTGTGATTTTTTTTCCTGATGTCCAGCCTAAACCTCCCCTGGTGGGGCTTGAGGCCATTCCCTCTCATCCTCTCCCCTGTCACCTGGGAGAAGAGCCCAGCTCCCTCCTCTCCACAACCTCCTTTGAAGTACTTGTAGGGAGCAATAAGGTCTCCCCTCAGCCTTCATTCTTTCTCTCTCTATATATATACAATCAAGCAGTTGGCAGTGGAAAGCTGCCATGAATAACACTCCAGCTTTGTAGTCTTTGTCACTAATCAGCTCTTAAAAGCTCTTGGAATTAGGTGAATGAAGAAAATATTGCTTGACTATTTCTATCTCTTTTTTTTGAACTCTTCCATTCTGTGTATAAAAAGAGAATCTGTGTAAATTACCTTCCTCAGATTTAGATTTTCATTCTCATAATGGAACTTCTCGTGATAAACAGCAAGGCTACTGCTCACTATATGCTGACACCTGGGAATAATCACGCGAAAATAACAACGAGAACCTACAGAGCATCTGTTCTTGACATTAACTTTCCTCAGTTTGACAGCCTGCCACCACCAGATGTTAAGTCTTATGTGCCTTTTTTCCACTGGAGATGGCGACCTTCCTGCCTCTCTCTTTGCCTCTAATAGCCTACATCAGTGCCCTTTGGAGAATTCATGAAAACAATTGTGTCACCACAATGATCGTGAAGAACCACTACTTTGCTGTGCTAATGTTTCCATTATCAAAAAAGATGGGTTAATTTTAAAACGTGGAAAACTGGAGCAATACTTAAGTTCAGCATATATTTTTTCTTATGAGTAAGGTCATATTTGCACAGCAAACACAAACCTCAGAGATCATAAATACCCACTTAATTCTCAACTCAAGGCTTGGTGTTTTAATTCACAGAGCAACAGCAACTTTTACTTCAGTAGCCACTTTTTGGCCCTATTCTGTGTTAATGTTTCTAGTGGAAAACATAAACATTTTAATAACAGGTCTAAATACACCAGAACTGAGTACAAATATTTGTAATAAAAGACGTAGTAGGATACACTGTCAGATCCATACTTTCTTTAGCTCCCCTTCACTGTTTATAATACTCAGAAAATGGAAGACACATCTGCCAATTTAGTTTATATTAATTTAAAACAGTGGCTAGTTAAGTATGGTAATAGCAAGAATTTTATTTTTTCTCTGACTTTGTGTTGAGTGTGTTTTAAGGAAGAATGAGGTAGCATGTGTAGTAGGAGGTTTTGCACAGCTTTACAAAACACCATTTAAGCTATCAAATCAGGCATATGTCAGCATTTCTTGGTTTCATAAAGGGATGTGGCTTAGCTTTTTCTTAAGCACTGGGCTCTATTTACCAGCCGGTTACTGATCCTGGTTCTCTTTTGGCTTCAAGAAAGATACATAAAGAACTCCTCTAAATTATGCCTGGGGTACACATTGACCTCACTTCATTGACAGAGCCCTGTCCTGCAGCCGGTGCCAGGTCACAGGGCTCTGTGCCATCCAATTGTTTGGCTCCACTTGGCATCAGATGGCCAGAATTTGTATAGTGTGGAATCGTTGTCCTCTCTGTATGAGGGGTGCACAGTTATAGTTTAATGTTATGCTATTAGACAGTGCAAGTAACAGCTGCTGCTAGGAGTCACTTGATATTTGACTTGCTTGTGTCCATTCAAGTCTGCTATGCAAAGCATTATTGCAAGTGCTTTAACTCTGCAATTGCTATGGCATAAGAAGAAGAATAAAGGAAACATCACTGGACTACATTGTTTTTATGCCTCAGGAACTGAACTCTGCTTTACTCAGTAGACTTTTGCTGCTATTGGGAGGTTTGATGTTTTGCTCTGATTTTTTCCCCACTTTGTTCTGATCTGTTCTCTGATCTGTAGATTATTACTATAGTCTAAATAAAAAGAACACCCCCCCCAGAATGAGGAAGAGTTTTGATGAGAAAGTGGTTGTAAGTCTCTCCTTTCTCCTCCCTACTTCTAGTGTAATTGAGGTCAGAATGCAGGATGGTCATACAAAAGTCATACAAAACAATTTTGTTTAATATTTGGCATACTTAGGGCTGTTGTGAACAATTAAAAGTGTTGGCTCTCAGTTTGTATGCATGAAGAAAAAAAACATTACAAAGTTGAATTGTAACAACTGTTAGGATTTTTTAAAGTTCTTTTTAATTTTGGCTTTCCATTTTATATTCTTATGAAAAGCAGCCATGTGATTAAGTGAGCTGATTTGTGATATAAAGGATATATAATAAAAGGATAATACTCTTTAGTCCTTTCTTCTTATCCCCATTTACCAACTTGGCTTTAAAAGAAAGCAAAATTCACTTTGATCCGCATTAAGATATGTCTGTATTAAACCTAGATGACAATGTACAATGACTCATTATGGCTTTTCTGTTAAGTCTCCTTATGAGGTCCAAAATGAAAAACAGCATACACTTAAAGATGTTTGATCATCTATTTGGAAGCCGCTAGAAGGCAGACATTTTTAAAAAATCTTAGGTTTGAAGAATTTTCTAGTGTGGTATCTATAATCCAGTAAGCCAAATACACATGAAATTTAGGTGATTTAGCTATTTGAGTGGGCACATGCATATCCTCATTTAGCTGCTTTTTTATGTAACAAAGGACCTTATGGCCACAGTAAAATACTGAGAACCCTTTAGGAGAAATTTGCATACAGAAAATCTGCTAGTGGGTATACTGGAAGTCATATGGGAAAAATAACTTCTTCAGTTCATATCTGGTTATTGTCTCTGTGTGAATTGTCTGTGTACAGACTGATTGTCTAGTGTTGTATTCTTCCAAATGTGCATTTTGGAAACCCTGAGAAATTAGATGGTTTGAATAGATTCTTGTGAAAGTCCTCATCTATTGCTTCAAGTAGAAAGATGTAAATGTTATCTGTAAGCTATAGGGAGGATGATTCTAATGTATTTTAAATGATCAGATGATAAGAGATTGTATTTGGTGCCATATGGATATCAGAATTGTTCCAAGTGCTTTTTCTTTATGATGCACATGAAAAAATGGCATTTATATATCTTTGTACCGTCTTTATAAATGTCCTTTAAATAGAAAATGAAGTTCCCAGTTTGCAAAACTAATTTCCATCCACAAATCAGTCTCTGTCAGTGCCAAGAAAAGTGGCCTTAATCCTCTTGTTTTGAAAATTTATTATTATTTCCTACTAGCAGTCTATGACAACAGGGAATTGTCTTGTAGAAACTTAGCAGTTTGCCTTGTTTAGCATGGTAGATATTTTTGTACTTTATTTTTCATGTGCACCATTTGGGCAGATGTCAAAAAAATTAAACTCATAAAACTGAAATTACCCGCAATACACCAAATCCCTGCATACACAAATGCAGTCTGAGCAAACNTTTTTTTTTTTTTAAATCTCACAGCACCATTATAGTAAGTTTGTCTGTTGTTTTCAGGTTGATCCTCTGTTTACAGTGCCTGCACCTCCACCTCCGATTTCCAGCAGTATCACACCTCAGATTCTGCCTTCCTACTTTTCCCCATCTTCATCCAATATTGCAGCACCAGTCGAGCAGCTTTTGGTACGGACTCGTTCAGTGGGTGTAAATACTTGCGAGGTTGGAGTAGTAACAGAACCTGAATGCCTTGGACCCTGTGAGCCTGGGACCAGCGTGAACTTGGAAGGAATTGTGTGGCATGAAACTGAAGAAGGTAAATTATTTTTTCCATTAGGTTTGTCTGTGAGATATGTTAATGAGGAGGAGACTGCTGTATCTGCCTGGGCATTAACTAAGGGGCTTTCTAATTGGTAGGGACACCATTATGTACAATGGCAGTCAGAGCTTTACAGCTCTGTTTTTCTTTTGAAAACAAATGACAGAAGGTTTTTTTATTATTTAAGCAACTATTTTTCAAGAGACCTACTGTATAACCCCAGTTAACAACAGAATCATTTCCTGTTCCTATATTGAGAAAAGCTTATGAAGAAATAGCTAATAGAGTACCATAAATGTGCTACTTAAATGTACATCATGAGGGGGGTGTATGTGATGAATGTGCATATATTAGTAATTTAGATGAAAACTTACAAAGCTGAGTATTTTGGAACTCAGACACTATGATCAAAAATGCCACCCGTAACAGTAGGAACCAAGAGACTGTTCAGAAATCCAAACTTATGTGTTTATTGTTTGCATTTTAGTTATTTAAAACATGATTTAAGAGGAAAGCATTCTTGCTCGAAGAGAAGTGTTCCATCTGGTAAAGAAGTACTATCTAAACCAGAATGATTTCTTTAATATCCTTGAAGGCATTTGGCCAAGTAGGAGCGCTGAAGAGCTTTGGGGAATACTCAGTGTTGATTTACTATGATTTAGAACAAAGTAGGTAGGAAGAGGATTATGCTGTGATATGCAGATTTTTTTTCCATTTTGGTTTTCAAAAGCTCATTATTAAAATAACAGCTTTCTCCTGTTATTGCTAAAAATACTGCATGTGTACACTAAATTTCTGCAATTTTTGGTTTGACAATAGCACATTTCTCCAATTATAGTGGCTTGAGGGTCTGTGGTGCTTCTGTTTGTTTTGAGGAGCATTTAATTTTTAGTGATCTACTTCCCTCAACAGAGAAAACAAGATTATTTACAGAATGATAAAATGAAAGAATACAGCAGTACATTGCTTCATGATAAATCCTGACATCCTTCAGACATACACACAGTGGCATTTGGTCCTTTACAGTGATATATAAGACCTCACCAAAGTGCTTTACCCTGTCCTCTCAAAAATCAATGGAGTTAGATTTACTTGCTTCTATATGCTTTCATCCATCCATCTTTCTATCTGTATGTCTACAGCAGATTCATAAGGTAGATTGAGCCTTTTGGATTGTTTTTAAAGCATAGTATAAATTCTGTTTTAAAATATCCCTGCAGAGATGACTGCCCTTAGCAGATCCAGCCTTCCTTGGCTGGCCTATATTAACCAGAGTTGGAACGTGTGGGTGTTAACTGTGTTGACATCAAAGAGCAGTAACTGTTAATAGTGTTATTCTTGCTGAATAAACTAAACTTCTGATCCCCACTGAATTTAAGAAGCCTGCCTTGTTAAAGGTTTGGCACCAGAAATTGAGTGTTCAAAAAAGTTCATTCTGGTTAGGATGACATTCCATTTATGAGTTTTTCTCAGCACTCTAATGGTTTTAAAACTGATGTTATTTAATAGAAATTAACTCCTTTAACCTTTTCCTAGTTTGCCTAAAACAATTTTCTGAAACAATTTAGAGTTCAATGATGGTATGTTTGAGTGAAATAGTGTTGAATACATCTGCTTTCACAGCTTTACAAATGCTGTTCAGCATCACTACTGCTGTAAGTAACTACAATAATAGATAAAATGGAATTTTAGAATACTCTAGAATACAGCTAGCATGTTGATTAAGAGACTTGAGATAACTGATATGCTTTTATATTGTATGGTTTGTACTGTGCTCTTTGTGTTTTACTGTTTCTGACCCTACTGATGAAGAAAAAACATTAATTTTATTGGGGTTTTTTTCCCCAGTGTTCACAATCAACACTGTATTATGAAAAATGAGGTCCTAATGATCATTTTTGCATTTAATTAAGTTTTGACATTTGGAGCATACATAAATATATATATTTAGCTGTTTTCAAATTTTCTGACACGTTCATGAAAGCAGCTATGTAGCAGCTTGCATGAAGCCATTTCTGCCAAATTTTAGAAAACTGGTTGCAGATGGGTCTATTAGGAAGATTATCAGATACTCATTTTCTCCAGATACAACTTTGATTTTCATTAGGCCAGCACATGACCTTTCCTAAGGTTCTATCCAGAATACTTTGGAATCTTTATAATTGGTGACATCTAAAACTGTCTTGATGTTTATGATGACCTACTGAAATACAAATTTGCTTTATGATACTCATGTGTTTCGTTCATATCCACTCCCTTCTCTGCTTTCCAAAATCTAATAAAAACCCATGTGCAAACTGACATCTATCTAGCTGTCTATATATCCGATAACTATAATGTGAAAAAAAATTCCAAGAAGCTAAGGTATGAAAATGTATGACCTTTTCTTGTGTTTAGTGATATTTGGATTATTTTATATCTGATTTATTCTCTCTTAAAATGAATCATGAGGTGCCTAGAATAGGCTTGTAGGATGTCTGCATACTCTGTAGCATATTGGAACTGAACCAAATGTGTTGCTCAGCAGCCTTAATATACTGCAGCAGCTAGCTGGGGGAATGCAAATACCAAAAGGATGTAGTGATCACAGTTACTATCAGAACAGCAAAGTGAGTAGGAGAGATAAAATCATATAATCATTAAATGTTATATATGATTCATAGAGCAAAAGGTGTATACCTTAGAATTAATGTTTTGAAATTTTTCAGTATCAGAGATAACCTGTTGTCTTTAAGGAATGTTAAAAAAGTTGTGTTATGTTGCATTTGTTCTTCAAGGTCAAAAAAAGGACAATGTTTGGTTTTATTATTCATATTTTTAAGATAATCACTCCAAAGGGGGAGGGAGGGAAGCAGCACTGGCTTTCAGACAAAACTGTGACACATCAAAGAGGATATTGTTCCTGCGGTTCTCTTCATTTATTCCATTTAATGAATCAGGTCGTTTTTCCAGAGTGTTTAAATCTTAAGATGTGTAGAGGGAAGCTGGCATCTGAAGTCTGTCACATGTTATTATAGGGTTTTATAACCAACCATAGCTGGCTACTCCTATAATGGACTGAGACTGATGGTTATCACGTGGGCATTTCTTAGTTGCTACTAAGTTGCGTATTGTTTAATTTCTACATAAATACGTATTTAATATGTAGACATTGAACAGATGAAAATGTAGGCATTTTCATCTGTATAATCACTGTGTTTGGATGTGGCTTGATAATGTGTCTGAAGTGGTGTTAATGGCTGTAGAAGAGAATATTAAAGGAACCATTTGAGGCTGCCCTGTAACCTTGGAATGAGAAATGGTTATGGACAAGTCAAGAGGAAAGTTGGCAGCTGATGCAGTATTTGACACCAGAAACAACCATTCAGTAACAGTAAAAGTCCTTCACAAAGAGGAGTGATTGGTAGTGTTATTGGAATGGGGTATTTTTGTTTGATTGGTTCTTCCTATGCCCAGGGAAACAGCTGCCAGAAGTCTATATTTCTGTACTGAGAAATAAGGTTTATGTGGAATCAAGTGCTTGCTAAATCGTGTGATTATCTTCTGGGAAAACAGTTTGGAAGAGAGGAGTAATTGTTTCTTACTGCCTTGAGGAAATAAAAGTGACCCAGGAAGTAAATGAAACCACCAACCAACTTTCTAAATTGCTTAGAGCTTGTTTTTCTGTTTTGTTTCTCACACACAGCTGCCCTGGGTTATGTCCTGGTTTTGGTTCTGCATCTGGTAGCAGAATCTGCCTTTAGATGTGGGACGAGCTAGTTCTGATTATGTCTTGCTTGCTTGAAAACTGTGGGAGACAGCTATCCATCACCTTGCTGCTTTCGTGAGCGCAACAAGCTGTCTACATGCAGCACTGGAGTTCTCACATATTGCTCTGCTGACATTCTAACTCTTTGTGCAGTTTGGGTACAACTTGCTGTTCTTGTTCAGCAACAAATATGGGGAAGCTAATTTTTTTTTTTTTTTTAAAGTGTCCTCTTATCAGTACTAGCTTGTTGATTTTTATAACTTGAGACTAGTTGGCAAACGTAAGAAATAAAAATCTGGTGGATCTCAGAAATCTGATGGGATCATCTCCAGGGTATTCCAAATTTATCCATTTGTATTAGCATCAGTTCTGACTCTATTTTGCGGAAATATTTAGTAGAAAGGAGAATGTTTAGATGACAAAGAAGCGTGCTGGTACTCGTTGTGTATGGATTTCCCAGCTTGTCACATTTGCAACTAATATGCATAGGTGTTGTTTTGAAAACATATCTGTTGCACAGAGCTGATGTGCATTCCTCCCTGCTTTACTATGTGGTGTTATTTTGCAAAAAATAATTCTAAAAGAATAGTGTATTTAAATGTTTTTGGTTATATACGGGTTTGTACGTGTGTGTAAGTAAGAGTGTGTATGTGTCTATAGAAATAGAAGAATGAGAAGTAGTCTGTCTGCCTCTGATTGCCCTTAGCAATTTTTGTGGTTTAACCACCACATTTTTCTACTTTCACAAATAGGAAGGCACAATTAAATAATGAAACTTGCAATGTTGAAAGCTGTGTAAAATATGTAAGTAAACAAATGCTGAAATTAGTGATTTTTGAAAAAAAGTGTTATCAAAGAACCTTACAGTAATTTGCAGAAATTTAGATAAACATGATTCAGTCACTCTGTTGTCTTGAGCTCAGGCAAGATTTATAGGGACAGGTAATATCCTTTATTAAACCTAGTACTACTGTTGTAAAAGCAGGTAAGCTTTCTGACTGGGTGTATTTATATCCTGTCCTTTCTGAGTGATGTAGACCATTGGTTTGCTGGGTACAGGAAGCAGTGGTTTGATATTGTTAACCACCATATTCCATTTACAATTGAAAGATAGTGGATATTTTTATACAACAGAAGCATAAAGATATCCATTGTTCAAAAATCAGTCTTTATTATGTCCATATGACAAACCAGCAGTTCGTTTTTTGGCTAGCTGCACTGACAGAACACCTTTATTCTCCAGCTTTGTTCTGCTGTTATGCAAGTCATCTGCTGATCAGTATGAATGTCAGCCAGTATCAAAATGTCATCTATTCAGAAAAAGCCTATACACTGATATATTTTGAGATGTTATGTTTAATTTTTTCTCTTTCTACTGTTTATGATATCAGACCCAGTCAATCAGTGTGTTTAAGGAGGCCTGTCTCATTGTATTATCTAAGACACTTGAAGTCTGACACCTAGTATCAGTTACGTGGAAACTTGGAGCAAAAGAGAAATGGGCTATATATGACAATGGAAAGATACAGACTTGCATTAAAACAGGCTAATGCTTTATGGAAGCTCTGTCTACTGTAAAAAAGCAGTTTTGGAGATTGTAGTTTGTGATGTACACAGACTATCTGAGAAAGGTGTTAAGAGTTTAATGTTACAGGATTCAAACTGTGAGAAGGATTTAGCTGTAAGTACAGTTAAAGTTGTTGGGTCTGAGGCGCCTTTTTCATCATCCCTGCAGGTTGCCTGACTTTATCATGCATGTGTTTGTTTAGGGACATAAATTCTGACATTGCATGTAACTAGCTTCTGTGGTGCTTCTTATGAATTTGTTTGAAACATACAGTGCTGGCCAGTGTTAGAGGCAAGGAGTGGGCTAGATGGACTGTTTGGTCAAAGCCAGTGTGGCAGTAATTTAATTTTGATACATTTTATTTCTATAACAAAATGTTTGTGCTGAGATAACTAGAAAAGTAACTGTGTTTGACTGAATCATAGAATAATTTATCTTATAAAACACCTATAAGATCACCAAATCCAACCATAAACCTAACATTGCCAAGTACATCGCTAAACCATGTCACTGACCACCCCTTCTACACATTTTTTCAAAACCTGCAGGCTTCACTTGTTACTTGGGGAAGAGACCAACAGGCACCTCGCTACAACCTCCTTTCAGGTAGTTGTAGAGAGCAATAATGTCTGTACTAGTGGTGAAGATTGCAGTAAGAACAGAAATGAGAAAAAAGAGGTGAAAACAGAATGACCACTAACTTCTCAGCTTCCTTAATGCACCAGAGAAGTCAAGCTAGTTCATCACCCCTTCCATTCTTTCCCAACACCGTTGCTTCAAGAGATTTTAGAAGACTGCAGACCACAACTGGGAAAAAAGAACTTGCTGTTAAATGTTATATCTAAATGTCAGCGTTCCTCCATGAAGAGACACAAACTGCAGGGTTTAGCTAGTGCTAGTCCTACAGCTTTGTTTAGAGAGGCTGTTGCATGGACGGATGTGGAATGTGTTTACTGCCTAGTGCTTGTCTTGTTTCCTCACCCGTATGGATACAGATGTAGTGCCAAACGGAGCATAGTCACAGTACATGAAATAACTGACCAAAATTACACAATAGTGTCTTGTTTAGCCAGGGTAGTAATGGAGAGCTTATCTAAAAGGCTCTGGGAAATGCCATGTTTTACAGCTCAATGAGATGACTAGTGCAACTCTCTTGGTATAATTCAAAGCAGAGAATTTAAAAACTTAACATATTCCAGACACTGCTTACATAAAAAAGCTGTATATTGCCAGACTGCTGGAGAGGAAGACTCCCTGCGTTGCTTGTACATACATAGAAAATTATCCCTTTGACAAACAAGCGTGTGGGGGCAGGAAGAGTGCATAGAAAAAGGAAGGAGGATAATTGAGATTGGAAACATTTGCTTGGAGCTATTTGAATGTGAAACTGAGCCTGCTCAAGCAGTGAGGTTATGAACACTAAAGGGATTGCTTTAAGAGAAGCAACAGTTTTGAGCATTTAGTGCTCAAAAGCAAAATCTCAATAGCAGCAGATTGCTTAGAAGTGAGACCATTCCAGTACAAAATACTTACAACATGTGGTGTTTGGATTTGTAGATAGCAGGGGGGAGATGACTGCTAATGAAGAAAGTGTGTATGCGTGCAAGTGTTTTCTTACTAAATAAATACCACTGGAGTAAGGAATGAAAGCACAACTGAAATGGTATCTTTAACTGGTGCGGTTCAGGCATTAAACCACTTATTTAAAGACATTCTAACAGTCACTCTAATTTTGTACGTAGCTTGTAACTAGTTAGGACAATCTGTGGTATTATAGTTTTGTTATGCTCTAAAGTATTGATGGTCTTCTGCAGTGGTGAATGAGAGGTTCTCTTGGTTACTGGACTGTATGTTTTCACTTACACATTAATATAAATATCATAAAATAATGTATTTTTCTTAGATTGGGGGGTTCGGTTGGTTTGTGGTTTTTGTTGGTTTGGGGGTTTTT
>WAAB01004226.1:71338-81356 GCA_013389865.1 Piaya cayana | reverse complement strand
GAAAGCTGGAGAGGGATTATTCATAAAGGCTTGTGGTGATAGGATGAGAGGGAACAGGTATAAACTGGAGAGGGGCAGATTTAGACTAAACATTAGGAAGAAGTTTTTCACCATGAAAATGGTGAGACACTGGAAGAGGTTACCCACGGAAGCTGTGGATGCCCATCCTTGGAGGTGTTTAAGGCCAGGTTGGATGGGGCCTTGGGTAACCTGATTTAGTGGAATGTCCCTGTCCATGGCAGGGGGGTTGGAACTAGATGATCTTTAAGGTCCCTTCCAACCCCAACTATTCCATGATTCTATGATTCTATGATTCTATGATTCTCTCTCTTAAAGTCTATGTCAAAAACCCCACTGATTTCTGTAGAGTTATGATAAATCCTTTTTAAAAATTACACATTGTAGTCTCAACTTTTTAATTTTTTTAATAAAAATAATATATCTCATAAGGCATATATCCTCTTTTTCCTCTCTTCTCAAAAGAAACCCAGCTTTCTATGAGAAAACTAGATCTGGTGATCTTTTTTGCATTATGTAGCTGTAAACTTTTGTAATATTTCATTGAGAGCAATAGGCCAAATCAGATACTTTGCATGAAGTACATGCTTAACATTTGGGGTGACTGGGACCACATAAGTGGTTCTACAAACCCTCTGTATTGCAAGTACTTCTATCATTTGTTATGTAACTACTAAACAGTATGAGATGTGAGAACAACTTCTTCACTACCATCTCAGAAATATATTGGCATCAGGAGTCTCTGTCCAAGTAATAACAATCAAAGGGCTGGCTACTCAACAGGTATTCCTGTTAATGTTGCTAAGCCCATTTCTGAGCTAGTGTTTTATTGTTTGCTGGATGGAGTAAATGAAGTTGTCACTTCAGCCTTAGAAAGAGTAGACTGAAAAGTTCATAGATTTAGGTTAGTGGCACAAAAGAAGGCAGAATTACATCAAAGGTGACAACCTTCAATGGGAACATGATTCTTTCTGATTAACTCAAATGTAGGCAAATGTGACTGCTTGCCTGCCTGTATGCCTTGTAGGGTGATACTGTACCTCAAGGGCAAAAGATTAATAGACTGTCATTTCAGGCCCCTTTGGGTCTTCAGGAGAGCTCAGCATCAAGTAGCTCCCACTCTGAGCACCAGGAACTGCAGTGACCCAGCATGAAGCTACACGAGCTTCAGATGGGACTGAGCTCATTTATGAATTTCTCTCTGACTCCTGTCTTGAGCTGGTTTAGAAATCTATGATTTAACTGCAAAACTTTTTGACTTGCATGATGATAGGGTTATTTCAAACCTGTAAATAGCTTTCCTGGTGCAGCTTATTTACATTCCTTATTCCAGGTTTCCATTTCATTTCTATCTTAGTTTATTTTATTACAGGGAATGATACAGCCCAGAGGATATTTCTTCATATCAAAGTTGCCAATACTTACCTCATAAAATGTAGTCTAGATCTGATGGAAATAGGCTCAGACTACAAGGGAAATATTCTGAAAGCAGTATCAGCATTACGAATCTCTCATTGGTCTGGAATTGGGTAGGACTCAGTCTTGCAAACATCCTCATGAATAGTTTACCTTGAGTTAAAAAATTCCTCTCGGTGTCAATGAAGTTGGTCTAATGTAACATGCCTAAGAGCTTGCAGGATGGGATTTTAGGCTTTTCTTTGGAAAAGTACTTGAGTATGTGCATATAATCACAAATAGGCTTATGTACAAGGTGGACCACATGACTTTTGTTGCCAAACCAGGGTGCCCTTTATTCCTTTTCCTGTATCAAACTGTGAAAATCAGAATCACAACTCATACACTGAAATTAACAATGGATGACAGTTATGATAATGGAGCAAATAATGATTGCATTAACTTATTAATAGCTCATTTCATGAATGTCAGGTCACTTTGTGTGATGGAGCTAAGGAGTTATTGGCTTTCATAAGCCATGTTTCTGGTCAGTGCCCAATGTGCTGCTTAAAATTGATTACGGTTTTCTATCCTGACTTTCTTCACCCTGTGTGGAGTTGTTGGCGGCCTTATTGTTGAGGATAATTTCTTGAAAGCTCAAGGAAAGGAAGAGTTGAATTAGCAGCCTGACCTGCCAGTCAGACACCCTGTGCTTCTTGCAAACTAGTCATGCATATGCACCCTTAACTCTCTCTGCTTTACTTGAAAATAAGAAGTTGAGGGTACTGGTTTTGTAAAATGAAGTAATTTTGCCTTCTAAAGAAGCCAGTAATGAGGGAAGGGAAAGTTATCACCGAGGGCCTGCGAAGGCTTAATCTACAAAATGTTCTGCTTCATTTTGATATCTTACTTATTTTTAAAATGCTTAAATAGTATCCCTAGTCATTTTCAGACAGGATTTTTTAAGTTGTAAAGAAGTCAATTGCCTTGACCTACCATTACTGTTGTTCATTGCCTCCAATTCTTACAGGAGTTTCACCTGGATAATTTTTCAAATTGTTGCTGAGATGTCATGGAATGAATATGTTGCTTAGTTATTTCATACCCTGATCACTTGTCCTGTTCTGATAACTTCTGTTCCTGGTTCAGAGCAACTGTCTCATATTACATTTCAAGAAATTTAATGTTTATTTCTAGGCAGGAAATGACTTTGGGGTGTAAAATCTGTCACCAAGAGTTTGCAGTGCGAGGGGTGCTTCCTGTGAGAGACAGTTTCTCTCCATCAAGATACCTTGTGGTCTGTATGACATAAAATTATACCAGCCTCATCCTGTCATCTTATTTTGACTAAGATATGTTGCAGATTGGTGTTAGAGAATGCTCAGTGTCCCTTCATTCTTCATCCTGTATTTTTGAGTTTGGATTAAAGCAGTGTAAACATTTTGCTGGGTTTGACCCCAAGTCTTTGTCCCCTGTGACAGCCAGAGGCGATCTGATGCATTTGGGGAAGGGGATGGAAATGCTGGGCTTGCCCTGTGCCCCACTTGTTGAGCATGCTGGCACAGCTGCAAAGCTGTGGCTGTCTTTCTGCAGGTCTCTGCTGAAACCTGCTGTCTGCTGTGCTCAGCCCATGTGTGCAAGAGAATAAGGGTGGGAGCACAAGACACTTTGCACAGTTGCAAACCTGTTCAGATTAAGGCAGAAGCAGTGCCAGAAGGCTGGGGCATCCAGCCAACATAGGCAAGGGGAAAGCAGGCAGTGTGAGCTGGGTGCCAGCTTACTGACTTACCTAGAAGGACTAACAGATTAAAAATGCAAATACTGACTGTAATCACTGACCTGATATGTCATGCTTACTCAGTGGATAGGAAGAAAAGAATATAGCACTAACAACTACTGTGATACAGTCATTGAGTACTTCAGTTTGAGAGACTTTTCCAGTTGTAATTAACATATTTAACTTGATTCTAAAGATTTACAAACATTAAATGCCACTAAGCATTCCACGCCATGAATGTCAAAGAAGCTGATATAACTTTGGAAGCATATATTTCATCTATCATAACACTCTTGTCATTTAAATGGCACTCAATCCACTTAAAATTATAGCGATTATGGAAGAACATCAAGTTTCATCAGCAGTGATTACACTGTGATTATTATACATGCAGTTCTCAGGGCTCCTTTTGCTCTTATGCAACTGCTAGTTTGCAAATATATGTTGAGGAAGAGCGTTTGGGGCTCAGTAGATAAATCTGATGCTTGCATCCCATCAGAGTCAGTCTCTTCAGTATGTTAATTTGTATTTTGGGCAGAGAAATTTAACCCTGAAGAGTGATTTTAAGCAGGTGGGAAGCTAAAGTCTCAGTGAAGATCTCCTCCATCTGCAGACAACCATACTGGTTAAACTAAATGTAGCGAGGTTTTGGTCAACCACTTTAAGGTATTTTCCTGACTTTCCCACATCAGTCCACTGAGATTCATTAGAACTAGTTAACCAACTTTTCAGGTAACTTGATGGAGATGTATGAAATCTTCTCTTAGTGGAAAATTGGAGAGAAATCTCTTCATTCTCTTGTTTACATTCTTGCTTATATTCCTGCCTTAACTGAAAAAGTAAGGCTTTATACATCCCTGGGAAGAGAATAGAGGAGAGAGATGAAACAAAAAGACCAAATGAGACCTAAATTGCCATCAGTGGAAAAATTCCTTCTGAGGCCACAGATCTTTAGATGGCAAAATAAAGAGTAGGAACTGGGGAGGAGAATGGGAAGGGGGAACACTCCAAACCTGCCTAAATGTGTTTTCTATGAAATCAGTAATAAAACTAAAGCACAGGAGAAAGTATGCTTCTTTTTTTTTATTATTTTACTGTGGCTTCAGGAGCCAAATTTCCAAAAGGACTCATATCCCTTCAATTGCTCCTGAAAAGAGTAGCCAAGCTCTTTTGAATGGAAGAATTTTTTACATCATCCATGTTGAACATATACTCTCTTCCCTTTGCATCTGCTCTTTGTGTTTGCTTTCCATAATCTAATAATCAATTTGAGTGGCAGGAACTTTCTTTGAAAGAGTGGGAGGTAAGCAAATACAAAGCACACCTGCAAAGAGCAGGATGTTCACTTTTAATCCTAATGCTGAACATAAAGCCCAAAAGCTCAGATGCACAATATTCTGGCTTTGGGGACACTTGCTTACTGACCTCTCACTATTTCTTCCCATTATTTTTGAGAAGCACAGGTCAGTCCTGTGATCTCCATCCTGGTTGCATGAAAGGTTGTATTGGCAGAAGTGTGTGTTTTCCGAGCAGGCTTAGCCACTCAGTCCAGGCTTGCAGGGGTCAGAAGTTCATGTCGGCCATCACATAAGAGAAGTTATAAGGTGGCAATCATGTGTGATGAGCAATGACTGGTTTGCCTTGCTTTGATTATTTTTGCTATCTGCTGTCTCCAGCTACTTACAAACAACTTGTGTACTCAAGCCAAACTAAAAAAAAATTTCAAAATTTAAATGTATGTACATTTACATAATTAACTTAAGAAAAGTAGGCTAAATTCCCTAGAAAAGATATTTTCTGGAAATTTTTTTATTTGAACTGACACTTGGTATTTTGTAGGAAGACAAAGTTAGGTGTTTATTCTGTAGTTTACTGTAATTCTACCATCTTGAAAACATCCACTGGTTGTATCTGTTGATGTTTTTGTTTAGATGAACATGTAGGTATTAACACCTGTAGTTCACATCTGTTTGCATCTAGATTATATCCTGGAAATGAATTCATTTCTTTTCCTTAATGGAAAGAAGAGAACCTCTGCTTAAAGTGACAGATTTTCCAATAAACTTTGATTGCTGCAGATGTATGCATTGAGGCAGGCAGTAAATCCCTCTTAGTATTGATCCCAGATTTAACCAGTGGGTGACTGAGCGGTTTGAACTTTGTGAAACAGCATACTAGGTTAGGCAAAAAATGCTAACCTATGCCATGAAGAAAAGTAGTTTTTTCTAATCATCCCCAGGACTTGGCACCAGTAAGTACTTCCACCCTCTACACAGCACTGTAGTACCTGTATAAACTTTCAAGGGACAATGCCAGGCTGTAGTGTTTTGAATTGAGACAGGACACACAGACTATAGTAGCTTAAAATCCACCTCTATTTACTGTGCTTTTAGTTGAACCTTATTTTAATACATATGAGTGTGCGTGCAGGAAGAGAAGGAAAATGGAGGGATAGGAATTTTCCCTGTCTCCATACATCCCATTCCTGTTATCTTCTGTGTCCTTGCATTTTAGGATTAGCTACATATCTTTTGTTTTGCTGCTTATCTTTTTACATGCCTTTTCAATACTTGGAAAATGGACAGGGTAATAAGTAGGATCCATTTAATTTTGTGCTTTCAAAGGTTTTAATGGTGGAAGTTTCAGAGTGTTACAATGTATTGATAATTAATTTTGCTCCTTTAAATCCTGCCAAGATCACTTTGAAACACAGCGTGAGAGAGAAAGATAATGAATTTGTACTTTCCCTTCTACTCTTGATTTTGTTTGGATACAAATGTGTAAAAGGGAAACAACTCCAAATTTCTATTGTTCAGGGTATATTTTTAAAGACAGAAAACTCCTGGAATTTATTTAGAAATATTTTGTTCATTAATCAAGAGAAAATCTCACCATCCTATCAAAATCAACATTTTATTGGATGGCAATGGATTTATTTATTTTGGAACTTCATTTTTCATGAGGATGGTTGTTGAGTCTGAATATTTTTATCAGCTCTTCTGAAGACTTGGTCATGAGGAAACTGTCTAAAAGTATGGAGATAAATTTCATAAATAACAAGAAATGGAGCAGCTCCTCTGCGATGAAGCAAGAAATGAGTGCTGGCATCTGAAGCTTCTGCTGTGTCTCTCACATCTGGGAGGATTACTCCCTTTTATTCCTGTAAATTGGAAAGCAACCCAAATCTTTCCCAAAAGATTAAGTTCAAAACACCAGATTCAAGTTTTGTTGTTAGCTGTCTAACTTGTTATTGGTCATCTGTTTACGTGGACAACATTAGAGTAGTTATGGTACTCTGTAATGGGAAGAAATAACTTGCTGTGAAAGCCTACCTAGACTACTGGAAATGTGATGACTGGAAGGTCAAAACTTTTCTACTGAGTAGCTATGCATTTTTATGAGAAATTAGGAGATTCCAACCATATTCTGAATCTTTGCCTGGATGCCCTTATGACTTTTTCAATTTGAGTTCCCCGAGAGATCACCTTCTGCAGCCTGAAAGTCTTGATGTCAAAACTGTCTGATGGTCAAAGAATGATGGCAACAGAAATAGCACCTTCTGCTAAACCTGCTAATCCAGTTGATAAATAGTAGTATGATTATGGGTGCAAAAGCCTTTTGCAAAGTTGGATACAAGCTTAGAACAATCCACTTAGATGTGTACCAGTTAAAATATCTTTGAAAGAATATAGTATACTGTAGGCTGTATGCCATATACTGTATACCATAGCAGGATTGTTGGCAAAGGAATAGCATCTTATCTCCTGGAGGAAAACAATGGTTCTTTGTAGCTTGTGAAATGCAGCAAGATTAAAGAGAGAAGAGATATATTGTTTTCTAAGACTAATATCTATACTGAATTTTTCACTACTTAGCACAGCTATTAGTCTTGTTTTCATGTTTCCTGGTGGATGGCATTTTGCAGGACTCCCAAGTGGCTTAGGACTGAAGGATCAGTGAGGTAGTGATGCTTTTGTGTGAGTTTTCCCCCCACTAGCAGCATATCCCTTATCTGTGAGTGGCTGTGTAAGCAATTTCTAGTGCAGGTTGCCTCAGCCTTAGTTGTACCGGTATAGTTATTCCTATAGAAGCATAAGAGAAAGTCTTCACGCTAGCACTTTCTTTTCCTTGGTTTAAATATCCAAGTTTAATTAGAAGAGAAGAGCTTTCTCAGTCTTCAACATCAGGATTTTAAAACAGGCAATAATTTCTGTGTATAAAAATGTTTGGAGAAATTCCTATCTCAGTTTCACTGTATTTCAGAAATCTGAAGTAGTCCCACTGGTTTCTCAGCTTATGGAAAATAAGGTTCTGCAATGAGGAAAAGAAGTTGTAATCTTTGATTCCCCAGTCTGTGTCTATTATATCCTCATTTATTCCTACTGCAAGGGTTTGCTACCTTTCCTGTTAAAAACCATCAAGCTTTTAGGCTAAATTTATTTACACTGGAGACTGATCTAGTCATGCTTATGTTAACATCAGTTTGAATAGCCACCCTTTGATTTTTCTGAGAGCTGAGGACAAGCTGTGTGCCCTCTCAGCTTTTGTTTTGCAAAACACAGCAAGTTTTTTAGTTTCTCCCCCTAATCAGGGCTGGCCACTGGCCTTAGTCAAGTAGCCCTAGTTCATACCTTTTCCTGTCTTGATCACAGGAGAGTGCCATGGCACTTGAACTCCCTCCTGCTTTCTGGGCTGTGCTCATCCCATGGGAGTCCTGTCCATCATTTACTGTCAGCTCTGAATGTTTGACTATCTCACAGCACCTTCAGACAGGGGGATCAAAACTATTTGACAATCAGCCTGCCCTCCCAAGTCTTTGCTTTTCAAGTAGTGAACTCACAGTAGTTTTTTTCAGCAGCAATCCCAAATTACCACCAGGACCCTGCTCAGCTCCATCCTCCAGACTTCCTCCTGGCTAATTTTAGCTGCAAAACATGCCAACTTTGCTATGTGCTGGCAGTTCATTCCAACGTTGTATCATCAGCAAATCACATTGGTACGCTCCAGAAGCCATGCAGAGGCTATTAATTTAAATAATACAGAAAATTATTCCCTAAACCAATTTTTACCTCCTAGAGTGGTTCATTCTCCTCAGTGCAATCTGTTGCCTCTTAGTTGGTTTCGTAGCTGCTTTCAATCCCTCTACTAATCCTTATTTTCTCCATTTTGAGTATTTCCCCTGTGACACTAAAACAAATGCTTTATTGAAGTTTGAATAGTCTCCATTCTTGCATGTCCTTTATCTAGAAAATGAGTTATCTTTTTAGAGAAAGCTACCAAGTTTGTACGATTTCTCTTTGATAAGCTCCTGATATGTTTTTTTCTTCTTTTTCTGTTTGTCTGCATTATATTGTTCTTTCCTTCAAAAGTTGTGCCTTTGCTGTCAAATCAACATTTTGTAATTACCTCCAACTCATGCTTTTTCCTCACTTCCAGGCTCAGTAGGCTGACATTTTTCGCTCTCATGACACTATCACGACTTGCCAGATTTAATAAAAATCCTTTCTTTTAGCTTAACCATCTCACGAGATATGTTAAAAAAACATATAAAGGCACTGAAGATAGAGGGCAAGCTCATACTGGCAAAGACAATGGAACCAAATGAGATTAAGAACATGGATTTTCACTCCTTGGGCTTAAAAACAAATCCCTTCTCCGTGCATCTACCACTTGAGGATATTTTTCTTGCTCTTTACCATCAAGTGAGGATCAATGGATTCAAGCTCTTTTCCTTTTGGAGTCTGGAAGGACATAAATTCTTTGACAATAGATATAAGGTGCCCATTTTCAGGTGAAAATCCCCCAGTAAATCTCCTGGCAAAGACCAAGGTGTCTGCACCAAGGTGGGCCCTGTTCCATGTCTGGGCAAGGCTACCCTCAGGACCCAGCAGCCAGGCTGCCCCTGAGCCATCCCTGCTTTGCAGGTGGCCAAATAACATCTTTCACACAGGGGCAAAATCCTCCTTGCATCCTGGTTAGCAAGGTTCAAAGAAACACAGACTTCTAAACTGCAGATATTTTCTGCCCTTAAAGAGTACTTTGTGCTGGAAATTATGCTTTTTTTGAACAATCCTGGGTTCTTTCCTCTCCTTTGCGCTTGTTGATGCGTTTGAGAGGTGCTGTAGGACAGGTGTTGAGGTTTTTATCATTCTTTGTAATTCTGTTCCATCATTGTCTAGAGAGGGAACGATGTTATGATGCTGTATGAACATCCTGAGGTGATTCTTGCTCTTAGGGATGTCTACTTTAAGTAGAGGTAGTGGGAGAAAGTATTTATGGATGCTTGGAGATGGCAAGCAGAAAGTATCTTGCCAAAGGTGGCTCTCCAGCCTTGCGTGAAGCATGAGTAAAAACAAAGGTCAGTAAACATAACTTCCAGTTCAGCACCTTGATTTATCTATAGAGGAACTTGTATTTTAAATCTATATCCATTTTTCCCTTTTCTTTTTCAGATTCATGATTTAAAATCTCCGTAAATCAATATGTCAGTAAAAATTAATTTTCTTCCTCGCTTTTGCAAATTGAGGAGTTTTTTTTCGGCAGAATAACCAGAATGTGATTTGGATTTCATGGCCAGCATCTGCAGAGCAGGTGAGTACCATTGAGTTTGCAAATCTGTTTGGGCATCTAAGTATACGGCATCCTGAACATCCTGGAAAGCTTTGATAACAATTGTAGACATCACTGCCTAGTTGATAAAGCCTGTAAGGCAGGATACTTACTGCAAACTGGAGGTGATTAATTCTCCAGACATTTTTTTTTTGAAGGTCGGTGTTGTTTTGGTTTATTTTGGTGGTTTTGTTTTTTTTGGTTGGTGGGGGTTTTTTA
>WAAB01004226.1:55021-71236 GCA_013389865.1 Piaya cayana | reverse complement strand
TTTTTTGTTTTTTTGGGTTTTTTTTTGTTTTTGGTTTTTGTTTTTTGTTTTTGTTTTTTTTGGTATGCATAGCACTCTCCATCAGCTCTACGGTGATTACTGGAAAAGCATATTACTTGTCCTCTAACTGATCAGTCATGCCCCTGAGACAACCCTAGGATCAGCATTATTTTGGCAACAAACAACTCCAGGAAATTTTTGTATTTTCTTTACCCTGTTCTCAAGAAAAATAGAATACTTTTGCTTTGGCAAGTGTGCATCATGTGCTAATACATGTAAAGACATGTTTTTGCCAGGCTTGGTTGGAAGAGAAAAAGTGTAACAAACATTTTTTTTAGAATTTTCAAGTCTTGAGCAACTTTTCCTAACCATGCTTAGATATGAGCAGTTTGGGAAACTTTTCTGAATGTCAGTATTTTTCCACTGCAAAGTAGTGATTTGGCAAAGCAACTTTTTTTTTACTGAAATGTGTTGGCTTGATATAATGTTCACTGCAAAGGTACCTCCAGGTGTCAGATGAAAAGAAAGTGTGTGACCTGCATTACACTCCAGAGCAGTCACCAGCCTTGTGTTTAGGGCATGCAGCATTCAGCCTAGCTGCTTGTGCTAAAACCCAGCCTTTTCTAGATTTAGCTGGCCTCTCCATCTCCTCTCTGTACTGCCGCTAATCTAAGCTGACTTTTCTTGAAGTCTTTCCATATCCCCAAGAACTGCAAAACACAATCCTGTGAGTAAATGTGTTTTGCATGGTCAATTTGCCTTATTTTTTTGATTTTATTTTTTTGTAACTTTTGTGTTGCTTGGACCTGATTAGATGTGTAATTGAAACAATTTGTTCTCATATTTAGACAACTGTATGTTTTACAGGTGATCTCTACTGCTCCTTGTATCTCCTTGCTCACAGAGCTATAGCACTCCTTTCTCGAGTTGTGCAACTCAAAACGTACACCCCTGCAACACATACTGCAGTACACCCCTGCTTTGACTCTGGGGAGGGAGCACCCAGGGACTTTTCCCCAAGTCAGGGGAAAGAGGTGCCCCTGTCCTAGGGAAAAAAGGCCACTGAGTTTCTCCACAGCACCAGTGCCCAGATAGAAAATGCTGAGTTGGATGTGAGTAGGTGGGACAGGAGCCCTTGTCATCCATTGAGAAGATGCATGAGTGGGTTTCCCCTCCTTGTTGTAAAGCTGTAGTTTAGCACAGTCATGTTACCTAAGCAGTGTCTGCATTTCCTTTGTTGCATGAGATGTGACCATTTGGCAATGTAGATATGGGATTCCATGCTCCCTTAAAAGTTGTCTTTATTAACCTTAATTTCCTGGAGATCAACTTCTGATGAAATATCTTTCCCATGTGTCTGCTGTTCCCTGTGAAACTGTCTACTCCTCTTATCTACCTGAATTGGACAAGGAGACTTTTTATGATCTATTGCTGCCTGGTCTCCCACTTATGCAGTTGTCCTGTCATGTTTCTTACCATTGCTTTGCTTGGTTTGTGATGAGTTAGCATTCATGTTTCCATGCAGCACCCAGTATCCCCCTCATTTCCCAGTTACCTGTAGCACACAAATCATCATGCCTTTTCTCAGTTCGTCCAGACTGCATGTGGGCTTTAAAAGCGAAACTAATGGATAATAAACTATATAGTTACTGGAGACCTCTGCATGGAGGGGATGCTGGCTTGCAAAGGAGGAGCTGCATTTGTTTTCTTTAAATGGGAGCTTTGTGTTAGGACTTACACATCCATTTTGCTTGGGTCCTCTTTTTTATCTAGCAGGGAAATGTGCCTGCCACAATTAAGGAGAAAAAGGAACTTTAGAGATTGAATGAAAAATTGCATCTGTGAGCTGATTCTTAAAGTAAATCAAATTTGTGTCTCACATATTTTTGTTGTCTTCCTGTCAAAAATGCAAGATGAAGCAGCACTGTGATGCAGTCAGCTTCATAGATGGCTTGGAAGTTCCTCAGTCCATCTGCAGGGTTTGAAAAAGACTTTTATTTCTATCTGTGATTATTGAGCAAACTAGCACCAGGCAGATGTAAAAACATACCGGCACTTTGCCCATAACTTACAACATGGCAACAAATAACATAATGTGAGCCTTGGGCTTCCCCCTTAGTTTGGACTTTGTGCCTCATTCATTTGTGATATGCCTTCTTCTTGCTTGGAGCAAAGTAGTTACCTAGGACAATGAGCTACTTGGCCTATTCATGGTTTCTGGATTGTAAATCTCAGAAAGGGAGACAGCTTAACTCACTTAACTCCAGTGATGTGACAAAAGCTGGTGGTGGATATCCCACTCTTACAGGATAAGCACTTCTTGATGCTGGTTCAGCCTTCTTCTCCATCTCCCTCTTGCTCTCCTGGTCTTGACCTGAATAGACATTTGAAGATCCTCAAATGCTTTTTAAACTGCCTTATGAATGTTAGCTCCCATGACAGCTGCCCAGCTGGATGAACTTGCAGGGAACCAACTAGGGTGTTTTAGACGCATGGCTAAGGCATGAGCCAGATTGCTTTCCTACTTGTAGCCATACAAGAAAAGGGGTAGAAAAACAGGTTCAGCATGAGCCTAGACCTAGCAGAAAGTATAACAGATGAAGAAATATGTCAATGCGCAACTTTCTTGGTGCTTTGGAGACTCTTACCGTCAGAGGAAATCACAGTTACAGGGCTCAGTTTCAATAGTGAAGGACACAGAACTGGAGCAGTAAGAGGAAAGGAATTCATATATCTAAAACAGGCAGATTGGAGATGACCATGAAGTAATGTCTACACAACATATTTTCATAAAACTGAAATTCTGAGCTTCCTGAAAGGGAGCATCTTTGGGAAAGGAGCTTCATCTGATTACTTCATGACAGTTAAAGCCACCAATGGTTTCTGTTCCCTTCTGCAGAGAAAAAAATGCTAGGTATCATTTGTTTGTATCCAGAATTAATTTGTGAGGCCTGAGTTTTCAAATGGAGTCATCTAATTCTAGTTCAAGGACTACTGTTAAACTCAGGAAAAGCAAGCTGATAACCTGTGCCTTTGAGTGATAAATCAAACCACTGGGACAAAGGAAATTGTGGATTAGGTGTATAATATCAGTAAACTGACTTTGAAGAGTTTGTCCTGTCTGCATGATGTATAGTTTCTTGTTTATTTTAATCAATAAATTTATAAGAATTTATTATATGGTGGTGCAGCTTGACTTGATACCACAGTTCAGATTAAGTGTTCAGCTGAGCGATGCTAAATGTGTAAGATATGGATAGAAACAAGATCTTACCTAGTACATTTTTATTAATAGCTTCTTATGGCAGGATAAGTTCAGGCAATGCAGTTGAAGCTTAAAGGGGAAAAGAGAAACAATAAGAGTGTTATTTACAGTAGCTTCTGCAGTATCAAGCCAGTATAGTGAGGAGCTGCCTGGACAGAAGTTCATTAGTACATCGGAAGGAGATTTTCTCCATTGTATTGAGCTGATGTTCCTTGCTTTCACTTGTATATATGTTGGAAGTCTTTATTAGTTATTTATGAGCAGCAATTAAATTTTGTCATTTTCCTGTAGCTTGAACTAATTATTTTGATATTGTTTTTGACATTATTGACAGTGTGCTGCTTTGAATTATATGCATTTCATTTTGGTCTAAAAATACCCCGCATTCTGAGAACAAGTCAGCTTTTTAACATTGCGAGGAACCCAGACTGCAAACTCCTAGTTTATCCAATTTCTGCTCTTCATGTTTTTGCCAAATATCCACAAGGGTCTCAGTCAGTACTAGTCTGCAGTCAGCTCTGCTGAAGCCAAGCTACACTTCAGCCTGCTTGCTTAGTATCTGCTTTCTTGAATTTTTCAGAGAAGATAAGGTGTTTGCATTATTTGGAGGCCACTGAATAGCCAGAAACAGTAACTGATTTGGGAGATCCCTTTGACTGAAAATAGAGGAACAGAGGGTACTTGAGGAAAGGTTCTTCTATGCTTGTCCTGTTCTTAGTGTTTTCTGGACATTCGCTGATGGCTGCTGTTGGAGACAGGTTGCATGGTCAGATGGACCATTGATCTATATTATATTTCTGCAGTAATATTTGAGCTTGATCTATATAGGGCTGTGTAATATGTTTATCTGGCCTCCACTGTTATAGTCATCCAAGGCAGAATTGTAAAGTTAAGCTTAGTAAACTTGACCCAAAGAGGTTGCTGGATGCTTCTAGTAGTCCCAACAATAAAATGACCTGACTCCTCTGCTGGAGCATAACTTGGCTCAGCCTTGTCCCATCTGAGCAGTTCAGATACTGGTGATTGGGAGGGCTGGTTTAATGAGCATCTCTTGGTTTCTTCTCAAAATGTTTCAGTCTGAAATTTTATTTTCTGCATACAAAGAAGAACAGGGATATTTGGATATTCAGATGGCTTGATTTGCTGTGTGAGTCAGTTGATAAGTGCCTATGCCAAACAACATTTGGACTTGATTTTATTATTTTTTTTTAATGTTGGTTAAGTCACCACTATTGCTCAAAAAAGAGGACAGTTTTCACTAATTATAAACCCTTCCTGTATTGTATATGTTCAGAGAGGGAGAAACAGTTACTATTTTCTCAAAAAAACCCTGATATTGAGTATGTATTTGTAACTTCTGTGCTGCTAGATGCTACTAGACTTTATGCGCTTTTAATTACCTCAGCAAACCTCAGGTCTTTTAATGTAAGTAACACCTCAGGACTTGCTGACTCCATCAACAATTTTTGCACCTTAATCTTAAATGATGTTTAAGTTGTTATTGTTGTATTGGAATCAATAATGCCATTAAAATAACCTTTCCAGTAAAAAATAGCTTAATTTTTCTCCTTGCTGTTTTGGATACTCCTTTGAGAAATATTTTCAATGTGCAGTATTGCTATGGAGTCAGACTCTTATGGTAGCTCAGCCCCCACTAACCACACTTCATCTCACTAAAATCCTTGATATAGTAAGAAACACTGTCCCATGTGATCTGACAAATGTTTAGATGGCTGAAATAAGAAATTATCCACAAGGTTTAAACTTGATGTTCTAGTACTGCTACATTGCACATTATGTTTGCACACACTTGTCCAAGTAACTTCTGCACTGGCTTCCACTGCACATAATCTTGAAATCTTCCCAGTTAGAGCTATTTTGTTTCTTTCTTCTGAAATGAATTTTTTTTATAGCTGCATTTTCTTGTTATGTAAAAACTCACATATTGTGAGGAGGTTTTAAAGTAGGACTAGCCAATCCTAATTTTATCAGCAAGTAGGGGAGAAATTAAATCAGAAAGCCCATTGTGATCAGGTCCTGGACAGAAATGGCCTTGACCCCTCTGAATTAGTAGTGTCACCGGTGTTGTCCATGCTGGCTCCAAAATCAGCTGCACATTTTTATCATTATTCATTACAATTTTTTTTCCCATGCGTGTATAACATCATGATTTGTTTCCTCACTATAAATCTTAAAGGGACTTTTGGATTTTGGAAGAGTTATATTTTCACAAAATACTTGATTACTTCTGAGTATGTGAGCCCAGAGTCATACCATAAATTATCCTTCCTGATCTATCAGTGGCAAACGTCGATTCCAACTGTGATGGCATGTGCTGCTTATACAAATGTCTGCCATGGGATGCAAGCCACCTTTTTACCATCTTAATTGAAGACAGATAGTGAGGACCTGAGATCAACAAATGGGCCTGTTTGTCATGTTGTTAAAACTCAATCTATCTGACACTGGAAATGTTTTTCATCTCCTTAAAATGAAAGGGAAACTGTCAGCTTGAAAATCACATGTCTAGCAGAGCTGTCATCTTTTCCTTTTCAGAATCCTCCTCAAATAAGAGCTCAAACACAGTAGCTGAAAAAAAACCAAAACAAAACCACAAATGGGTAAAAATGCAATTTCACCTTTTGTGGAGATGTAGAAAATGCTGTCCGTGTTAGAGTTGCAGGGGTACTGATCCATACATGCTAGCCCAGCTCTGCTCCAGAATGTCATTATACAGGGACAGGTAGTTCTCAGTGTTGTTGTGGCACTTCCAGCCATGGCAATGTCTTCGAGAAAGGCAAAGGTTGGATTCCAGGAAACCGTAGAGGCAAGGCTGGGCAGAGTTACTTTTCTCAGGTGTGATCATCATCCCTCCAGAAATCTCAGAAAAATGCCTCAACCGTCATTCGTGCTGATGGTGCAGCATCATTTTGTGCGTCTTCTGTTAGCAATGGTCCCAGGCACCTCAATCTGAAAATTTTGTTGAGTTAGATGCTGTATAATTATCTGTTAAGTGATAGCTCCTTTCCTCCGCAGGGTAGATGCTGCATTCACTGCTGATGTAAGACTTGTCGTTGTGGTTGTTAGACCCTTGCTTGTTTACTACAAGTAGTGCTATTATTTGTGTGGCCATTAATGTCAATAAATCATCACTGGGTTACTACTCCCTGCAATACTACAGAGAAAACTTGAGTTTTCCGTTTATAAAGGCTTCTGAATGAACTAGAAAATCTTTACAGTGAGTAGCCAGAGAGATGCAAACTAATTGTTCACAAGTAGCTGCTGGTGAGATAGGAGAGGTCAGAAATAGTTTGGAAAATAATTTGTAGCACATTGACTTTTATTCCCCTTGTTCCTATCTCTATGAGTGTTTAGGGAACTATAAATGCTAAGCAATGGATTTGTGTCTGTCTTCTCTTGACTACTTTTGCTTGGCCATGTCTTCCTTGAGAAGGTAGACAAGTCCTCCACAGGTATGACTATACTCTCTGTGCTTTCTGTGATATGAGTATGTTTTTATCTATATATGCAAAAATTGGATTATTTATCTTAAAATGTATTCATCCCTCTCAAGCAGAGTGTTTCTTGAAAACAAGTGAACACAGCTAGGCATATTTTAAACAGTGATATTTTAACATATGTAATTATTAAGTTTAATGCCCTTCAGTAATCTGAGATGTTTCCAATACACAGCTGTGCTACCCTCTTGTTGCATTATGTGGAGACAAGGAGTAGAGGAAGAGATAATAGAGAATGTATATAAGCTTGTATAAGTTGCTGTAGGTCCAGTGACTTTGAGAAGGTGTACTGATTTACACCGGTCATGGGTTTACCCTCACTTTCCATTTACGTTAATGGGATTTGTGTATCCGGCTTACCAACATACCATGAAGGAAATTGATCATATGAAGATTAACACTAGTACAATCATAATATCCACTGGTTGTTACAATAGATCTGTTTATCAATACACTCTAGACACATTCAATATTGTTGTGTTCCATAAAGAATTATTGTAAGTTGCCGTTCTATTTTATTCCCTTATTGCATTTTCACAGCACATTATAGGAATGATAAAATTCCATGAGCCATAACTCCTAATGGCAGAGATGATCAATTTGACTTCTAATTTGGAAGTAAAAGCACATACACAGTACACGCTTTGCTGTAGTGCAGAATAATAGTTGTGCTTGTCTTTGTGGCAACATTGGGACATCAGCAGTAATGATTAGCAGTTAATGGCCTTTAACTATAATTTATTTGTAGGTATGTAAATGTATTCGATTCACTGGTCTCAAGGGTAATGTCAACAATATCATATAAGTACGTAAGAATGTAAATCTTTCAATATGTCTGTAATTCAGAGCACCCGTGATATGTTTTTATGGCATTTGAAGTTGCGCACCAAAAGATGAACTTGCCCATGGTCTGGTCTACCGGGGTGAACCACAAACTACCAGTTTGTGCAATGGTTACGTGCAAATCTCCTGCAAAAAAATCTAATGAGTTAACTTCAAAGCTGAACTTCACTTTTAGTGAAGTTTTTTGAAGGCTGGAGGGCCACTACTGTGCTGGAGCCTCTCTGGAACAAAGGTAAGAGGGTTTGAATGGTCCCCTTTTTGCTGACAAACCAAGGCAGATGGTACACTGAAGCCTTCCAGTGACTCAATAGCACTTAAAAGTAAATCTACCATTTGCAATCTATTGTCTATTTAAATCTATTTAATTTACAATTAACAAGACACCTCTTGCTCTCTCAACTTAATTAAAGAGCTATTGACTCTTAAAAGGATTGAAATGCAATAAAGAGGATAACCAAGTTAGGGTATAATTAAGGGAATTTACGTTAGTAATAAACACGGTATTGCTACCTTCTAAAAAGAATACCCTGAACTTGTGTTAATTTTTTTTAAAAACTTACATTAAAATAAGTGTTCAGACATTTAATTAACATAAAGCAAGATAGATATGGAGAATTAATTATGTGCAATTTCCTTGAAGTAACCACTGAAAGCATGACACACCAAATGTGTAATCTATCAGCAAGTCACATTTTAACCTCTGCATCTTGTATTAACCCCTTCTGGACTGCTACAGATTTCAACTAAATACTATGGGTGCCTACATTGTGTGTTTAGAGAGGGAAGGTGAAAGGTTATNGTGCAGCATCATTTTGTGCGTCTTCTGTTAGCAATGGTCCCAGGCACCTCAATCTGAAAATTTTGTTGAGTTAGATGCTGTATAATTATCTGTTAAGTGATAGCTCCTTTCCTCCGCAGCGTAGATGCTGCATTCACTGCTGATGTAAGACTTGTCATTCAGGTTGTTAGACCCTTGTTTGTTTACTACAACAAGTAGCATGATTATTTGTGTGGTCGTTAATGTTAATAAATCATCACTGGGTTACTACTCCCTGCAATACTACAGAGAAAACTTGAGTTTTCCGTTTATAAAGGCTTCTGAATGAACTAGAAAAATCTTTACAGTGAGTAGCCAGAGAGATGCAAACTAATTGTTCACAAGTAGCTGCTGGTGAGAGAGGAGAGGTCAGAAATAGTTTGGAAAATAATTTGTAGCACATTGACTTTTATTCCCCTTGTTCCTATCTCTATGAGTGTTTAGGGAACTATAAATGCTAAGCAATGGATTTGTGTCTGTCTTCTCTTGACTACTTTTGCTTGGCCATGTCTTCCTTGAGAAGGTAGACAAGTCCTCCACAGGTATGACTATACTCTCTGTGCTTTCTGTGATATGAGTATGTTTTTATCTATATATGCAAAAATTGGATTATTTATCTTAAAATGTATTCATCCCTCTCAAGCAGAGTGTTTCTTGAAAACAAGTGAACACAGCTAGGCATATTTTAAACAGTGATATTTTAACATATGTAATTATTAAGTTTAATGCCCTTCAGTAATCTGAGATGTTTCCAATACACAGCTGTGCTACCCTCTTGTTGCATTATGTGGAGACAAGGAGTAGAGGAAGAGATAATAGAGAATGTATATAAGCTTGTATAAGTTGCTGTAGGTCCAGTGACTTTGAGAAGGTGTACTGATTTACACCGGTCATGGGTTTGCCCTCACTTTCCATTTACGTTAATGGGATTTGTGTATCCGGCTTACCAACATACCATGAAGGAAATTGATCATATGAAGATTAACACTAGTACAATCATAATATCCACTGGTTGTTACAATAGATCTGTTTATCAATACACTCTAGACACATTCAATATTGTTGTGTTCCATAAAGAATTATTGTAAGTTGCCGTTCTATTTTATTCCCTTATTGCATTTTCACAGCACATTATAGGAATGATAAAATTCCATGAGCCATAACTCCTAATGGCAGAGATGATCAATTTGACTTCTAATTTGGAAGTAAAAGCACATACACAGTACACGCTTTGCTGTAGTGCAGAATAATAGTTGTGCTTGTCTTTGTGGCAACATTGGGACATCAGCAGTAATGATTAGCAGTTAATGGCCTTTAACTATAATTTATTTGTAGGTATGTAAATGTATTCGATTCACTGGTCTCAAGGGTAATGTCAACAATATCATATAAGTACGTAAGAATGTAAATCTTTCAATATGTCTGTAATTCAGAGCACCCGTGATATGTTTTTATGGCATTTGAAGTTGCGCACCAAAAGATGAACTTGCCCATGGTCTGGTCTACCGGGGTGAACCACAAACTACCAGTTTGTGCAATGGTTACGTGCAAATCTCCTGCAAAAAAATCTAATGAGTTAACTTCAAAGCTGAACTTCACTTTTAGTGAAGTTTTTTGAAGGCTGGAGGGCCACTACTGTGCTGGAGCCTCTCTGGAACAAAGGTAAGAGGGTTTGAATGGTCCCCTTTTTGCTGACAAACCAAGGCAGATGGTACACTGAAGCCTTCCAGTGACTCAATAGCACTTAAAAGTAAATCTACCATTTGCAATCTATTGTCTATTTAAATCTATTTAATTTACAATTAACAAGACACCTCTTGCTCTCTCAACTTAATTAAAGAGCTATTGACTCTTAAAAGGATTGAAATGCAATAAAGAAGATAACCAAGTTAGGGTATAATTAAGGGAATTTACGTTAGTAATAAACACGGTATTGCTACCTTCTAAAAAGAATACCCTGAACTTGTGTTAATTTTTTTTAAAAACTTACATTAAAATAAGTGTTCAGACATTTAATTAACATAAAGCAAGATAGATATGGAGAATTAATTATGTGCAATTTCCTTGAAGTAACCACTGAAAGCATGACACACCAAATGTGTAATCTATCAGCAAGTCACATTTTAACCTCTGCATCTTGTATTAACCCCTTCTGGACTGCTACAGATTTCAACTAAATACTATGGGTGCCTACATTGTGTCTTTAGAGAGAGAAGGTGAAAGGTTATTAAAAGTATGATTTTTTTTTTTTCTTGTTTAAACACTCACTTGACCTTGAGCTAAAAACAAAGCATTAGTTTTCCAGGATTCTGACTGGAGCAAGAAATAAGGGAAAGAGCATCATTGCACACTGACAGCAGGTACTTATTTTGTCCTGAATGTTATAAGCCCAGTAGGCATAGCTGCGTGGACGTATAATAAAATAGAAAATATTCTTATTGAGTAATAGGATTTTGATGCCAGTCCTAGCAGGTCTATCTGCCATGTGTTTTAAGATGTGATCTACAGTTCACTTTGAAATGTGTTTGGTTTTTTAAGGAGGGGGAAAAGAATCTAAGCATTGACAAGGCAATACAGGGTGCAGAAGTGAGCCTGCAAGGCACTCACTCATGCCACAGGAAAGCATGATGGCTCCTTATGGGCTTTTGATCATGGCTTGTGCTGCACAAATCCCTAAAGCATCACAGTTGGCTTTTTTTGTAGCTCAGCTTCGATTCATACTGGTGGGTTTCCAGCTGACTGCTTGGTCAGTAGTGTATGAAAGTACACTCCTGAAGGTGCTTCATCACCACAAATGGTAATACACTCCTCAATCACACATGTGCTTTGCTGGATGCAAAGTGCGCTCTATTTATTGGGCATAGGGACAACCACGAGAAAGGTATTTCAGAGTGAAGTAGTAAGTGTTGCTGAACGGCAGACTTTCAAGGTACGTTGTTAGTGTGAAGGACAGGATCATGTTGTCTGAGCAGAAAACGTGTCCTTGGTGAGTGTAAGGGACTCCTTGGAGATGCTTTCCTTCCTGAAAGGGAAAAGGGGATCACTGTTAATAGAAATATTCAAAGCTTTTTCTATACAACATGAACATCTAACTGTATTTCAGGTCTGTCTAGTGTCCCACTAGCAAACTAAAGTTTTTTGGGGCATGTGGAAATTGATATTGACCAATTTGCAAGTCTCTGACTGAATTCATCAGGACATTCTTTGCAGCTTTCTGCATCCAATAAGAAACCAGTCCTTCCATATGTTCTTTTTCAAATGGATGAATTTCTACCTGTCTAGCTTATGGTGGTGAAGAGTTTGAAACAGCAGCAAGTACATCCAAAACCCACTCTTTTGGTTTCTGTACTATTAGATTGGGGATGAAGGTAGCACAGCTACACATTTAAATGATGCATTCATATCAGCTAGTGCCATTAGTGCTGGTGACAGAATGGTAGGAGCTTTCTGATTAAAAACAAAAAAATACAGTCCCCCACAAATTACGTTAAGTCCTTGTTTGCATTTTGAAAGGCAACATGTGCTTTTTCACCTGCCACAACTGTCAGCTGGTGTGTGCTATCTCTAACAAAGCTGACGTAAAAATTCATGATCTGTGCCACCGTTTCCACACAAAGAACTGCAGTCTGCAAGCTCTTTTCCCTTCTCCAAAAAGATTTTGCCTTGCTCCTGTCTGCACTACATGGGAGTTCAGCCTGAAGGGGGAATTAGGACTTTACCAGGAAGGTTTATACTATGCATCTACAATTAGGTACTTCAGAGATGCCTGGTTTTAATTTTGGTGTTATTTTCTTTTTAGTAAGGGAGCTGTTATAGCTATTTACTTATGAACTAAGTGCATAATGTCCCTATTTTGACTCTAAAATGGAGTCATATGAGAATTAATCTGTTTCCCTGCATCATCACCCAACCCCCCTGAAAAACAAGTGCTTCATTGTTGAATCTTTGCTGGCCTTCCCATTTTAATTGGAGGCTGAAGTGCCTTTGAATTGAAATGGATATTTAGAGACCGTCAAGACCAAACTGCCAAAGCTTTTTTCAGCATGGTGACATAGTTGTGTTAGATGTGGGACTTGGAATATATTTACATGCCTCCTAGCGATGTAACGAAAGATGACAGATTAATTAACTATTGGAGCTGGGCCAAGCAGAGGACACAGTAGCCTAGCAGGTGCCCTGTTCCCCATATGATAGATCATGTTTCTTCATGCACTCACAAACTCATTAAACTCAATTGCAGTTATTCAGTACAAAGTATTATTTGGGTAATTGATGTTGCATCATTTGGGTGAACTTGTGTGCAGAAGACATTTGTGGGGATGGCATTGGGCTCTGGCAGGCTGGGGGCTGCAAAAGTTGTTTGGTTGAAGGCAGTTACTCCAACCACAAGCATAATTGTAACAAAACCTAAGGATAGGTGTCCTTGGCTTGTCTTTCTCTGCATAGCCATACCTGTTTGGTACAGAGGTGCCTCTGGCAAGGAGATGAGGGGACTTTTCCTCCATGCCACAGCATGGAGGACAAGTATCTTTGATAGTGACATAAAAGGATAGGAGATGTGGCTTGAACCCTTTCCCCATTCTCTGCTGTGCTTGGAGGATTTCAATATTTCTTACTCAGGCTGGGATGCTTGGTCTGCTTTTTTACCTTGTTCAGATTTGTTATGGACACTGCCCACTGCAATAGTGCAAGAGAGAGCATCATTTGCAGGAAATATTTACAGAGAGGAGGAGAATAATAATTCTTTTTTTTTTTTTTTACAGAAGAGAGAACAGCGTTTCTCGAGTCAGATGTTTATTTAGTGGCTGCATATCAATTATCTGTTTGAACAGGTTTCATTACAGAAAGTACAAAACCCCTTAGCGTGTTTTAAAATATGCTAATCCTTACTTAGGCAGGAAATAGAAAAGGCTCATTTACAGTTTAATTTCAAATTCATGTGGGTTACCATGTTGTATGCTGGGACAGAAATAGAAAGGCTGAAGTAGTGAGGACAGTGCTCTCACAAGAAACAGGTGCTGCTGCTTTCCTTTTTCTGCTTACACACTCTGATCATATGTCAAAGCAGGAGCTACAAAATGTGGAGCACAAACTCTGCCAAAACCATTTGTTCTGTGCTTTTCCTTCTAAGAGGTAACATACGGGTAAGAGCTTGTAAATCAACATTGATAAGGAGGGAACGACCAGGGCTTTTTCTGATATGGTGAACACACACACAAAGAGCCGTTACTGCCCTTTACTTTGGCAGGCAATGCTAATCAAACAGGATCAGCAGGCAGCCCCACAATACACTCGAAAAAAGCAAAACCATGTTCCCCCTCTCAGGTTCCCTCTGCTACTGCAAAAGCACTGGGACAAAGAAAGTTCTTCCTCTTTCTTTTTCTTGTTTTCCTTCTTTCTCTAAAAAAAAAAAAGCTGAGTTGTGCAAATGAGCTCCCCTTCCATCTTCCCCCCTTTATTAGTTTTTAACATTAATAGAACTAACTAATCCCTCTGATTAAATATTTATTTGGGCAAGTCTACTAATGCTGCTGTCCGGCCTCCCATATCAGTGTTTAATCAGTTGCTTGACGCTGTTTTTTTCTGGATGGAATAAATACTATCCCCTATAGTTTCAGACCTAAGCTACTGGCTCCTCCCCTTTGAGTTGCTGGAAGGAAGGTGCAGTTGACAAACTTGCAAGTGTAAATTCTTCTTGAAATACCTAGCTCTGCATGTATTTGAAAATCAGGAGAGGAGGATGTTTTGTGAGCAGGGGAGAAAAAAATTCCATCTGTGGACAGCAGCCCTGGGCCCGAGGGATGCCCAAAGAGGAGCACTCTTTTTTTCAGGACAGTTGCCAACACAGCCCTAGCAGGGTGGTGACAGATATGCAAAATGATGGGACAGGGTATATTTGATATAGAGCGGCAGAGTTTAATTATGGACAAGAATCAAATTGGTATTCATAGGATGATAAATAAATAATGTGTATGCACTCACAGCAAAGGACAAGAACATTTTTCTGGAGCAAAAGAAATAAAATCATCAAAACAGAAATTAAAAATGGATCTATTCTGCACAGCTTCTTGTTACATGATGAATGTGTCAGTTCATGGTCTCGATCCTTCTGTATCTTGAGGGGTTGTTCATGCCTAGGCTAAAAGGCTATGAAATGGGCCAGGGTTACATTTCTCATACTCTGATCCCTGCTTTGAGAATTCCAACTAACGTTTTTTCTCCTCAGGGGGTAAATTGAGCCTTGGGCGGCTCAGCAGCAGCCAAGAGCTAAAAGGACAAAAGGGAAACCTGAAACATTGATTTGATGGTGATAGAGATAGAAAGGAAAATGGGGCAGTATTCTCTCTGGTAGGCTGAGCCAGGGATACAAGCTAGCACATACCTATTTCACAGGAGGTTCTTTAATATGGGATAAATTTTAATTAGACCTTATTAAAAAAGCTGAGCAGTTCGCATAGAAGGATCAATGCATCAGTACAATAGCTGCTTTTTAAAATTTTCCTGATTTCATAAAATGTTTCCTAAATAGTTGGTGCTTGTGAAAATGTTCCTTTCCAAAATGTGAATATTTCTTCAAGATAAGTCTCATCTTTCACATATAACTTGATATTTCTTGTACATGCAGCTATGGACATGTGCTTGAAAATGGGAAAGAAATTACCTGAAACAAGAAAATGAGTGAGAAACCCAGCATGTTATACTTTTAATTAAATGCTTAAAGTTTTAATCTTGGGGTTGGGGTGGGAATTCAGGGGCTTGTCTCAATGTTTTTAATACATGGTGCTGTCACTGTGTTTAAAAATGGAGAGAATTAGCACAGGCAGAAAGAAAACAGCAGCTTGGATGCATCAAGGTCTTGGGTGACTTCTGTTTGCCCACTGAGCATTTTCACATGTCTCAAAATGGCTTATTCTCAGCTATACCCGAGACAGTTCTTTTCTATGGGCAAAGCAACATGAAATTGTAAGTATAAGACAAGATGGAGAGTCCTCAAAAAATGTGTGTATATGCATATAATATTTTTTAAAAATATATATAAATGAGGTGCCAGGTCATGCTTGGCACAGCTGTAGCCCAGTGGGGTGAGGCAGCTCTGTGGTTTTCCCTTGCTACCATTCACCCTGTGTTCATCAGCTGGCTACCCCAGTGTCCAGGGACAGGCCTGAAAAATACTGTCTTGGCAAAGGAAAGTTTGACAAGCATGGGAAAATTCATTTTTAATTAATTTTCTTCTAGTTAAAGGAAACATGGAGAATGTAGCATGCACACTCTCCTGGGTGGAAAATTGGTTGAATGGCTGGCCCCAGAGAGTGGTGGTAAATGGAGTCAACTCCAGCTGGAGACCAGTTACAAGTGGTGTTCCCCAGGCCTCAATGCTGGAGCCAACCCTGTTCAATGTCTTTATCAATGACCTGGATGAAGGCATCAAATGCACCCTTAGCAAGTTTGCAGATGACACTAAGCTGGGTGGAAGTGTTAAACTGCTGGAGGGTAGGGAGGCTCTGCAAAGGAATCTGAACAGGATGGACCACTGGGCAGAGTCCAGTTGCAGGAGGTTTAACAAGGCCAAATGCCGGGTCCTGCACTTGGGGCACAACAACCCTATGCAGAGCTACAGACTGGGAGAAGTTTGTCAAAAAGCTGCCTGGAGGAGAAGGACATGTGAGTGTTGGTTGACAGCGATTGAACATGAGCCAGCAGTGTGTCCAAGTGGCCAAGAAGGCCAATGGCATTCTGGCCTGTATCAGAAATGGCGAGACTAGCAGGTTCAG
>WAAB01004226.1:0-54878 GCA_013389865.1 Piaya cayana | reverse complement strand
AATGGCCTCAAGCTCTGCCAGGGCAGATTTAGGCTAGACATTAGAAAAAAAAAATCACAGAAAGGGTCATTGGACACTGGAACAGGCTACCCAGGGACGTGGTTGATTCATCTTCCCTGGAGGTGTTTAAGGCACAGGTGGACGAGATGCTAAGGGTTTAGTGTTTGATAGGAATGGTGGGTCTCTTCCAACCTGGTTATTCTATGAAGATCTGAAACAAATTGCTAAATGTAGTAATAATATTTTTTTCCCATAGTCATGTGGGTTTTTAAACCTTGGATGCTATACCTACAAAAATGCCCTTTAGCAAGAATTAAAGGAACACAGAAGTGCCATAGAATTATAATTTGATTTTGAAGTGATCAGGAGTTTTTTTCAAAGTTTTCCAGGAGGTGTCAGCAGTACTTTAAAACTTCCATTTTCTGTGATGGAGATTTCTGCAGGAGTTATTCTTTTAAAATAAACAAAAGGAAGAATTCCAAGCTAAGGAAAAAACAAATGTCATCATTTAATCCCACCCCTGAGGAGATGGGTGCTTGCTGCAGGTTCTGTGTGGGTTTGTAAGTCTTTGAGTGCTGTGTATTTTGGCAAGGTTTCTTACTGCTGGACTTTAGGTTAGCAGGCTGTGTTGATGTTGTTTCTTTTTTTTTGTGTGTTGTTAGTAAGCATCTGCCCTGCAGCTGGCTCTGGTGATCTTGTAAGTCACTGGGCTTGGCAACTTCCAAGTCCTGCAGATCACTAGCCTTCATGACAAGAAAGAAAATTTTTGACCTTGAAACTCAATGTGACTAAACCAAAGGACAATTAAAATAATTTGAGATCAAAATTTTTTAATTAAAAAATTCATGTTGATGTGTTTTCAAGAGTGGTAGTACTGCGTTATGGATGAGGGTAGAAATAGCTCTTTTTATACTTCTTTTTAATTGTCCATAGTTGGCTTTCATAGGAGCTGTTGGGATAATCTGGTCCAGGTCCTCAGCTGGTATAAACTGGCAGAGCTTGGCAGGCTTCACAGAGTTGGAGCCAAGTTATACTGCTTTAGAAGCCAGGAAAATAATCATCACGACATAGAGAGTGCTTTCCACCTGAAGGTCAGGAAACAGATAGGAAAGCCAATGGAACACTGGCATGTGTCTGCAAGAGAAGGCATTACTGGAGGTGGCAGTTAGTCCAATATCATGCACATTTTTGTCCTAATAAAAAAATGGTGAGAAAATGTGCAGCGCTAATATGGCACAACTGGAGACACGAAATGCTGTACTGTAAATCCTGCTGTTGGTAGATGTAGCAGTGTTAGTGAAAGATCTAAGTGGCAATATAGACAATGTTACCAGTCTCAGTGTTTCAGTCTCAGTCTGCTTTTACATGACAGTTTAGCAAAGAAAAAAGATAATCAGTGTAATGAAAGCTTGAAAACATTTCATTTCAGAGCTTGCTGTGAGGAGACCTTAAAGGCGAGCATAGACATTGCAAGGAGATGAGGTCTTTCTCTTTCAAAATCCAGTACAGTACAATAAAGTCAGGCAGATTGACAAGCACAAAGACTTACAGTCAATTTACTTTTAAAACTGAGCATCATTGGGCTAATAGTGAGTAGATTCACTCACTATGGTCTATTTTGGGGCTACCTGATCCAACTTTTCTATGTGATTGTAGATTTCATCTTAAAGAATCATCATACTGTTGAATGATTTTTCATACTGCAATAATTAAATGCTGGAACGCTCCGTAAATGCGAAGCAGAGCTTAGGCTGATGCACAAGTACAGAGCTAAGAAAGATACACAGCTGTAACATGTTTTCTTAACCTCTTGTACTCGATTCTGGCAGGGTATTTTATTAAATGATCTTTTAAAATAGTTCAGTTGGGTAAATATCATCAAGAACTCCGCTTATGAGTTTGATTGGCTTTAAAAAAAACACACTGCACTGTTCAAACCATTAATGGCTGGTAGGGTTAGAGAAGAAAAATAAGATAAATCTGTTGCATAGGATTCTGTGAGATCTGAAGACCTCTGCAGATTCCCTGCCTGATTCTTATCCCATACTAGCAGGTCATTCATCTATGGTTTAGAAATCTGACCTTAATGGGTTTTTTTTTCCCATTTTATTTTTAACTACTCTAACACTGGCGTTAATAGAATTACATCTACTTAAATAGGAAGCTTCGAGGATAAGGAACTTGATCTTCTTGCTTGCCTGTGTAACACCAGGCACCGTCATTTGCTACACCGTGTTGTACTACTCCACTATGTTGGAGACCAAGCTAGTTACTTAAAATGGTAACTGGTGTACAGAATTGAAGTGGAACTGGAAAAATAGACACTAGGTTTGGAAAAAACTAGTAGCATCAGCCCAGAACTAGCAGAGTGCAGTCAAGATCTCTCTAAGATTGCTTTTGCCGTGCCTAATAAGTGGTAAACCTTTCTGAAAGCTTTCCCTCAGTGAAGACACTGAGGGTGACCCTCTTTACTTTCAACATCAATTTGCACGAAACTTGTAGAAAGCACATAGCAGAAAGGGCAAACTGGTTGAAATCGAGTGGTGGACTCAATACATCATCACTGCACTCCCATAACCCTTGTTTCCCTAAGAACACAAATGTAAGCGTCTCAGCTGAGAAGAAAAGGAGTAAGAGGAGGAGACAGTGAAGAAGGCTAAAACCTAATGTTAAAATGTTAAGGTTCATGTTAATGTTAACAGGTTCATAAGTACAAATAAAGTAGTATGTGAGAATACGGATGCAAGGGAGGTTTGGGGAGGTTGCAAGAGGGAACTGGTCCAGGCTACTTAACAAGGGTTGATGCCAATCCCTCATCCCTGGACAGACTTTAATCCTGCCTGACAACTTCAGTCTGCCCCTTGGCTAGGGGATTAGAGAAGAGAGGATCTTTTTTTTTTATTATTTCTTTTGGTGTGTTTTTTTTTTTTTTTTCTTTCTGGATATTCTTTTTTGGGCATCTTTTTCCTTCCNCACGCTGACTAGCTCGAGTACGGTAATGTCTCCGGCGGCTCCTGCCTTTTGCTGTAAGTTTACACTTGTATGAACATTGGCTCGGCTGCCCTGTGTTGATGTAAGTGAAGGTTTGCACGCAAACATGGCCTCCACAAAAGCTACCTCAGGCGAAAGCACTTCCCACACCAGCAAAATGCAGCATTACACGGGGTCTCCAGTGGGTAACGCTGTCAGCGATTTGGCAGTGGCTCATGTTTTAGTCATGAGGGATGGGGGTCCCTGGCCGGGGATTGTGGCAGGTTTACTCAAACACATTTGGAGCAGATTGCCCATGTTTTCTGGTGAGGGGCACATCACTGTGACAAAGCTTTGCTTAACTGTGGGAGTGTTTGTTGAAGGTTGGATATAGGCAAAGTTTGATTTCTGCAGAAACACCATGGAAAACATGTCCCGCTCCTTTAATCTCCTGAGCTCCCACATTGACTTGCTTCAGATACGAAGAAATAAAATGCAAATAAAACTTTTCTTCTGGAGCCTGGAAGGTGTAGAAGGGTCACTCAACCTCCCCCTTCTGAAGCTGAAGTAACTGAAAATCCATAGGAAATACCAAAATGGCAGGAATAATTAATCAGGTTAATTTTTGCACCTCCTGAAACCACCTGGGCTTCTTTCATTTGTGAGGCCAATGCTTCCATCACTCCACCTTTAATTATGGGTTGGTAAACTCCTTGTTGCTTCAGGACCTACCCTGCTCGGTAGCTGAGCACCGATGAAGTGCTGGAAATGTCCCTGGGGTGCTGCAGCTCCTGTTGGCATGTGGATTTTTGCCAGGAGTGTGCAATATCCAGGTGAACTGATGGGGATCCTGCATGCCATGAAAACACACCTTCTGGCTTCACTCAAGTTCTGTGTTTTATGAGAACTGTTTGCAGAAGTGAGAAGGACAGACAGGAAGGCTCTGCAGCAGGCTCAGGGTGGAAATGAACATGCAAAGGTTACGGCAGAGAGTAAAAACACATTGGTGGCAAAGTCTTGTGAATCTGGTGGAACTACATTCTAAGGTATTTCAGTACTGATACACCAAAAATGTGGAGTAATTATGTCTATGTGCCTCATAGTAGCTCTTGTACTTTCTGCACCTGTTTTTTTTTTAATTTCAAAACCAGGCTGAGATTGCCTGACAAGCTGAGGTGGGGAGAGCTTGGATGGATAATGATTTCCAAGGGNAGGTATTTCAGTACTGATACACCAAAAATGCGGACTAATTATGTCTATGTGCCTCTTAGTAACTCTTGCACTTTCTGCACCTGTTTTTTGGGAATTTCAAAACCAGGTTGAAATTGTCTGACAAGCCCAGGTGGGGACAGCTTGGATGGACAATAATTTCCAAGGTCTGTCCTGCTTGTTCCACTGTACCATGCAGCCATCTACAGGTGAAGGTCTGAGGGATCCAACTCTGGGAGACATGTTTGAAATTGATGCCCAAGCAGCTCACTGGAGGAGAAATGCTGGAAGTTTCCCAGAGCTGAGACTTGGACAGTTTCAGGGAGCAGCAGGGCAAGGGAGCACAGGAGGGGAGAGGGACACAGAGCAAAGAGACTGCAGCTATTACCTAAAGGGAAGACAATTAGGTTTGCAATATATTTGCAGGAGGACTGATTTTTACATCATCTTCTTGGCCAAATATTTAATTTTTCTTTAGAAGCTTATCCCTCTGCAACTGTCTGCACTGCAGCAAAGAACATGGGAAAATGCTGCTGCTGAAAATGTGAGTTGAAAACTTTTCAAAACAAAGTGGCTCCTTCAGATCCCAGGACCCACTGAGTTTCCACCAAATTTACTGAAAAATTATTGAAAGCCTCTGCCCTCTCATTGTGGACTCTCCAGCAGGTAGCTCAAGCTTCTGTAATTCTTAAATCAAATATGACAACTTCTCTTCTGTATTGGTTTTCATTTTCACAGGGACTTCAGGGTGAATATTTCTGCTTCTCCTGATTACTAGGGAACTGACAATAGCCACTTTAAAAGAAACAGCAAATATTATTTGTTTTTAACTTTTAGGCATACCAATAGCTGTGGCTTTGGCTAATTCTGTAGGTTAAAAATGTAGTGCTTTGAAGGGCCAGAGCCATGCTAAATGCAGTAGTATTATTTATGACTGTATTTGCTTTCCATATTCCTAAATCTACTACATGAAGTCAACACTTGGCCTTAAAAGCTATATTAAGATATCAGACTGAAGTGGGTAAGGAAAAAAAACCCAATAACTTCCAGCAGTATTAATTAACCTGGAACTAAAAAAGTTCACTGCAAAATAGTGGAGTATTTCCTTGAAGCCTTTTTTTACCTTTCCATACATATT
The DNA here is from genome assembly GCA_013389865.1 of Piaya cayana. NCBI lineage: Eukaryota > Metazoa > Chordata > Aves > Cuculiformes > Coccyzidae > Piaya > Piaya cayana. The sequence goes on along the minus strand of WAAB01004226.1, from coordinate 49,561 downwards.
CTGTCAAGCAGTTTAATCAGGCAAAAGCTTCCTTTATCATTCGACTTCTTTTTGATTCCTATTGTGGTTCCTGACATTTTGGGAAATTGCTCATTTGAAGTGTTGCAAAGAAAGTGCTGTCAGTTATTTATCAGGTTTTATGTCATGATTTGGGAAAACTGACCTTGATTTACTTGTGCCATTAGAGACTTTATCAAAGGAATGAACAAATATTTCTCTGTAGCACCAATTAAGTAAAACTAGCAAAGTCTCTCAGTCACTTTTTCCAGTTAGCATACTTGAAAAAGTAGGCAAAAATATTATTTGTATTATTGATTTTATTGATGGATCCAGAACGATTTTAAATGTCTTACTCTGATTAGTTAATATTTGCTCATTAACACTAATATTCATGAAGAGCTCCATTGCACATCTTCTTTCCCATATAACACTATCCAAAATGCATAACCCGCAAGAGAAACGGTAAGATGCTCAGAGGGTGGTGCTGTGAGAAGAGGTGTGGAGGGGGAACAAAATGAAAGGCAATTATTTTGTTTTCAAACCCTTGTTTAAATAAACTCCCGCCATTGGAAGATCTACAGGACACGGTGAGAATCACCATTTGGGGTCTGGGAGGGTGAGTACAGCTGCCAAATATTTCTTTACCCCGTTAATCCTTTTGGGAATTCCCATATGCTTAAAATGAGACTCCTGTTTGAGTACCTTCCCTAGTCAGAGCCACGGCTGAGGGATAATAATGATGTTGATAGCAAATGCAATAGGAAATAAACTGAAGATCAGGAGTGTTCAGCACCCTGTGGCTAGGGGCTACCCGCGTTACTGGGCATTTGAATGTAATTATTAAGACTTACTCTCACTCCCCGCATCCCCCCTCCACATGCAAGCTTTGGACAGAACCCTGCTTTTCTTTCCTCTAAACAACCGTTCCAGTGTATGGGGCAATTTTTAAAGGCAGGAAAAAAACCCACATCTAGCATCCACTTCTCCATCATGCTCACTGATTAGGAACTGGAGAGGCTCAAGAGCTGCTCACAAAGGGTTGATTACAAAGTCAGGGAAAATGAGAGATTTTCCAAAAGGGGCTTCTTGTCTGATGCTATTTGTGCTGCCGTGCTTTTCCTGTGACTCTGGGCCATGCAGCTTTGCACATTTTTTTTCGGAAGAACTCACTGAACTGGCTGCTTATACTGAGAAGCTCCTTTGAGAGGTTAGAAGCATTTTTTAGCAGTTGTGCCCTACATTCGTAACACAAGCAAATATCTTAGACCTCCAATTTGACAATTTTAAGGAAATATAACTCTTGTGTCAGTGCACAGAAAGAATCCGAATATTTCACTAGTAGAATAAAAGGAATGGGTTTCTTCTGGACATTTATTACCACTATCCCCTGTAAGTAAAACCTCTGCATTTTGTGTATTAAAGAGAGTTCTCAAAAAGCATTTGCATCTTATATCGTTTGAGGACTGAAGTAGAATGTATGCTGACTGTATTTTGTGGGCATTTTCAATATATCTTTTGATGAGAGTTTTGGCTGTAGATATTAAGTAAAACAGAACAATAACAGCAAAAACTTGAAACTCACATGCTTTCAACCTCCTCTAAGTTCTCACTTGAGAATGAAAAATCATCAGTAAGGACAGACCAATAGACTCTGATTTCAATAGCAAAAGATAACTTGGAATGTTCTCCTTCAGGCTAAAAGAGGTTGAAAAGCACCATATTGTGGCATAATTACCAAATTATGACATCTAATTTGTAGGTTTAGCTTGCTAATTATGTGTGATACATGGGTGGCAAAGGGCGAGTACCAAGCACTAGAAGACTTTTTTTTTTTTTTTTTTTTGGAAATTTGTTTTGACTGGGGAGAGGTAGAGGAAAAAAATCAGGCTTTACCACAAGTGACTATGCCTTAATCTCTTGTGCCAGGTGGAATAAAAAGTAGCTATATGGAGTAGTGGGCTATGTATTCATTTTAATAGAAATACAGGGTGTGACAGGAATTTGGTGGGGTTTAGTTGCCTCTACTGTACACTTCTGGAAAAAAATTATTCTTAGAGTGAAGACTAACATCCTGAAGTTTTTATTGCCAGAATGTGTTTCCAAGGGCTGTCATGAGTGCTGGTATTGATATTTAAGATGAGTTCATGTCTAAGTGCCAGCGCTGTCTGCACAGTCAGTCACTCTGCATTTTTTTTTCTCTCCTTTGTAAGTAACTGTCAGTCTTTGCTAGTCTGTATTAAGCAGGGTTATTTACCTTGTCAAAAATGGATGCCTTATATTAATTCTGGAGTAGTGAATATACCGTTCTCCCTTGCACTTGATAGGCAGGGTTAATATTCTCACAGCTGAAGATCTGGGGACTGGAGCAAAATGCAAATGAACACAGAGGAGTCGGCTTGAGGAAACGGCTTGAGGAAACGACTGCATGTGAATTTGTCAATAAGAGAAGTGAGAAGGAATGAAACGACCTACATTTTGCTAGAGCAAACCTGGTCATTAACAAAAGAGAAGAGCATACAGTAATTTGTACCTTTATGTAATTTGTACCTTCATGATGTCTGTGTCTGAGATATTAAATAGTTCTGTAGAAAAACTGTTTCACCCATATAGCCGATGCATTTGAGCTGAATCTTCTAGGACTGCAGCAGTGGACATGAAAAACTCAGCCAATATTGGCAAAATAATGAAGTACTGTTTTTTGTGCTCATGCACATGTAAACATTTTAGTTTTAAAAAGACGTGTTTCTCTGCATCTCCTAGCTGTGTTTAACTTAAAAACAAACCAATCCAGAACAAAAAAACAACCTAACCCAAACCTAGCAACTATTTTCGTTTTAATTTCAATTTTAAGAACTTGCAGACATTTGTGTGGGGGGTGTGCAGCAGCACACACTGATTAATCATTAGGAATAACACAGTGCACTCAAACGAAAGCCTCTTCAAATAAACAGCAGTCCTGATGCAAGATACATTTAAAGAGCTGTATATTTCACCCGAGAACCATATTTTACCTTGGAGATAAGGGAAACCTACACTAAGCTTAGTTGTGTTAATAGTAATAACAATTACATATTGAATTCTACTCCACAGAAGGCACATTGCAGCAGCAAAATCTTCATTAATAAGAGATGCAGAAATGTGTTCTATGAAAGAATGAAAATTGAATAGGGATTACTAAGTCACTATTTTGTTTGTAGGCTGACGTGATTCTGGTGTTATTTTTCCTCCCATAAATTCAGACTTTTAAAGGAAAGAGATTATGATGCTGTTCAGTGTTCCCACAAGTAAGAGTTATAGACCATATTGTTCTACCTTTGAAATGAAACCACCTTATAGTTTAAAGCACACATGAGAGGGCTGATACAGTAATTAAGAGACATTTCAGTCATTCACAGCAATCTTTATTTCAGGGAACTGTGTCCATCCTCAAAAGCCTGAGAAATAAATATGTATAGTTTTAGAGAATATGTGGCAAATGTGCATTCTGAAACAGAGGAAAAGCTCAAATTAAAATGCCATAACCAGACAGGCAAATGCAGGGTTTCCTGCATGCTGTCATGATTGCAGATACGCTCTGATGATAACAGATCCACTTTCTCAGTTTTGCTTTTTTTGAATTTGGTCTAGTGTTTGGAGTTAGAAATACCTCAGGTGAATTTTATCCCTACTGTCAAAAGATGCCTGGGGCTGGCTACACCTTGAAAGGGATGTCCTTTCGCAGTGGGGGGCAGGTATTGGACAAATATTTAAGGAAAAGAGAGAACAGAGAACCTGGGGAAGTTATGCTGTAGGCAAATAATCTGCCGCAATCTAAGAGAGTGAATGAAATGTCCTGGGTGATTCCTGCCTTTCCTTTTTTATTTATAGACTGTGGATTTCAGTGGTGTGAATTGCCCCCGCTATAAGCTTTCATTCATTTACTCACAAGCAATATTCTCACAGTAGAGGTAGCAGATAGTAATTGGAGATGGTGGTATTAGTAGTAATAATACAAGTACTATAAATAAAACTTCAGAAACAGGCACCAGCCCTCCAGCTGTTGTGGAGCTACTGTCCCCAGACACTCCATTGTTGGTCAGATATTGAGAAGCAGGGGTTTGCCAGGTTTATTTTTCTTCCGTCTCTGCACACATGCGTCTGAAGCCTCTCAACCCACTCTGCTAGGTGCATAACTACGTATATAGCATTTTAGCACGGATTTCATTCAAAGCTACTCAAAGCTTCTGTTTTCCCTAGGTTTTCTCTGAAACCTGTCACATAGGTCCTGGACAGAATCGGAGGGAATTTCCAGTGTTGAAGTTGCACATATATACCCTCAGTGGTCCCTTTTCCCTGGCTAATATTGACTTCCCTGTGCAAGCTGTGTTTGTATAGGGAGGGTGCACCTTTCAGCGACACCCCTTGTGTCCTACAAAGAGAAAGGAGAACCATCTCCTGGACATTGTTGTTTAAGTGAAGGGAAAAGCTGAAATTCCATCATATGTTATAATTTCCCCCCCCCCTCAATTTTATGTTGCATGGCTCAGCATGAGCGGAACATCTTTGATTTTATTCTAATTATTTTTAAAAATATTTAAAATCTCAGATGTTAAGAAAATTTACATTAATTAAACTTCAGTTGGCTTTAAAATTGTCATGTATCAATTTTAGCAGCATTTATAGAGAACAAGATAGATGGTTTAAATTACACGCCATATGGGGCAATGCTAGGGACATTTGCTATTGTGTTAATTGCTTAAAGCTACGTTTTCTATCCCATTTCTGAGTGAAAGAAATTTAACATCATGCTTACTGAATTAAGTGGAGGGTTGCCTGCTCAAATAGAGTACGTACACACTTCCCCTTCTGCTGGCTTTTGCTCCGCTGTGAAGATCAGCTTTTCAGAGGGGTTCTGCTGCCGTTAACACCAGTATTACTGCTGCCTTTGGTAGAAGGCAGAGGCAAAGGTGTCTGAGGGTCCCTTGCTGACACACCAGGATCCCACCAAATTTTCTTGGGGACCAAACCTGCAGAAGTCAAGAGTCTGCTGTCTATGAAAATAAGCAGCCTTCTTCATTGCCAGGGTGGAGAGGCATGTTTTGTTGGGTCTGAATTTTCAAACCTCTGCCCTCAGAGATCTCACTGTTATCACTGTTGTGTCTTGAGTTTGTTGGCATAACAGGGACCAGTCCCTTCAATGATCCCCAGTCTGCTTCTGCTACAGGTGAATTAACATTTGCAAGCTTCAGATCCTACTTTGCAGGTCTGCATCCAGTTTTGGCACAGTGGTGTTGGATGTGCCTCTGAGAAAGGGACTTGAGTGGAAACCAGCGGGCTTCTGTGGATGAATTTGTACAAATAAGGGTTATGAGTGTCTGGAAGGAAAGAGCTTTCCAGGGTGATCTGCAAGGTAGAATAATGTCACCTTTTTCTTAAGTTTGTGAGCGATGTTTATGAGCAAGCCTGCTGAACCAGTGTTATGATTTGTGGGAAATCAGATTTAAATGCCTTAACAGTTCAAAGAATATAGACTAGTGAGAAGCATCTTGTTGAGATATTTGGGATTTGGGATCCTCTCCCTGATGAAACATCTCACCTTTCCCTATATTTTTTTAAAAGCTCCACATCCTTCTTGAAACAAGAGACAGAGAAGGGGTCAGGCAGTTAGAAGGCAAATACTCAGTATGCTCAGCAGAGCTTTTCTTCTTGGAGACCTATCCAAGTGAGCACTCAAAACCCGAAGAAACTGAACTCAGAGGTCTTAGTCCCATTCTGAATCCTTGCTAGACACAACCCCCCCTCCAAATATCATCACAAATCAATTTAGCTTGCAAGATCAGAAAATGCTTGAAAGTCTCCCCACAGCTGGCTTTTAAAGAAGTGAGGAAATAAAGCCCAGAAAGATGTTAAGAAGATGTTATATACAGCCAGGTCTACTGTTTTGCACTACATTTCTGCTTCTGTCTGGTGTTTCATGCTTGGCAATATTGTAATGGGATTCTCCAGTATTAATATTTTAAATGAATAAATAAATATCTGATGACATACTGTGGATCTCTGCAATCTTTTCATAAATTCTGTGGAAAGTAAAAGGAGAATTAAAGATGAGATTAAAGCAGCCTGGGTGATGTATTTCTCTAGCATGTGGAAAAGTCTCTAGCTATTTATGCTTTGCCATCTATGTTATAAGTTACATCTATATTAAAAAGCATGTGACTGTCTCTCTCTATGTATAAATATACACATATATCTCCATAAAGGCCATGCAGGCTATCTGTGATGAAGGAGAGTCCTGATTCCTGCTAGAACTGTTGTAATAATAATAATAGCAATAGGCTATGGCAGTATACTGTCTTTAAAGTGTGCATTTTGTACGAGTATGTTTTCACTTCATTTTGGTCTGAATCTGTTTTAGAAAATAAGCCAGCTGTATGAGGATTCAGCGTCTTTTTTTCCTTATATTTAGGGGAAATGTAATGCATTTTTAATCTCTGGCTCTGCATTGCAGAGTCCAGTTCTGACACAAAAGGATGCTGAGCCCTTTTTCGCAGTTAACGAGAAACACTGGGCAAGAAAAGATGATAGAATAAAACCACCTGATCTCCATTAATAGAAGTGGAATCCCAAGAGCCTGTCAGAAATGCTGCCATGCTCTGGGACAAATATTAATATTATACCTAGCATTACAACTACATCATTCTGCTGTTAACATGGATCACATCAGCTACACTGAGTTTATTCACAGAATAAAGTCCCTTGTTTCTGCAGTACTGCACAGAAACCTCAGGAGAACCTTGCATTGGTGCAATTCCTCCTAAATCAGGAACAAAATCTGCATGGATCTTGCAAGGGCCATACACTCATGCAACCTCTCCCCATCCAGGCATGCTGGAGATGGAGGGTTTGCTCTGTCCCAGTTGTGAATACCTCTGGAGGTTCCTGACACTAATTCTAGTTCACCCCAGTATTAGGGTGAAGAGTATTAGGCCTTTTGGGGACAATTTCTACATCTTGAGAGTTTCCCCAAATTAAATCAAGTGTGAAGTAAAATACCTTCTTTCATCTGGGAATGAAACAAACTTTTTGTCTTTTTTCTCTGCAGGAGAATATATCCATCTTTCCCTGTTGTAGAGCGCCCTGGGAGTTTATATAGGACCGGGGGAGAAGGATCGTAACCACCTTAAAATGTATATTTATTTATAGGTATTTCTTTATAGGTATTTCTGCCATTCCAGTTCTGAACACAATATGACTGAGATTTCTTTGAATAGATTCTGTATTTACAAGAATTCTTTGTTACCTGTTTCTAGCATGAAACCTTGTTGGACATCTCTAAATTGCATTTTTCTTGATGCACAATTGACAAACTGCTGTTGGGAAAAGCAGTGTCTTTTTCACCAGGATAACTCTTAATAGGAATAAAAGATGACATTTACTGATTTTTCAAAGTGTTTCCCTCTGAAACTTTAAAGCTTCCTGCTACATATCCTATGTCATTCCTCAGTGTGACTTGTGATCCTTCCTACCAGGCAGCCACATTTTGTGGGCAGGTGGAGAAGTCTCACCATATTTTGGCCAAGTTCTGCTTTTGATTTTCAGCTGTGTGCAATAGAAAGCTCCCAGCTAAGCACTGGATCCCCACAGCCCCCAGAGCAGGCAGCTTCCCTGCGGGTGGAGTGAGGAGCCACACGAGGAGATAATTGCCTTGTAGTTTCCATTTTTCTGCTATCTGTTTCAGTGTTTGTGTGTCGCATTTCTGGCTACCTGTATTCATCAACTTCAGGCTTGGAATAAGCTATTGGCTGCACGCTAATAACCCTTGTTCTTTAATGTTCTATTTCTAGTTAATTAATCTGTTTATGATAATAGTATGTCTCATTTTGTGCTTTCACTCTAGAGGGTGTGTTTGTATTATCCTGCTGTATGGTGTTGACTGCCCCTATTATCATTTATCATTAAAGGCAGCGGCAACGCTCTGGCCTGGTCTACCAATAATTTTTCAGTTAATTGTTTAGTGGTTGCTTTACCTTTGCTTTTGGTCTTTGCCAGTGAATATTATGAACTTCTGTTTTGTTGTTGTTTTTTTTTTAAACTTGGCAGCTGTGTTTATTTTTACACTGAGGGATGTGAAGCCTGTGATGTTGGCCTATGGGCAAAGCATCCAGGAAGGCAGGCAGGGCTAGCCACATGAGGCTGTGAGTCAGCAGAGTTTTGGGATGTGCTTCCACATTTATCCATCATGAGAACCAGAGTCTGCAAGGGGCAATGCAGCATGGTAGGGCTGTGTTGACAGCACCAAGTCTGTATCTGGCTTGTGACATGCTCAGGCCTTGTGGCTGGGATAAATCATGAAGGCTCAGGGGATAGCTGTGGTTTTGGATGTTGTCATGGAGTGTCTGAGAACAGGGCTGCTGAATTGCCTTGTAGTTTATAGTCCCTTGTAGTCCCTAGACTTAGGTTATAGGTGATTTCCTCACCCCCCCAACCCCATGGAAAAGGATGGGAGCACCAAGCTGCAGTAATAGGTTTGGTTGTCTAAAACTTTGCTTTAGTTCAACTACGGGTCCCTCTTACCATGGGCAGCTGTTCCCACATTGAGATCCCATTAATGCTGGAGCCACAGAGGTAATCTCAGGCGTCCACATCCATCTTGGATTGTGATGGGATGTTAAATGAGGGCACATACTTGGTAATGGCAGCATATTGCTCCCAACTTCCATACCAACTGCAAAAGGCAACAGCTATCAGCCAAAGCGTCTGTGCTTTGGCTGGTTGGGCTGCTTGCATTTGTCTGCTTTTCAGCCCTCTGGAGCTACGTGTTTTCTTTAAAAAGGTAACAGCACATGAATTTAGAAAGCAGAATAGCCACAAACCTCTAAATATGTATATTGAGGGGACGCCTGTGAAACAGCCAGAGCTGATGATTACTAAAAATGTTTGGATTTTCTTTGTTTACAAGCACTTCATTATAGGCTTGACCTGCTTACCTTATTTTTTTTTCCAGCTACATGGCTACTTTTTTCTTTCTGCATTCTCCCAAGGGTTTTATTTTTAAGTAGATACTCCTCTGTAATTGTGTTCATGCAAAATTTTGTCTTATGTTCTTTATCAGTACAACAATATGAAATATTTAATAAGAATTATCACTGTGGCCACTATGAAAGATTAAATAGGTCTGTTGGCTTCAGTTCCTGAGGAGAAAACCTAGTATACAGAAAGAGTGAGAATAAACAGCATCAAATATACGGAAGTAGAGTCAGATCAAAACATGCAGAACTCTGCTCCATGGTCAGCAACTTTACCCTTCCTTGCAACTAAGGGGGGGGGGAGGAACAAGGTGGTATTTGAATCGAAATTTGCTTTGTTTGAAAGGGAATTGGCCTTCCCATATAAAAGAAGGGGCAGGACAGCAAGCCCTTGAGCACAGGAGCCCTGCAAGTGGATCATCACCTAGTTGGTACTTCTGTGCTTTTATCCTGGCTGCTCTATACCCTCAGCTTTTGTTTCTGCCTAGGAAATCAACTGACTTTTACTCTGAGCTCCCCTGGGACCCTATGCAAGTGGTTTAAGTATCTTTTTTTTTCTCTCATGCAAGGAGTTGCTAAAACTCTCTCCTCTGAAGGACATTGTCAAAAGCAGCATGTGTAAATACAGCCACTTCCCAGAATGTCTGGTGGAGGTCTCTTAGGGGACTAATTGGCAGGAGATGGCTCAGGCAGCTTTGTGCAGGGAAAAATAATGGTACGTCTAGACAGGAGAAATGCTGAAGCAACATTCCCAGCAACAGCGATAATTCCAGATAGCAGAGCATGCCCTGATATGCCAGGTATCATAGCCCTTTTCTGTGAGTCACTCCCTCCAGTGCAGACATCTGCATTTCCCAGCGGTTCTTTTCAGGCAGCAGGGAGCTTCTACATGGGCTGCCCTGCTGGGGAAAGCTCTTTATTCCCATACTCCTAACATGGCTAGTGCCAATAAGCTTGATCTGCGCTAGCGAAAGCATTCATTTCCAGCATGTGAAACAGGCATCTTAAGAAGAGCATGGCTGTTAAGTAAATAAAAAGCTTTATCAATACAATCTGGCTATAATAATGTTTTAATTCTTGTAATATAACATACGTGATGGGCAGAGGTGGCCTCAAAGAGGACTGGTATTACCTGCAGTGTGGGAAGACACGTGTGGTTTTTTTTCTCATTTTGCTACCCATACGATTCATAGAAAAACCATAAGAAACATCACACACTCACACACTTCAATGTATGACTTACTGTCAGGAACCTTTGATCATCCACTTGACTCTTACGTACTTGTTAGCATCTTTGATGTTTTCCTTTGTGAGCTAACAAAAAAAAGCTGAAGTTTACTGATTGTTTCATTATGTTTTAAAAAGCATTAAACAAGTAAATGCTGTAAAGCTATGAAGATTTAAAGTGGCTGTCATGCAAGTAGTTGGCTGTGTATGTGCATTAAACTAGCATAATATGCACTTATTTTATGTAGGTCATCTCTGTCCTTGTTGATTGCTGAGGGATCTCTCAGCATAGAGTGCCCTGTATATAAAGTGTGCATAGAGCATATAACGAGTGTACGCAGAGTATGTAGAGAGACTAAGTATTTAATGTTAGACATGCAAGTTTCACTGTCATCTTCTATAAACCAAGCCTGTCAGTATTTGGAAAAAAAAGTGGTCCTGCCTTTGGGCACAAAAGGCTACCTTTTTGAGGTCTGCAGCAGGAGCAGCAGTTTCTGAAGTTACATGTAATGTGAGTGGGAACACACCTTTGGTGAGCTCTGCAAGGAATTACACATCTCTACAGTGAAAGGTAGCTAGTACCAACAGCGTGGAGGGGACAGGAGCAGAGGAAAGCCACGGTTGTCTTGCAAGGAGACAGGTAGCTTATAGTCTGAAAACACAGTAAACAAGTAGCTCTCTGCATTTGACAGTGACTAAAAGCAGACTGCTAAAGACAGAGGCAACAGCGTGACACAACAATGCTAATTCCCTCTCTTGTACTGTTAGGTCGGGAGGCATACATCCTTCACCTGGTTTTGAGAAAAAGGATATAATTTTTCCAGCAATTTGAGTCTTGAGTGTTTGGCACTGCAGTTGCTAGTCAGAGTTATGAGAAAGGGAGCAGCCACGTTCATCCCAGGATTGACAAGAAGGAAAATTGTCTGTAAATGGGGAGAATGAAAGTTGCTGGTGTGTTTCTACTGTTACCTCTTTCTGTTGGTGTGTGTAGTGATGTCTATCTTTCTATTACTCCATCAGCCTGTAGAGATAGAGTAGGAGAAAATAAAAGTTGTGCACTAGCTAGTCAGAGGTTTAAAAAGTGAAGGACAGGGAGGAAGCATTGCTGCTGACGTAGCTTTATCTAATGAGCAACTGAGGCTAGAGTAAGAGAATAGAAATCATGTCCAAATGTTTGCCTGTAGTGGTGCTGGGGAAGTGCATGGAATTGCTATGAGTTCTGCATGGAACACTGAATGGCAGGGAAACATGCAGGTAACATTAACTGGCCCAGAAGGGTGATACTGCCACACAGCCCAGGCTAAGACAACTATTCAGTGCCTGACCAGGCTGTTTCACTCTCACGGGAAAGCAAGGTGCATCGCAGGTCTAGAAGTTGTTTGTTGTGGGTCTGGTCTGGGCAAAAATGTGCCATGGTCTCATACTGCCTGGTTTTGGAAGCCATTCTTCCTCCTTCACTAACCAGCCTTCAGGGGTGATTACTCCTGTGTCAGTCATTTTTTTTCCCATCAAAGAATTCATGGGATGAGAAGTAAGGAATAGAGACTAAATTATTCATTTGAAAGGGATTAATTTATATTTTGCATGAAAGTTTCCATGTTTTTGTAAAAAACAACCCTTCTTCCTCCTCCTTTTCAGAAATCACAACCTTGTTCCACTGCTTGTAGAGGAAGTTTGCTTTTAAAAAAAAATCAATGCTTTGAAATTAACTTTGTATTCAAATAACCCCTTCCGCTCTGACAAACTCCTGAATTTTTGAAAGCTAAAGAGAACTCAAGGGTGTTGGTAACTGTATTTCTCCAAAATGGTCCCATGGTGCAGATTTCAAAGCATTTATGAGCTGTTTTGATGATCCTTCTATTAAGCTACTTTATAACTCTACGTTCCAAAATACTTCCCTCACTCTGGCCCATGTAACTTCAGAAACAGAATTTAGGCACTATTTAAGTGCCTATTCTGAGTTACAGAAATGATTAGGAGAAAAAAATTATACTGGTAACATATAAGCAATTTTGAAACTACAGCTCCACGTCTTTGGCAGCAAGACCCAGATGTCAGACAACAAAGCAGGTTTTGCTACCAAGAAAATCCCTTCAACTTTGAGAATTAAACTGCCATGACACCCTACAAGTCATACACTTTTTGCAGCAACCTGTCATCAAAGCTCAACATCTTGTTCAGTTCTCTCACACTGGAAAACAGTTGCCTATGTAAACCAGAAGTCACACAGGCATCCCTCAAGAAAAGCAAAACGTGACAAATTTCTTCTATGTCACATCTCATACAACAAAATCAAGAAAGAGTTTTACAGTGGTGCACACAACCAGGAGAAAAAATAATTGTTGTGGACAACTTAGATGACATAACTAATCACAAAATAAACAGATAATGCCTTTGTGTGATCATGTAGAAAAGGAGTTAAATACACCTCCTCCTCCTCTGGTGACATTCCAAAGAATTTGCCTTTGGCTAGTCCATGATAATTTCCAAAACTCCTGGGAGCATGGAATTTCCTGTTTGGGACTGCTGTGTGATCAGTGCGACATGCTTGCTCCACATAGCACAAATTGCATGACGTGCAGAGGTGACCTGCCCATTGACCATCCAGCCCAGCACCATCAGTCGGGGTGCTAAGAGGAGATGTGTTTCAGTGTCAACCATTTCTGAAGCAGCTTGAATCCTTTCATATGATGTTAATAACTTTATCTCAGTTGGTGTATAGTGGGTATCAGATCCTCTGTATCCTCAACTCCCAAGCCCTCTAGTTTGGAATATGCATCCAAAACCCACAACACCTAAGGAAGCTTGTGTTCATTTTTTTGCCAGTTGGTGGAGACGTAACTGATATTTTGTTGATCACATCTATGGAAATCTGAGAATGCCCATATTGCCATTTTATTCCTAAAAATCAGATCTTCTGTGCAGGTCCCTTGACCTCACTTTGTTTTATATCAAAACTAGCCTTCAGAAGGATTTGAACTATTATCTCTCCTTTCTCAAAAACTACTTCTGCAGTGTTGCCCCATATAGTGATGTTGTTTATGTATTGCAGGTATTCTGGAACTTCACTTGGTTCCTGTGCAGTCTGGATCAATCCATGGCAAATAGCAGGTCTATGTTTCCATCCACCAGGGCAGTTCATTCCAAGCATACTGGATGCCCCTCCAAGTGAAAATGAACCTTTGGCCTACACCCAGCTGCCAAAGGGATTGAGAAAAATGCGTTAGCGTTATAAATTATGGCAAAGCACTTGTCTGCCTTTGACAACATCTCGTACTGAAGTTCTAGCATGGCAGCATTCAATGGCAGCATGACTTCATTCAGGCCACAAGAGTCTACTCTTAGTCTACAATTTTCTCTAGATTTTCACACTGGCCATATAGGACTACTAAAGGGTAAGTCTTGCTGAACACTCCTTGGGTCTCTAATTGATGGACCAGTTTATGGGTGGGAATCTAAGAGTCTCAGTTGGTGTGACACAGATGCCAATGTACCGTTGTGATAGTAATCAGCACCTCATATTCTTTGGTCCTCAGCAACTCCACAATAGAAGGGTCCTCCAAGAGACCAGGTAAGACAGACAGTTGTTTAATTTCCTCCATTTTCTAGCCTACTATACCAAAAGCCCAGTAGTACCCTTTTGGGTCCTCAAAATACCCTCTCCAGAGGTAGTTTATGCCAAGCATCCACAGCACCTCTGTTCACAATGGGGTGCTTGTGTCACTTATTCCCAGTCAGACTCACTTTGACTTCCAGTACAGTTAGCTGTTGTGATCCCCCTGGCACTCTGGAAATACAAATGAGTTCTGCTCTGTTATAGCTTTAAAAGAGCACTGGAGATGGTGAAGGGGCTGGAGAACAAGACTTACAAGGAATGGCTGAAGAACTGGGGTTGCTTAGCCCAGAGAAGAGGATACTGAGGGAAGACCTTATCACTGTCTACAACAACCTGAAAGGAGGTTGTAGTGAGGTGATTGTTGGTCTCTTGGCCCAAGTGACAGGAGATAGGACAAGAGGGATTGGCCTCAATCTGCACCAGGGGAAGTTCAGACTGGACATTAGGAAAAACTTCTTCACCAAAAGGGTTATCTTGCAGCTTACTTGGGGACAGGGATTGGGTGATTATCTCTGTGTCTCTTCCTCCTGTTCTTGTGATGACACTGGTTCATCATAATCCCTCACTATACAAACAGATTTTTTTTTTGTGAATTTCTTTTTCTGTACATGGGCCGCTGATACTGGCATGGGATGGTTCTCTGTTTCAATTACAGTGTCTGCTCTAGGGGTTGAAGTAGCTGCATTGCCTGTGGAAAGGGTTGGAGTTGTTGCAATTCCTGCCTATCTCTTTCCTCTTTCTTACCCTGAAGGGTGCTGCACAATATTGGACAGTGTTTGGTAGATACTGGCCAAGGCCCAGCACAGTGTGGTAAGTTGTGCCTCTTTGGAATAGGCACAGCATTTTTCTTTCAAATATTCTATCACTCCATTGGGGCCCTGTTGCTGTGGGGAAGTGAAGTTCTCTAGATACCTGCCCATATTCTCCTTCATGCCATGCCACCCATGCCTATCCAGTCTTAGAGCAGATCTCTGGGTAATATTCTTTAAAAAATATTTTTTTTTTGTAATCCTGAACAGGACCTGGAACACCTTCAGGAGACATTGCATTAACAACATGCTGGCTTGAACATCTCAAGGATATTCAAAATTCTCAAAAGCTGTTGCAACCAGTCCAAGGAAGAAAGGGGAGGTGAGTATCCCTCCTTTCTTCCCTACAGATTGGGTGTGATTATTAACAAATTCTAAGAGATGGTATCCAAGGTATGGAAATTACATCAATGCCACATACACATACCAGCCTAAACTCGTGGTCAATTATGTCATCATATAGTAAATTGACATTACAGAAGACAGCAACATGATAATCTTAATCCATTTCTTAGAGAATAAACAGCATCACAGGGAATATGTACTGCACATCAAGATGTACTTATACAAGCACTTCAACAAATAGTACGTTGTGGCCAGTAAGTATTTAGTTAATATAATTAATGAATATAACAATTTTGTTTTAACATGGTCTGGTCAGATACATCATTATCCCAACCCTCGTGCTACACATTCGGTGCCCTAAAGGACTGTCATGGTTTAGCCTCAGCTGGCAACAAAGCATCACTTCACTGCTTGCCTACCCCTCCCCTGCTACTGGTGCAATGAGGAGAATTGGAAACAAAGAGGGTAAAATTTGTGGGTTGGGATAAAAACAGTTTAAGAGGGTAGCAAAGGAAGAGAAAACATAAAAATTATAGTAATAGAAAAGTACAAAAAGGAGTTGATACACCATGCAAACCATTCACCACCCAGAAACCCTCACTTGGCATTCTTCCAGTCCCTAGCTGTGCTCTGTTGCCATGCACCCAAGCCATGAAACCCAGCTATGAAAATTAAGACAGTAAACAATGTAGCTTCCTGGCCAACTCTCCCCCATATATAATGAGCATGACATTATGGTGTTGAATAACCCTTTTGGCCAGTCTGGGTCAGCTGCCCCAGACATGTCCCATCCCAGCTAATGAAAATTGACTCTGTACCAGCTGAACACATGAACACATGCAGACACACAAGTTCAGAAATTACATTCAGCATCTGCATGATCATCAGGACATTGTGCCACTTGGACCCGGCAGGCAAAGGGTTTTTCACCCTTTTGGCCCCACTCTTCCATAGCTGTTTGTAAACAGCACAGTACTGCTCTTCTGAGAGTCCTGCTTTTCTTAGCCATTTTTCCTGAAATAAAGT
Source organism: Piaya cayana (assembly GCA_013389865.1). Taxonomy (NCBI): domain Eukaryota; kingdom Metazoa; phylum Chordata; class Aves; order Cuculiformes; family Coccyzidae; genus Piaya; species Piaya cayana. The sequence goes on along the minus strand of WAAB01004226.1, from coordinate 33,533 downwards.
TGCGAGGTTTGTTGGTTTTGGTTTTTTGGGGTTTTTTTTGGGTTTGGTTTTTTTTTTTTCCCATGTGCGTTTCTTTAGCACACACAGCTGCAGCATTTAGTATTTGTATGGGCTCTGCAGGCTGCAGTCACACCATGAAGTCCCACTTTAGACCCAGACCCTGAGTATCAGCTAATCCTCTTACCAAAGTTAATATCCCCTGTGCTTCCACGATAAGCAAGAGTGAATAGAAATTCTCAGTCTGTTCTATATCTTAAAGTTCAAGAAGAAATTAAAATACATGTATAATGAGCTAAATTCAAATAATAACAACATTGTTTCTAACTAGAGAAATATTCATGCTATTTTACTTCTATAATGATATCTCCATTTTTACCTCTGCTTTTCAAACTTTCTACAGAGTTAGACAGCCTTTGATGCTAATTCACAAATGCTCTGTGAATTCCCATCACTCCTAATCCCCCAGCCTCTCATTCTTTATAAAATGTCTTAATGCCTTCAACTAGGCCCATAAGCACTGGAAACATGGGTCTCCTTGGCCCCCGGCTGTATTAAAAGGAAGCAAAAGTGAGGGCCTATTTACAGGATACCCTTGCCTGCTGTCTAATCCTTTTTTTTCATTTGGGTTTATTTCCTGTTGGTTTTGTTTTACCTCTTAAATCAGCACATTCTGGCACCAGTGATGTCTGAAAAAGCATATTTCACTGACTTTGCCTGACACATGTAATGTGCCCCCACCCTGCAGCTCAGACTTTCTGTTTCAGTGCCCATCACTACTGTTGTCCCTAGCACAAGAAGGTAGAAGCAGCACCTCTCCCTTATGGGAGGGAAAGCTGCTCATCTGCCGAGTTGAGTTTACCTCCAACACAAATTACCTGCTTTCTGTTTCTTCCTATACTCTCTGACTGGTTTAGACTTGTAAAAAGGATTTTTAATTATTAAGGGTTCACGTTCTGTACAGATCATAAGCGGTTGTTATAAGTAGGAAGTTTTATGTGTGTTGTAAATAGGAATAAAATGATACAATGTTAATGTTTTTCATTTGAACAAATGAAAATATTTTCATTTGAATTTTTCATTTGAACAAAAATGAAAAATCAGTTTTAATGCCAATTTTGATGCCATTGGTTGAAAATGATTGTTTTCAAATTAGCTTTAAAAGTCAGAGCTACTCTGTAAAAACCAGCCTTCCCTTCCAGATATAAAGCAAAGAAAACCCAGCCAGACTATCACACTATTTATATTGGTTTTATTTTGTAAAATATTATTACCTTCAGTCAAGACAGATATTTGTAAGTGTTTAAAGGTTGCAGTTGTTGACCTTCTTAAATGTCTAGTCTGATGCTGATTAGTCCACACTGATTGCTTTTACTTTTCAGGAAAAAAATCCTTTCTTTCCTACCCGCTGAGAGTTTGGATAATGCATTGATTTTCAGGGGCAGAAGGGACAATTGACTTGCTTTTCATATTCCACTAATCATGGACCATTGTTTTTTTCTAATTTGCTACTTCTCTTCATGCTTTTGTGAAGTGGTTAATTATCCTTAGTTAAAAAAAAAAACAAAAACAACACACCTCCCTGTTTTCTAAATAGATATTCTCTGGATTTAGCATCCGGATATTGTTTCATATTATAACTTTTTTACTGGTACCCAGACTTCTTGGTTGATAGTATTATGAAACAGAGACATCAGCCCATTCCTATTCTGTGTCAGAAGACTTCTGCTTTACCACAGTCATTGTGCCATATGACAGTAATACAGCTGGGATAATGTTATTTTGATTTGTTAGAAAACCTTTGCTTAGCACAGGATGGTCAGATTCATAGTCTCCATGCTGCAAGACAAAATTAGGTGTTTCCAAAGTGGACTATCCAGCACTGGGATTCACCCTGCTGAGGCAGCGCTCTCTCTTTACACTCTTTGTCAAAAACCTCTAAAGCCAGTGGAAGATATCCTTGTCCTTAGGTTGTATCTTTTGGCAGAGGGATCCAACAGGATCTTTAATGCATGCATAAAGTTATGGGGTTTTTATCTGAAAGCTGCCAGCCTTGCTGAAGCAATGGTTTTGATGTGTTTGAATGGAATGCAGAGACACTTGGGTTTGAAATTCTTCTTAAATTTCAATGGGTTTGTGTACTGAATTCTATGTGGGTCATTGGGAACATAACAGCTTCTTGCAAATGAATATATGTACATCATATACATGTTTCAGTTAGGGAATTAGCAGTTGCTGTGATGGGAGTGTTTAAGCATCTGATAAATCAGGCGAGTTTCAAACTTCAAAACAGCACTTTTCTAGATTGACCTTCATTAGCAAATGCATATTGCCAATGGTTAGCTCTTAATTATTATCAATCATTAACACTACTTATTCTACCAATTAGTTAGAATTAACAATCTTATTCTAAATTAGCCATAAGTGAGAATGGGGTTCATGCTGTGTAGCTACAGTTGATGGTTATAGCTCTTGATGGTTTCAGTGGTTGAGGTCATAGTGACCGTACTCAAGAGCTCTTGCAGGAGGGAAGCTGGAAGAGAAATGCATGGCATTTTTTTCTACCTGTTTTACTTCATTTCCCCCTTCATGTTTGTTATTCTCCTTGTCTCTCCCCAGACAGACAAGGGATTGGACTTTCATATCTCATCACAGTTCATCTTATTTTTAGGATTCAAGCCTCTCTTTCCCATTTTACAATTCCATGCAATTTAGACACTTCTGCTCAGCTATGTTACAAAGTCTTACTGTGTTGCTGTTTATAATTGACAGTGCTACTGTGGTACAAAATACTTGCACACTGTGCAGGTCAGACTACCTCAGTGCAATTAAGCTTGGCTTGAAAGCAAAGAAATATTGATTACACTTTGCTTTGTATACTTGTACTTTATGCAGCAAACAGGCCCTGTCTTTGCTACAATCTCTTCTGGTAGAATTTGGATGACCAAATTTCTGTTATTTAAAATGTCAGAATGCATGCTGGAATAGCTTTCTCTTCTCTGTCAATAACTGAGATGGGGGAGGTCAACACCTCCAGAAGGGCAATTTAGCTCATTCATGTAAGATGGATGGATTATGGTGAGATATGTCTTGCACTGAATTCCTTTGAAAATCTATAGATCCCGTTGATAGCAGAGAGTTTCATATATGAATACAGCTCAGCATGATTGGGCTTCTGCACTGCTGTTTCCAGAGCTCATGTTGCCTGAAGGCTGAAATGAAGCTGTCACTGAAGTAGCCCACCAGGTTAGTTGACTGCATATCCTCTCTGCTGAAGTATGACACAATTTAAAATCAAAGATGATACTTTTGAAGGGCCTAGGATTTTGCCAACTCTGTGTCAGGCTGCAAACAGCTAACATTTTCACCTTTGTCAAACTAGATTTAATGTATCTGGGAAAATAGGCTATCTGATAATGTATTGCTACTATTGACTTAAAGGAAGGAGCAGAAAGCGTGCTTTCCTCACTTAGATCTCCTGGGGAACTCAATATTTGACTACAAAAGCCACGAGTTCTTTTATCCAGGCACGTTTGATTTTAGAGGTGATATGCAGAGCACCAGCCTTGCCGTACAGCTCGATTTCAGGGAGTTTTACATGCCTGCTGTTCTGTGCTTTGCTTAACCAAGTGAGGCTGGCTGCTGCCAGAAGTAAGGCATCAATAGCTGTGGACTAAGACACCCAAATGTCACATATCTGTCCTCTCTGCAGCATCACAAAGGTGAATGCATTCCTGCTAGGGCCTTGGACAGCAGCTCTCAGATTCCTGGGTGTTCCTTGGTGTTGCAGCCACTTAGATACCAAGTAGTTCAGATTCCACCCAAAAGATTCAGAAAACAAATAATGGCCTGACATAAACTTTAGCGACAAAAATTATTACTGTAAAACTGAAGTGATCCAAGACTGCAAGAATTCTCTGGGTGGTTGTTTTCTTTAAAGATTACAGTGCTGTTGCTCCCAGTCATGAAGCAGTCACAGCAGCAAGGGCCTTGTCTTTCCCTGAGAGTTCTTATCTGAGGAAAAACTCTAAGCCAGCATGAATAAATGATGCATTGATAAGCTTGTCCAACAGTACCTATTCTGCAATAAGGCAACCTTAGGTGATCAGCTGGGAGCAAGTGGCTGCTCAGAAGTGTGTTGATGCCCAGAGCAGAATCATAATTGTTTCTTCCACTCTGCCACTCTAAGAACAGAATGCTAAAAGCAACAATAATAAATGAGAATGAAATGCATCATAGGCAGCACAGAAATATCAGACAGGTGTGCATGTCCATGTTTCTGATGTTAAAACCATATGTATTGTGGTACTGCTCCAGAGAAAGTGGATTTATTTTCCTAGAAATGGCTAGTGAGCTTTTTAAAAAGCTAGCTTTGCCACTGACTGAGCTGGTGAGCTGAATTCCTTCACTATGTTGTTCTTGCTTCTTGAACTTTTTATCCATCACATCATTTTAAAACTATTCAGTGCTGACTCCCGGGAGCGAGCAGTCACTTGCTGTGTGTTTGTGTCTTGCATAATGAGAGGCTGTAGTTCCTTGGACCTGAAGGCTCATTGTAAAGCTATTAATAAAACCCAAGTTCATCAGACTGCTTTGCACATCAGCTTTGTCACTATCATTTCTGAACTAGTAGTCAGGGGATCCCATTGGCTAATTCTTCCAAATTACTTGCTAATGCAATGCAGTAGTTGAGCACATTTCCAATTAAACGCAGCTACTTTATAAAGCAATGTTTAAGTTGCTGGCCTAAATTACTCCTTAATTAGGTCATTTTTTCCTAATTGATTAAAAATAGGATTTCAAATTAAAACAGAGAGATAGAGTAACATCACCAAATGATATTATTCAAATCTGAAAGGAAAAAAAAATCATCAAAAAGGAAAGAATTATTGAATTGCAGATCGGCTCTAACTATGACATTTGGGATTGTTCTCTAGACCGTCTATTATTTTCCATCTTTGAAATTAGGGCAAGAATACAATCAAATAAAAAAGTTTAAAGCTCAGAAGAAAAAAAGCCATTACAAGGCAGCTGATAAAATAAAAATTATTATTGCATCGCATTTGTAGTATGGTAGTACCTAGAGACACTAACTAAGATGACAAACACTCTACAGAGTCAAATGATTCCTTTTCCACAGAACTTGCAATTGAAGTCAGTAAGACAGATGATGGGACAAGAATTAGAAAACAAGAGTCTGCCTTCCAAAATCTGTGAGAAAAGTTGAAGGTCAAGAGGTCTATTGGCCTCTTCTGTCTGTGAAAGGCCACAGCTTCATGTTATGATGGCTACCAAACAGAATTCTAACATAGAAGTTTTGTGATGGAAACACTCTAAACTATTCACTCTAAACTATACTGTGTAATCCACAATAAAACACTATAGCCTGATCTTTAGTAATTTTAGTTCCTGTCAATGTCATAAAAACCTAGAGCAACAAATAAAGCTAAAATTTCTACTGAGGCTGTTTAGAGACTATTTGCGGGGTGCTTAGTTGGTTTTTTTGGTGAAAGAAAACAAACCTTGGCAGACTGACTGCAATAGGTAAAATCTAACACAGCCACACTGATTTCTGTAGCATGAGACAATTTAGGTATATCAGTGTTAAAGGGTATCGACTTTGATGAAGATCTGTCAGATAGCTGATTCTCTTGTTTCACTACTGCCACTGTGACTTATTTGAGATGAGAAACTAGTCCCTGATATAAGTTCCATTCTATCATTTAGACAGTATTTCACTGCATTATTTCCTTAACAGAGCAGAAATACAGACTGCATGCTCCCATTTTAACTCTGTTCCAAACAGATCTCTCCTGGCTCTGTCTTCAGTAAGTATCTAGCACAGCACTTATGTAAGCTGGTTGTCCTCATGTCTGAATTAACAATTCATCTCTTGTGTCCTGTGTGTCAAAAGTGTATGTTGACCTGTTCCTGTCCCCTTAAACTTATTATCTTCTGTTAGATCTGGCTTCTTAATCTCTCTTTACAGTCTAAATGACGTATGCACCACTCTGGAAAACATTCTTCCACAATTTTTATCTGGTCATGCTATGACCATGAGTGCAAACAGCAATGCTCCAAGAGCTGTAGTATTAAACGTGCACTGCAGAAGTATTTCTGCTTATCTTGGGTAACCACGCCTGATTACCTCATCTGCCAAGACAACAGCATTATTGAGTCACATCTACCCCCAGGTAGTGTTTTCCTCAATCCTGTCAGTAGCAGAGAAGAATACTGAAAGGAAGAGGAAAATTCACCCGATTAACACACGGTGCAGAGGCTCATGCCATCGGTGGAATTTTGGTTCTTTTGATCATTGAGCTGTACTGGGCCAGCTGGTGACAGATGGAGTTTGGCTGTCTTGAAGAGGGAAACAGATTCTCACTCATGAGTTGTCATGAAGGCTCACTAGGAGGGCTTTAAACTAAGTTTGAAGGGGGAGGGGTATATAACCAGGCATGGCATGTTTAGGGGTGAAATTGATAGCCTCACTTAAGGGCATCTAAGTATGCAGCATGGGCAGTAAGCAGGAGGAGCTGGAAGCCATTGTGCAACAGGATAGCTATGGACTTAATCACCATCACAGTAACATGATGGGATGTCTCTCATGAACAGAGTGCTGTGGTGGATGGCCATAAGCCTTTCCGGAGGGATAATCATGGAAGGAGAGGCAATGGGGTGGCTCTGTATGTTAGGTTTCTGTCTCACAGAGCTCAATGATTGTGATGATAAGGTTGAATGCTCATGGGTGAGGATGATGGAGAAGGCCAACAAGACACGTATCCTACTGTGAATCTATTATAGGCCACCTGATCAGGATGAAGGTGTTGCAAAGTATTCTGTAAGTGGCTGGCAAAAACCTCACAATTGTCCTTGTACTTGTGGGGGACTTCAACTTACTTGACATATGCTGGAAATAAAACAGAGTAAAGAGGAAACAGTCTAGGTGGTCCTTGAACTGTGTGGAAAATAACTTCCTGACACGGTTGGTAAGTGAGCTTACCAGAGGAGGTGCCTTGCTTGACCTGCTGTTTACAAACAGAGAAGGACTAGTGGGAGATATGGCAGTCAGAGGCCACCTTGGGCTTAGTGACCGTGAAATGATAGAATTCTTGATTCTTTGTGAAGTAAGGAGAGAGGCCAGCAAAACCACTACCTTGGACATCTGGAGGGCAAACTTTGCCTGTATAGGACACTGGTTGGGACAATCCCTTGGGAGACAGTCCTGCGGGGCAAAGGGGTTCAGGAAGCCTGGATATTCTTCAGGAAGGAAATCTTAAAGGTGCAGAAGTAGGCTGTTGCCGTGTGCCACAAGACAAGCTGGTGGGAAAGATGAATGACCTGACTGAACAGGGAGCTTTTGCTGGGCTCTGGAGAAAACTGAGAGTTTACCACTTTTGGAAGAAGGGGCAGGAAACTCAAGAAGAGTATGGGGATCTCATTAGGTCATGCAGAGTGAAAATTAGAAAGGCAAAAACCCAGCTAGAAATCAATCTGGCCACTATTGTAAGAGATAACGTTTTTACAAATACATCAACAATGGAAAGCCAAGGAGAATCTCCATCCTTTACTGGATATTTAAGGGTACATTGCCACCAATGTACCTGCTGAGGTACTTAATGCCTTCTTTGCCTTAGTCTTTAATAGCCAGACCAGATATCTCCAGGGTATTTAGCCCCTGAGCTGGAAGACAGGGACGAGAACAGAATAAACCCCTGCCATAAGAGGGAGGAAGAGGTTAATTATCAGCTACCCCACCTGGACTCTCACAAGTCTATGGGGCTAGGTGAGATCCACCCAGGAGTACTGAAGGAACTGGCAGAGGAGATTGCCACATCACTATCATTTATGAGCAACCCTGGTTATGGGGAGGGGTCCCACATGATNCTTTGCCTTAGTCTTTAATAGCCAGACCAGATATCTCCAGGGTATTTAGCCCCTGAGCTGGAAGACAGGGACAGAGAACAGAATAAATGCCTGCCATAAGACAGGAGGAAGAGGTTAATTATCAGCTACCCCACCTGGATTCTCACAAGTCTATGGGTCTAGGTGAGATCCGCCCAAGAGTACTGAAGGAACTGGCAGAGGAGATTGCCACATCACTCTCTATCATTTATCAGCAACCCTGGTTATGGGGAGAGGTCCCACATCATTCGAGGCTTGCCAATGTGATGCCTACTTAAAAGAAGGGCCAGAAGGAGGATTTGGGAAACTGCAGGTCTGTCTGCCTGACGTAAGTACTGAGAAAGTTTATGGAGCTGTTCATCTGGAGCACACTCATCAGGCATGTGCAGGACAACCAGGGGATCAGGCTCATCCAACATGCGTTCATGAAAGGCAGGTCCTGACTGGCCAGCCTGGCAGCTATTGGCTTACACAGGTGTTCTCTTCACCAGATAAAAAAAAAAAAAAGAAAAAAATGGCTGAGACCAGAGAGTTTTGGTGAATGAAGCCAAATCCAGCTGATGGCCAGTCACAAGCAGTGTTCCCTGGAGCTCAGTGTTGGGGCCAACCTTGTTTAAAAACTTTATCAATGATCTGGATATGGGGATTGAGTGCTCCCTAAGTAAGTTTGCAGATGACACCTAATTGGATGGTAGGGATGGGAGTTTAGATCTGCTTAAGGATAGGAAGGCTCTACAGAGGAATCTGGACCTGATGGATCAGTTGGTCAAGGTTAATTACGTGAGGTTTAATAGGGCCAAGAGCCAGGTGCTGCACCTTAGTCACAGCAACGCCATGCAATGCTACAGGCTTGAAGAATGGTTGCAGAGGTGCTCTAAGGAAAATAACCAGGGGTGCTGGTCAACAGCCAGCTAAACTAGAGCCAGCAGTGTGCCCAGGTGGCCAAGAAGGCCAACAGCATTCTGGTTTGTGTCAGAGATAGCGTGGCCAACAGGACTAGGGAAGTGAATGTACCCCTGTACTCAGCACTGCTGAGGCCATACCTCAAATCCTGTGTTCAGCTTTGGGCCCCTCACTACAAGAAAGACATTGAGGTGCTGAGCATGTCCAGAGAAGGGCAACAAAGATGGTGAAAGGTCTAGAGAGAAGTCTTATGAAGAATGACTGGGGGAACTGGGGTTGCTTAGCCTGGAGAAGAGGAGGCCGAGGGGAGACCTCATTGCTCTCCACAACTACCTGAAAGTAGTTTGAAGAGAGGTAGGTGTTGGTCTCTTCTCCCATATGAAAAGTGCTAGCATGAGAGGATATGGCTGGGGAATTTTAAACTAGATATTAAGAAATATTACTTCATGTAAAGAGTTGTCAAGCATTGGAACAGACTGCGCAGGGAAGCAGTTGAATCACCAACCATGGAGGTGTCCAAATAACATGGGACTTCAGGACACACTCTAATAAGCATGGTGGTGTTGGGCTGACTGTTGGACTCGATATTAGAGGTCTTTTCCAGCTTTAATGATTCTGATTCTATTCTTTGATCAGAGCTTACTCTCGTACAAGTAGTCAACACAGGCAAAGACTAGAGTAAGGGTAGGGCAAGTGTATAGCAATATCCTTGCACGTTTTGGAGGTTTCCCAAGCTAGCTGTGGCATCTTTCTCTCTCCCTTGATCTATTGGCCTGTATGTGTTTGTACAATTAGAGTTTGCACCCATGTGAATTGTTGGTGTACTGTTGAACATGCAGGTTTTCTTTTTAACATCCTGTGTCAAGAAGTAATTTGTTTAATTATGCAGCTTGTGTAGAAATACTGGTCTACTTCTTTCAAATCTGCATACTGAACATTTAATGCGATAACCTCTGATTCTTGTATTCTGAAAGACAGCAAACAATAACCATTTTCTTTCCCTAATCTGCGAGCCAAGACCCTTTTCCCCGTAACTGTCTCAGTCATCTGTTTACTACAGAACGAAAACCTGGTCTTTCATCTCTCCTGGACAGGAAACTACCTATTTCCTTTCATTGTTCTCATAATCCATCTCCAAACCCTTCCAGTTATTTTTGAATTCCTGCTGAGACCAGTATCAGAACTGCAGCTGTTATCTAGGGTGAAGACTCGTATTAGAGTTATGTAATGGCACAGTGATGTCACCTATTCTGTTCTTTTTAAATTTCCTCTAATTTATTGACTTAGACTAACACTGATGTGTCTCTCTCTTAAGGAATTTTAACTGATTTAGAGCATACCACTGAGCATGTATAACCACTACATTTTTAACTAAGTGCTTTATTTTTGCACTTATTGAGTCTGACCTTCATCCATGATTTTATCTTGTGGTTTCTGGCAATTATTTACAGTTATCTTTCTACAATTATTTACAGGTTTAGGGTTTTTTTTTGTTGTTGAAAAACCTTGAGTAATGTAGGAATATAAGTAGACTCTATTACTTTGTCTTGTATAACCTCTTACCAATAAACTGAACCAGTTAACCTCAAATCAGCTCTGAAGGAACTCTAGCACTAACCTGCCTCTATTCATTCCAGCTTCTTTTCTCCATTACTTATAGATCTAGTGATCTGCAGAGGACCTTTTGTTTATTGCAATCAAATGGGGATCAGGAAAAAGGATTGCAACGTCCCTGAGGCTTTTTCTGTTCTTCACGAGATCTTTGATTATTGTAGATGTGTCTGTCAATTTATATATTCTTGTGAATTTAATTTTTGGAGCACAGTCAGACAGCTTGAATGTAAGTACAGAAAGCTGCCACTGTCCCATGCAGAAATTTGCTAAGAATATCTCAGTAAATGTGGATATCTGAGGAGAAAAGTACACCTCTTAGGCTGCAGTTTTGAAGAGAAACTAAAATGTGTTGAGCATTTTCTGCAAACTTCATTATGTATTTACAGTGCTATCTTCTATGTGTTTGCTGTAGGGCTGTTGTGAAAGCTGTTTTATAGCGGGATGATACCCTCTTCATAGTCATTAATGTACAGTATGGATCACGCTCTCATATCAGCAACAACTTCTTGTTTTTTCCTGTTGCCACCCAGACTGTTCTTTTATTGACACCTTTTATTTGCAGTCCTCTACCATATTCTAAGTATGTATCATTGCTTTATCTAGCACATATTAGATTCCTGTTTGGTAGGTGGATATCATAAACAACAGCAGTGACCATTTTCCCAGAGAGATAATTTCTGTTATCTTGCCCCACCTGGCTAAAGCCACAACAGACTGAAAAAAATCTGAGAACCTTTGTTGAAATCTCATCTGCCTCTTTCCAGAGATAGAATTAGTTCTGCAGAACATTTTGAATGGCCAAAACCCATGCAGTTTATAATGTTTTTGAATAAAACTGTCTGTCATGATATAATTTTTCAAGCCACTCCAAGAATAATTGATTCACAATTATATAATTTTTTTTCATCAAACAGAATTTCATGTACTTTCCAGAAAGACATTTCCATTCAAGTTACTGCTGAAATGCAACCTCTGCTTAACAGCAATATTAGTTTAGAGTGTGAGGCAGGGAAAAAAATACAAACTTACATAAAATATAGCCATTTTCATTCAAAATGATCCCTTTTAGGAAGAAAAAACCCGTAAAAAATCTGCATGATTTTAGTGCATGAAATTTAGTCAACTATATGACATTTAGGAAGAATACTAACATTTCTTGTTCTAAGAGGTATAAGCTATTTTCAAATCTTTCCTGTGGCATCTTTAACTCTTTCTCACATTCTGACATTTCTGTCACCTGAAGTGTTTTGTAGTTACTGTAGCTATTTTGAAAATTTTATAGCTATCTATAAGGAAGTCTGCTATTTTACAGCATCAGAAGCTTCGGCTGTGGGTAAATATGAAGTTGGTAGTACAGATTAGGCTCTGTTAAATTCTGTAGTGCTGAATATGGAACCTGTGCAATCCACCTACACAACCTTAAAAAACCAGCTGAATATCAGTACTGGTTGAAGTATTTCCAACAGTATGTCCTTTTTGGGAGTGTGAGTTTGGAATATAATTATTTGTAACTATTCAAATTTCTCATTGTATTTATTTAGGTACACTTATGCTCAATATAAGCTCAACATACACACAACTGTTGCTGCCAGTGGGAAATAATGTCATAGGATCATAGGATCATTGCTCTCTACAACTACCTAAAAGGAAATTGTGGAGAGTAGGGTGCTGACCTCTTCTCCCAAACTACAGGGGACAGGACAAGAGCAAATGGCCTCAAGCTCTGCCAGGGGAGGTTCAGGCTGAACATTAGGAAAAAAAAAATTCATGGAAAGGGTCTTTGGGCACTGGAACACTTTGACCTGGGAGGTGGTTGAGTAACCTTCCCTGAAGGTGTTTAAGGGACAGGTGGACTAGGTGCTGAGGGGCGTGGTTTAGTATTTGATAGAAATGGTTGGACTCGATGATCCAGTGAGTCTTTTCCAACCTGGTGATTCTATGATTCTATGATTTATTACAGTGACTTTGAGTGTGCTGACTTACATGGTGTTCTCATTTCTAATTTAACAACCTCATGGGATGGCAAATAAGGGCAGAATCTGGCCTACTGAATCACGCAAATTTGCTTTTATTTAGCACTAAATATCTCTCCAAATATTTTCATACCTGCTTGATAATTGGACTGAAATGATATTTAATTACATCGTCAAGGGCTTTGTTAATATCAGCTCCCAAGTATTGGTACTACATTTTTGGATGCCCACTTAAGATTCCATGAGGTGAGCTGGGCTGAAGGGCAAACTCCAGGAGGCTGAAACACTGCAGTCTCAGAGTCATTAATTTTGTGCAATGATAACTTTGTACTCAGAGAGCAATATTCATTATAAGCAGGAGGGGAAGCATGTGAGTTCTTAATTAACAGTAGGATATCATCAGCATAAAGTAATAGCTTAATGTTCTACAGAATCAGTGTTATAGCCCTTTAGACTCTTAGTTTTTCCATTTTAGACAATGCCAACATAAGATTGTAATTGTCGGGATGGCATTTCCCTGCTCTCATTACTCTCTAGGCACTACCCATAGCACCCCATTTCTTATGAGTGACCCACAGCTTCTATTTAATGACTCAGATAAATGCCCTGGTTTACAAGAGACCTGTGGTTTCACTACGCATGTGAACAACAATTTGCTTTTTCTAAAATTCTAACTGAATCTGCTGCCCATTGGCACACAGTGGGGGCAGATTTTCGTAACAATGCAAGATGAACATGCCTGTTTTATCTTATTTGCAGGACATGCTGCACCATAGAAGCATTAACAGAAAGTCATTGAGAGCACTTGAACCTGCACCCAGCCCCAACCTTACCCTTAAAGACCTGACAACACAGTGGTTGGAGAAGAGCTATTTCTTTCCACTGCCTGGGTTAGAAAATGAATTCCTGTTGCCTTGCCAGCCCCACCCTGAATATAGCTAAAAAAGTTACTTCTGGGGACCAATGATTGCTCATCAACTCAGCTGCAGCACCAAGGTACTTCTAAGAACAAGTAATCCTTAGAGTCTACATGAACCTTAAATTCTCTAAGGCATTGCCTTTAAAAGTAGCAGTGGGCATTGGGCGCAGGACCTGTCCTGAGCTGCTCCATCAGGGGTCATTGGGCAGACTCAGACAACCAGACAAGGCCTAACCTAATTCCTCTGTAGGCTGCCAATTCTCTGGGGACAAATTCTCTGGGCATGTAGGTCTTCTACCAAGTGACAGGATGAGAAGGAATGGGCTCAAGTGGTGCCAGGGGAGGTTCATATTGGACATCAGGAAAAAATTCTTCACTAGAACGGCTGTCAGGCACTGGAACAGGTGCCCAGGGAGGTGATGGAGTCCCCATCCCTCAAGGCATTTAAAAGGTGGGTAGATTAAGTGCTTAGGAATATGATTTCGTAGTGGACAGGTATGGTTGGGCTTGATGATCTCAAAGGTCTTTTCCAACCTAGTGATTCTATGAAAAAAGACATGTGGATTTTTTGCCATATCTGTTCATGAGAGTGAGATGATCAGGGCAGGGCTTGCCCCTGAAGCCTGCTGCTTCTGTGTGCCAATGGGCAGCAGATTCAGTTAGAATTTTAGAAAAAGCAAATGGTTGTTCACATGCGTAGTCAAACCACAGGTCTCTTGTAAACCAGGGCATTTATCTGAGTCATTAAATAGAAGCTGTGGGTCACTCATAAGAAATGGGGTGCTATGGGTAGTGCCTAGAGAGTAATGAGAGCAGGGAATATCTTACAGACTTTAAGGGCCTATATGTAGTTGCTCCACCCCTGATAATGCTGGATATATGCTCTGCTGTAATTTACCTGTATTGTTTTATAATGCACCATTTTTTCATCCTCTCTTACATCCTTTTGGTTTAGTGGTTTTTTTGCCACAGACCAGAACTGAGGCATCTTAAAAATCTTAATGTGCCTGACAGAGCATGAAGAAGAGTTGTTCCAGTGTCACATGCCTGTGAAGAGAGACAAGGGTTAATAAACTTTTACTATTAAAAAAATAATAATAATTAATACCTTACAAAAGAGGGACAGTTTTAACCTGAATAACTTCTCATGGGAGACTTACCATTCTGTTCCTGCACATCCAGGGCTGTGTATCTGTCAGGCTTGGTGGAATTACTCTGTGGAAGCAGACTATATAACCACCACCTCCACAGCCTCACAGATGAGGGCTAAGACTCCTAGACTTATTTTCAGTGAGGTTAGGAAAGACAGAAAGGTGTTTCAAGGTTAAAATATTTTTCACATGTGCCAGAGAGCAAGGGAAGAAATTAATTCACAGAAGACTAATCCTGTGTGAAGGGAAGTGCTGATTTTGGAAACACTGTGCATCCTCTCTGTGGGTGTAACTAATACTCATGGATTCTTCACAGCTCCACACTGTGTTTTCGCAAAGAACTAACACTGAATCCATATTTTCCCCTTCACTATTGTGACAGTAATGCCTTCAAATGCAGCTCTCATAGTTGCTAATGCAAAATTTCCTGTGAACAGAAGTTATCAGTATTAAACTGCAGAAGTTTTCTGATGTGTTTTGGGAAGATTTAGAGAAGCTTGAGTGAATGCATCTCAGATAAAGCTATACCTGCCTTTTCTGCTTCTATGTGTGCCTCTTTACTATAAACTGAGTCTTTTTTCCCCAAACTAAGAGGTTTTTATCTTAAGAAATCCGTTCCTGTGTACTAGGCCAACATTTAGCATTCAGTTCTCTGAAGTACACTTAGGGCAAACTTGCTCTGTAAAGGTATTCTCTTTCCTTCGTAGTTCAGAAAAACATTTGTGAATGTTTTGGTTCAACTATTATTTTTTCTAAGAATACTTTGCCTTTGGTAAATCCTGTTTGTTTGTTTGTTTGTTTTTTCCCCTGAAATAAACCACTAAAACATATTGGAATAATGTAGTATTGCTTTCAGTCCTTCATAAGCCCAACACATAGAGAAGATATATTATTATTAGAACATATATTTATACTTAATTCTGCCCAGTTTCCTTACATGTTTGCTATGTAATGAGAAGACAGAAAAACTAAATATCAGAGCTAGAATTAAAAATCCATGGTATATTTATTCCAGATCTTACAAAGGACTGAAAGTCTTCAAATATGTTGACAGTTAAACAAAAAAAATGCCCTAAATCACCTGTAGTGACTTACAATTAATCTCCCCAAATGAGAACAGGTTTACCCTTGTGGAGATGGCTCTTTTGAAAATCTAGCTATCTGAATACAAATCCAAATATGAGCAAAACCCAGAACCATATAAATTACCCATGCCAGGTGTCCTGGAGATCTATGAGGGTCACAGTATATAGTCCCAGTGACAACCACTCTACATTCAGCAGGCAACTGTTTAGTGATATGCTCCAGTTCTGTGGTTTTGTCCTGCATTAAAAAGGTAAGAGCTAATTTATACAGAAAATTCATAATCCATAATTTGATTGAAATGGGTAAATAGCTTTTGATTTTGTCCAGCAGAGCCTGGTGGGATGAACTCATGTCTCCCACAAAGCTTGCTGCTAGCGTGCTTTTTTCCCCCTTTATTTTAGAAAACAAAAAAACCCTCGAATTTTTATGATACATTGACTGCAGTATTACTTATTTATTTTTTCCACCAACTTGTTCTAAATAATATACTGGTTTTGTTTGTTAGGGTTTTTTTTTTTAATGTTTCATCTGCCCAGCCTAACATAGCTAGTCAGTTCTTCACTAAAGTTAATTTAGTTAAGCCTGGGGAATTCATGACAATCAATTCACTCTGCATTTAAGCTGTGCCTACTGAAGTTGTGTGCTGACACTGTGACAATATCCTTGAACTGTGGCTTGATGTTTTCCTTTTAATTTCTAATTAAACCTAGATTACATCAGGCCAAATTTCAGATGTGAATCATTGCAAAAAAGGCTATGCTTTTTTTCATATGCTGGACAATTATGTATACACTTGGGTTTTTTTAGAATTTAGATGTTGGCAGGGATGGAAGCTGGATTTACACTTGCTAAAAAGAACCAGGTTTAGAAAACATTGAAACTACCCCATGTGGTTATTGCAGTATGTAAGAACATAAAAAATACCACTTACTTGAACAATGGTAATATCCAAATGCAAATCGAGTGAATTGCACTCCTCTCTTTATGAAAAGAATGTGTTGTTATTCTTTATGTGAAATGGATTTTTCTGTCTGTTTATTCATGAAAGATAAATTTATATTCATAGAATACATTCTTACAATCAAATATTTACATACACAGTTTTACAGGTCTTTCAGGTACCTGTATATTTTAAATAAATGTGTCCCCTTGCTGACAGGACTCTTTGTGGGCTCCAGTGTGGGCCAGAAGATCCAGGTTAAAAATGGTGCTGAAGAAAAGCAGTAGCACTGCAGCACTGGGCAACTCTCGTCCTGAGATGGGAATCTGACAACTCTTTATAAACAAAGCTCAGGCTGAGTAATTTGAGGGATGATAGCCACTTATGCCATCCCAGTTACTTTGCCAGCCTAAAGGAATAGTTATTCTTCCAAAAATTCATTGGGAAACAGAGAGCCTGAACTTTACAAACTGCTGCTACAAACAGACCTGGATGACAACAGCATCCCTACAGTCACCAAACCAGGAGCTTTACAACATACCTGCTCATGTGTGTGCTCAGCTACTAAAACATGACAAACACATGCAATGGGTAGTAACTGAAGAAGTTATTCTGCAAAGGACTACATCCATTGCTTACAGCTGTTCGACTCCTGTAAATCACTAGCATAAAATTTTCAAGTTTAAAAGACACTAGCAAATAAACCGAAAGATATTTTCAGGAAAAGCAGTAAGTACACTTGTGCAACTGCAACACAAATTTGATATTGCCCAATGCAGCAGTGCATTGAAATCAAAAGGGAAATATTTTCTTCTTGGAAAGTCTCATTTTTTAAATGAAGCAACAACATTTCAGGCATGTTGTGAATATTCTTAAAACAACCATGACTAATACGTACTGCTGGATGCTGGTGGGGCACCAGACTAGATATCAGGAGAAGCAGGCTCTTACCTGGATTCCTCTGACAAGGTCTGGAGACACATCCAAGATTTTCCAGAGCAACTAATTCTGATTAGCCAGCTTGCAAAATAGTCCATGATACTGAGTTCTGAAAAGATTAGAGAGCAGATCTGTGTAAGATGAGACACAAAACTGCAAGTACCCCAAAGCACTAGTTGGATTTAGCATGCTTTTCTTTACCAGCTTACATCCTCATTTCCCAAATTGTTACAATGATTCCTTGTAAAACACAGGGAGGCTGAAGCATGGATATAGTTTATTGAAGAGACCATTATTATGGGTATTGTTCTGACTGTCATTTTCTATTTCTGCTGCTCTGGTATTTGATTAAACTTGAGACATGGGAACATAGGAAAGAACACCCTTACAGTGGCTTGTTCTTTACAAGGTTATTCTCATACGTGCTTGCTTGCTCTTACATATAGTCACACTCCTATTACTGTTAACATTTCTAAGGCAAAGAGATGTGACAGTTTATGGGCCATCTGTCAGGCAGTGCTGGAGCACTGTATATCGATGCTATGTTTTTAGCTTGCTCTTATTTGAAAGTTCAGTTCAAAGCACTTCCAGGTACATAAAGGGGAGAAAAAAGATGTTGGCGTGTTTAGATTACATTAAAGTTTTAAGATTAACCGAAAGAAAGAGAGAAAAAAGTCTACTAATGGGTAGAGATCAGTGGAAAGGCATTATTATATTACTTCTAATGCACATAAAGCATCTCCTATTAAAAAGGGATGGCAGTTTTACATCCTATTAAATATATCAAAGCTGTACTTCAATTACAAAACCTTTCATATGCATGTTTTAACAAATATGTCTTTGATAATAGAGTGCAGCAGTTGCTTTTTAAATGCTAAACAAGATCTCTACAACACAGCACAAAGATAGAGAAGGGAAAGTATCAGAAGAAGGTATGTCTGTTTGGCAGGGGAGGGAAGGATTTATTTTCATTCCGTGTGTAGCTCACAAGACAAAGTTTACAAACCATTCCAGTGTGAATAGTGGGACACTGATAAAATAGCACAACATGCAAACAGTATACCAGAGAAGTTTGGCAAGATGCTATTGTTTTTTCACATTGTTATCTTTGAAAACAGCCTGTGTGCTAATAATGCTGGGAACAACAAAAATAAAAGCACACTGTGCCTGGCTTAGACCCGCTCTGGAAAACACAAAATCTCAGCCAGGCCTGAAAAAAACATCTTCCCCAAAGAAAGCAGAATCTTGCTGCCTGGAGGAGGCAATGAAGTGATGATGCACATGGTTTTGACCCCATCAATGTACCCAACAAACACTACTTCCACAAGCCACCAAAGTCCTGATAATGCTTTAGAAAGCCCAGCATGTGAAGTCATGCTCTGTGGTGGGCTGTCTGGCTCTGTCTAACTCAAAGGGAACAACAGCATTAAGAGGATCAAAGAAGACCAAAGAGGAACCAAAAGTGATCCTGAGTTTGAGTTACTAAACCCCTTCTGCATCTGCAAATGGTTGCCATTGCTGGACAGTGCACTGCAGATTCTCCTGGGTCCTCTTCTGTGTAAAAAGTCAACCCCTTGCATTGTTTTCCTATATCTAGGCCCCTGGGAATGGAGGATTGGCATTTCAGATTTCAGCCTTCAAGGCACTAGAGTTCAGATCCCTGATTCTAATTGTGCCCACTTCTAACCTTACAATTATGCAAAACCCAAACTCCATTCTTACTCAGGGTGGACTAGGGTAATGATATTAATTAGATTGAGCATGAGGCTGCCACAAATGCAGCTGCATTTGCATACATCAGATATTATTAACACCTAGTATAGGAATGAGCCCATGTCGATGGAAATACATGAACCTACAACGAGCTTTTTCAAGCTCCTGAGTTTAATAGAGGCTCATAAATCTTAAAAAGAAGGCAAAAGATGTGATAATAATAAAAAGCAGTAATGAGTTCTGCTTAGCCGTTTGTCCCTCTGGTTTCTTGGTTATATAGATGCAGAAAGCTGTAGAGATTTAGTGAAATGAAGTCACCTAGCTAGAAAACAATGATGAATAACAGCACCATATTATCAAAACTGTAATATCCACAGTGCTGAGCACCAAGGGTGTCACAATACTCAGAGAGATAGGTCTTGTCTTTCCTGTCCTCCGCTGCTGTTCACGCTTTTATGTCATACTTCTCAGCTCTGCTGGGTCTTTCTACAGAACAAGGAATATACCAGGACCATCCAGGACATAATACCAGGACCATATCTTCCTTAGAAAGTTGGAAGGGAAAACCAATGCCAGTTTAAGCCTCCTTCCTTCCCCCAGAATAATACTACACAGAAGCAAAAGCACCCACAGAAATCTGCACAATGGGAGTCAGTACATACAGAGAATCAGTCCAAGAATTGCTGTAAGATTATAGCAGCTGTGAAGTAAAGGAAAAGAGCCAGGAAAGAGGGATTGTAGTCCCTGATTGAAACTCCCCATGCAAAAGATCCATGGTATGACAAAACCTCATGGTACCACATGAGCATACAGACCACTTCTAGAACAACCAGGCTGCACAAGACAGATGCCGTCTGCCTTGACTTGCAGAAAAGATGTGACCCAAAGGAAACCCTACCTCCCTTTGTCTCTAGGCCAAATCCTCTGAGAGATATAGATCAGTATCACACCATTGAAGTCAATATTACAGATTCCAGCTGGTTAAATTGGCTTCAATCCATTCAGTCAATGAATCAGATGCTCAGCAGGTGATATACAGTGTTTGACTTGCCTAAGCAATCATTATGTCCAGAGACTCAGAGCTCCGTTCTGGAGTCTAAGCAAACAAGAAAAAATGTGTTCCTCTTTTGGCCTCAGATATATCATTACACATTAAAAAGATTTCTTGAGTTGGAGGCATCAGCATTACTTACAGCAGCTCCTGGTGTTGAAAAACTGACAGTACTTATGGCTGTGTTATTTCTGCTGTTTTGTTGGTTGTTGGTTTTTTTTTTTTCCCCAGCTGCCTCTGTTAGCACAATGGCTAAATGAAAACTCAAATTACTGTGGTGATTAGCTGCAAATATTACTTTTTGCAATGGGTTTGGTGTCCCAAGAAAACAAAGGACCATTCTCCAGTGTGCTGCAGGCCGCGATTGTGTACTTCACAGATGTCTTTGTGCAATCAGCTTTTCAATACTGGCCTAAATGTAGTGTTTTTGATAGAACTGAGCAAAAAGAGTGGCCTGTGGTGAGAAGCAAACTTTCCCTTACCTGGCATACAGTATTTCCTCCTCTGCAGATGTATTAATTACTGAGGGGCTACTGACTGAATGAGGTGCAACTCAGCATGAACATGGCTGGAACAAGTCCTATATCATTAAAAAAAAGGAAAATATGACCTGTCCGAAAACTTACGGTGAGTATTCCATAGCATTGTAATTCACAGCTAGGTGCTCTTGCTCCAGATTTTCTCTGCTATAGGAAAAACCCCACAGCTGAAGGTTAACAAATTATACAAAAAAGGAAGGAGTTGTTTCTAGAGCTAATGAGATACTGATTAAAAAATACCATTGCCTGAAGCAGTAGCTAAGGTATCTTTCTTCTAAGATGTGAAACCATTACACCTGGGTTAAGCACAAGCTCCTCAAAAAATGAAACAAGTCTGCAGGAGAGAAGCCAGACAGCTGATCAATTAAATGTTTCCATGTCTGCAAAAGCAGAAACAAAAGGCAGAACCTATTCCCTATTTGCATAGCGAACAGATCAGGTAGTCAAGGCTGAGGGAGATTTACATTAGACATGTTTTGAACATGAGAAAATAATTGCTGCACTTCTACTATGGTTCCTTTTTTGAGGCTACACAAACACGTTGGGCAAGAGAAAGGTAGAGCTGATCCTGCCCTGAGGAATAAGAATACACTAAATGAAGTATTTTCTCACCCCCCACACCTTCCTTCCCCCCCCAACCCCTGCCCGCCATGATTATATCTTAATATCACATTGGAGAAGCACTGGCCTCAGGAAACCACAATGCTCTCATCTGGAGAGAATGGGAATCACTTCATTGAGGAAGAAGCTGTGAGTGTGCAATTGTATCACTAACACTGCTCTGTTGGCCTTCTCATGAAGATTTTTGCCCAAAATAGGAAGAAATGGGCAAAAAGCAAGCAATTAAGAACATGCTTAATTGCATCAACTGAAACCTGTGGTGCTGAAGCATATCCTTATGTGCTTTACTAGGCTGGAGATGCAATTTTTAAGGCATAGAGCTAGAATACTATAAGAAGAAAGGCAGTCCTGCACAGAGAACAGGAACATTGCTGGGTTTCAAGACAACACAACACAAATGACTGAGCAAATTAAAAGCAAGGAAGTATTTTTAAAAGAAAACACATTTGTAAATGTATAGCTATGGACTGCGACACTATAGGAGAGGAAATAAGGTTGAAGATCACGCCATGATTCTGCTGAGTCAGCTTTTCTTTTCAGCAAGGTGTGATGGGTAGACAGAAAATACCATGGTAGACAGGAAAGTAGATATGGCAACACAAATACACCCAGCCACACAATAGCACCTGCTAGTAACATAGTGTGTCACTAAAAGTGTAACTGAGATACAGAAAAAAAAAAACAAGAAAAAAACATTTCAAAGGGGTTCCCAATGGCTCCCAAGAAAAGGACTTGGAGCAGGTCTCTGCTCCAGGGAAATAAAAAAAGTACAGTCTGTTCCCAGTTATGTCAGTAGCTTGCTTTGTGGCTGTGCAAATCATTGCCTCTTTGTTTTCACCTCAGTTTCCCCTCTATTTGTCTATCCTCAATGTGTAAAGAACATCACGGGCAAATTAATAAATGAGGTATCTGAGTTACTTGAGAGGACATAGTACAGGGGAAGAGACCAATCTCTGCCTGAAACTTGCTCCAGAGGACTACTATGAGGGTCCCACCCTCAATATTAATAGAAATTCTTAATAGTGATACAATTCTGGCAACAAAATTGATTCTTCTAAACACCTTTTTTAAACTCCCTCCATTATCTTATAACCCAAAACAGTAAGGAAGAGAGAAGGAAAAGATGTGATCAATAATTAAAGGACTGGAAATGAGCAAATGGAATTAATTGTTCCAAGAATGGTGATGAAAGGAACCTGAGAAATATCTTTATCTCTCAATCTGGCAGAAAATTTAAAAAGTGCTTTTAAAAAGACAGATCCTGAGGTTATATATTCACTGCTTCAGGTTTCTGAGTGATGCAAATTTAGGAGGTTTTTTTTCTTTTTACATTATGCTTTCTCATTTTATGACACTTCTCAGACTTGAATCATTCACAGCAGATGGCTCCATGAATACCAGATATTTCCATAAATAATGACAGATTTCCATCCAGTCTCCCCACCCTCCTCCAGTCCACATGCCCAAGTCTTTTGTGTGCTATCTGCAGATACACATTCAAATTCTGGTCAGCAAACAAGCCTATCTAGTACCATTGTCAGTCCTGCAAGCCCAGAAGAATCAGTAAAACAATGAACTCATCATCCCATCTGATTCAAGAGCATTTTTTTCCAAGCACCGCTGAGATAGGAGGGAAAATCTACATGGCATTTAAAGGAATTGAATGCCTCCAACATATAGAACCACTGCAGAGAGCATCCTAATTCTCTGCAGCACTGGTGAGACAGATTTTCTGCACAGTGACTTTAGTTCAGTGGTGGCAAAGTAATGTGCTCAGGTTCTCTGAATACCTTGGCCACTAAAGAAGTACCAGGCCATGTAACAGGTGAGGATTTGGCCCTGAATTTATATATGGAATCTCTGTTTGCACAGTAGGAATTTCAAACAAAACAAGGACCCCTAACTACTATAAGAAGCACAAAAATCCTTCATGTTGGGACATAGTATTTCTGTTTGATCTACCTACAATAAATGATCTGTGATGTTACTGTCTCATAGAAATAAAAGCAAGGTGGCTTTTAATTCAGGACATTAAGAGGGAAATATTAAAAGATTCTTATCCGAGCAATAATTTATTGTTAACTTATTGCTTCAAGTGCTCATAATCTGCCATCTATATACATTTCTATCAAATGACCCTGTAAATAATTAATAGATCTAATTCTGTCAGTGTTGCCAGGGCAGGTTTCCCTGTAGAAGGTTAATGCTATGATTTAATTCTTTATTTATGTGATTAGCAGCCCCAATCAGGCTGTTTTAATGAGGTCATAGGCAGCGGATTATCACAACTGACTAGCCTGGCAGGAACCCTTCAGCACTCTCTATCTGAACGATATTCATTTTTGCCACCCTTTCCAGGTGCCCATGGGAAACTACCAGCAGGTATTGGGGAGCAGAGTCAGATCCATAGCCAGGCACCAAACACTATATAGCATTTTCCAGGTAAACTGACCCATATTAGATAGTCACAGTAGTCCAGGTAAAACATGGAAACATAGGAACTGCTGAAGCACATCAGCCTCAAGGTTTATCTATGCCACTTTCCTGTTTAAGAGTCTCTAGAAAAGTAAAGACAAAAATGTCACTATAAGGAGGTGCAGGATGATTTGTAACTACAGCAATGCCTTAGGCTCATCTGTAATAGTTAGCTTTTGCATTAAAACCAAATGATGATCCTCCGCACATCAAGAAGAGTACCTGGTAGCTATTCTGCAGTTCTTCATGCTCAAAACTAGGGACGGAATTGGTAAAAGTGCAGTATTTTTAGATCTCATAAATCTGGATTTTTATGTACACAAAAGCTTTAAGTACAAAAAGAAAGCAGGGCCAATGTGCCTTTCTTTCATTGCCTTGCTCCTGGGTTTTGTTTTTGTTTTTTTTTTTTTCATTTTTCCCAACACACTCAGGCTCTCTAGGTCTCTCTCCAGGCTACTTAAGGAATTAAGTGCCAAAAGACAGCATTCATTATTTTAAGGACATCCAAGATTCTCGAAGTATTCACTTTGTGCTTACCTTCCACCTAGCTTGTGTCCTCACTTCTAGTGAGAAGGGCTGTCAAGGACCCTCTGCTGTCAGCCATTCTGGTTTTAACAGGGTTAAGAGGAATAAGGAAGCACTGATAAAATATGGCCTGCCTGAGTAGGAAATAGAGAGATCTCTGTTTTTTATTATTCGCAACCTCCATTCAGACTGGTTGAGAAGGTCAAGAGTAACAGCTCAGATGTTTCTTTGCCTTCTGCTTTCCCTCTTCCTCTGTCAAAAAAGGTATCTTTCCACCTCTTTATTGACAAGATTTTTTTTTTTTTGGTTTTCTGTGGAGTTTTTTTTTTAATTACTGAATCTTGTTTCTCCAGCCAAACTGCCTTCAGCTCCTGTTCTGTTTATTATACTAGGCACAGAAAAGGATGAAAAGGAACAAATCTTGGATGAGAAACAAAAGCCTGCAATAAGCTGTATTCTCCGTTACCCTGTAGCACACTGACTGGGTACAAGACGACTTGCTATGCTGACATACACAGCTGAAAATTGCATTTGCCATGTACAGTGGTGTTAAAGAAAGCCTTTCTCTGCATCCCTCACAGACACCTATTGTGTTATGCCCTTCGTGAGCACTCGAACACTTATTGGTGCAAAAATGTCCTTTGGACAACAGGCAGCTCAGGTAAGCTCCAGAGAA
Organism: Piaya cayana; assembly: GCA_013389865.1. NCBI lineage: Eukaryota > Metazoa > Chordata > Aves > Cuculiformes > Coccyzidae > Piaya > Piaya cayana. The sequence goes on along the minus strand of WAAB01004226.1, from coordinate 8,506 downwards.
ATCAAAGCAGGAAAGTAGTTAAAAGGCTAGCAATATTTCTATCACTAACTCATGGATAGTTTTTTTCTCCCTAACAATTTCCACCTCAGCAAGTGCTGGATCACTAAAACAACATCCATAACAATGAATTAAAGATATTGAAAAAGATCACTCAAAATTCAATGTTCAGAAAGAAATGCAGAAACTCCTTCCATTTCCACGTGTTCATTAATCTGAAGCTTCCATCAGACCAAGTGCTTTTCTGCCTCACTCACACACTTGCTTTGTTTCCTGTGCTGAATCCCACTGAAAATGACAGAAACTCAGTGTATAAGATAAAGTAAATGATTTTTCTGACCAGATGGGACTATCTCAGTCCTCTAACCAGATTCCCAGGAGGCTACAGACCAAAAATTCCTGCTTAGGAATTTCTGTGCTAAGAACAGGGAAAAAGACCCAGTCTCCTGTGTTCAAGGACTCAGTATCTCAATCCCTGCTTGTTTAACTTACCATTAAGGCTGCAAGTCCAATGGCTGAGGCACCACTATCCAAATCCCTCTATAAAAACCCCAGCAGAGGGGCAGGCTTGACAGCTGTGGTCACAGACTATTTTAATACGTCCCATTAGGAACTGAGAGTGCATACAGATCACTGCCCAATAATCTAGCTGTTGGGCTGGCAGTATTCCCACCAGGAATCCTATGCAGGGTACAAGTCCATGAGTTTGGTGTAACTAAGAACTACTGGGTGACATAAAGGTACTCTCTCTCTGCAAAAATGTCTGCTGTTATCCTGGCAGGGAATGTTAGCCACTTGTTTTGGTAAGTTATTGTTTTCCATCATTTTAAAAGGAACCATGGAAGTAACGACAACATTTTCCCTCAACAGGCAAATAAAAGAGAGGAAAATGCTGAGCCCACAAGCACTGCCTGCTCAGGCTGCACGTTATTGCAGGACTCGAGAGAATAGCTGTAGAGAGCTTTCCTAAAGACCCTACTGAGGCAGTATCACATACAGAGCAATGTCCTCATTATTGTCATGCAGCAGCAAGCAGCTGCAGGGGACCCAGGGGACCAGGAGGGAGGGAGAAGAACATTCAAGCAGCCTCTCACACATCTTCACCTGTAGCAGCTCCAGCAGCAGGCAGCAAGCCAGCCTGCACTTGCAGAGGGGAGGCAAATGCTGCCCGTGCAGTTTATGCTGGATAGTTTGCTGGGGGTTGGTTTACATTTCTCTTTTAAGGAAGCATTTATTTTCTGACACTTTTTTCTATTTGTTTTATTTACAAACAAACACTCTGCTGAAGATCTTTTACTCCCACAGGTCTCCTTGTGGGTTTTTTTTTTTCTGGGAGAAGAATTAATCCAGCAAGTGGAGAAAGGTGAGACATCCCTTTCCTATATCTGCTGCTGATTCAGAGGGCACGTTCCCCTTCTTCCCTCACATCCTTACAAGCACTCTTTGCAAAGTGATGTTCTCTCCAATTATATCTCTTTTAATATCTGGTTTTATGCCCTGAAGTCTCTCTCTTCTGTTTCACATCCTGATTCTCTTAAAAACACATCCTAATCTCCAGGCAGCTCCAGCTGCCAATTATTTACATTTCTGGGTCTTTTATTTTCAGTAAGTTACTCACTTATGTTCCTGTATTCAGAGTGGGAGACATATTTTTGCGGTGCAGGATAGTTTGGAGACCAACGCAAGCACAACTCCCTGATCTGTGCTCAGGCTAACCTGAGGAAAGGGGTAGGAGAGCTGTCCCATCCATACTTTGACTCTTCTGGTGCCACCCAACAGATTAGGAAAGCATGATTTTCACCACAAAACCCTGTCTGGTTCTTTGTCACTGATGTTTATTCATAGCCCCATGCATTCTGTTATTATTCTGCTATTATAGCTTCTATCAAGATATTTATTGCAGATAATCAAGTTTACTACTGTGGAGCTCTGAGACTACTGTGGAGCTCTGGGATTCCCTTAGAAAACAGCAAAAATGTGGTATGATATTGGTCCTTACCCTCTGATACCAGAACACAGATTAGGGAATGCTATAGGCACCACTTGACCTAGTTCATCCGTACTCTTACAGGAGCGGCATTCCACTGTAGGAAGCAACCAGTGTTCCTCCACAGCAAAATCACAAAATGTTTCATTTTGCTGAACACTCCTTCTCTGTATTTATTGCTTACTGGTCCTACAGACTTCAGCAAGCTTTGTGTGTTTGACACAGGACTTATTAGGGATTTTTCTGTGCTTTCTCTATCTCTTCTGGTCTTTCTTATTGCATTTTTCCCTATAAGGTGACTGGGTTTATGAGTCTTTCTACATTTCTCATGTCCAAGCTATTTGAAGGATGAATTATTGCCTTTGCTAATATACTTTACCTGCTGTTTAGCCATCTCATCTTCCTTCTGGCTTTTTCTCAAGGGGATTTTTTTTTGGGTAAATGGGGTACATATGCCCTGGAACCATCTCTTTAAACAGTCTTTATGTTACTTGCTAATTTAACTCTTTTAGCCTCTTATACCTTCTGCTTTTTGAAACTAAATATGAAAGCAGGAGTGGTTTTAGCTTTTCCTATTTCTGCAAGAACACTCCATCAAAATGCATTGCACACCCTGTGGCAGAGTGGTCCTTTGACAATAATGCTATGAATGTCATGCAGTTCACTGGCCTGGCTTTTAGAAGTTGCTTCTGCTCTTGTGGCTTTCTTGACTGGCTGCTCCATGAAGCCATCACCGATGGTATCTTAAAGAGCAGAATCAACACTATACCCTGATATGACATTTAGTTGAGCTGCAAAAGGATCAAGGAAATTTTTCATCTTTATTGTGTTTGCTGCTCTCAAAAGCAATCTGTTCTCTCAAAGAATGTCACAGTCACCGTCACCATCCTGGTTATTCAATGGATAATTTAGTCTTGATACAGCATTTATCTTATTGAGGTCTAAACTTATATCTTAGTTGCTGACATGACTATTACACTGATCTGATTTGATTCCAAGCCTTCACTAACACAAAGTACCATTATTCCAGCAGTTCTTGCCTCTATCTTTCATGTACACTCAGTCTTAAGTGCTCCTTGACTCTTCCTCTTCCTTCTTGGAATCCTGCATCAATATTCTAGCTTATAGCTATTTCTTAGGCATTTATACAGAAATGCATGACCTATTGTTGTCATTTCCTACTTCTCTGCAGTCTGTTTAAATGACACTCTCTTTGCATCAATTATTGATTACCTTTCTTGATTGATTGCTGCCAATTTCTGCTCTGACCTTTAATTAAAGGACATGGAATTGTTATGATTTCACCTCTTGGAGAATGTATCACCTCAGAGCACACCTGGTTTCTAGAAGGAACTAATTTTGACTTACATCCTTAGGCTGCTATGTCACAACCCAGACCCCTGAGCCACAGGCTTGTATCTGGACCTGACCGGGGGGAAAGTGGATTTGTTTGTCTGTGTGGTGATCTGGAGGCCAATAAGGTCACTCCCAGGGTAACTATCAAAAGCAGTACTTATTTCTGGCTCTGGCAAACATAAACACACCAATATACTGGGGCACACAACAAAGACATGGGGGGGTGCAACCTCCCAAAGTTACAGAAATGAATCCGTGAAAACAACCCAGGTCCCTCAGATCTGATCCTACACACACACGATTAGGTAATAGGAGGGTGGCAGAAAGAGAGAGAGAGAGAGAGAGAATGAAATAAATCACCACATAGATGGCAGCATCACATCTTGGGAACACGTGGTGACAGCAACAGCTTTTTCCAGGCCACGTGGTCCAGGCTGGTCTGATTGAAGTGTGTGAGTGAGATCGAGCATGGAGGTGACAGTGAGACTGCCCCCCTGGTTCCTTGAGGGTCCTTTATAAGGCCAGCCAACCCCCATCAGCCTGTGTCTTTTTGGCACCCCGGACGTGAGCAGGTGGGAGGTAGCGGGGGCAGCAGCAACGGCTGCATCCCCTTCCCCCACCACAGCAGCTCTTGGGCCCAATTTCACCCCAGCGAGGGAGAGCAGGACCTGCTCTTGCACTGCACCCGCTGAACCTCGGCACCACAGACAGGCTGGTGCTACAAGTGTTTAAGGCAAAGAGATAAACATAGTCTGACTTTACATGCTCAGATGTTTTCCTGTGTCCTATAGGCTCAGTCCAGTTTTGACAATGTCTGTTTCACAGCTGCTGGGGACATCAGGGATATCTGCATCTTATCATGCACGCCTTACTCATACAGATCACGTCTTAAAATCTCCCCTCATCTCCTTTTTAAATGGGAAAGGGGCAAAGAGCAGAGCTCTTACCAAACAACTGCTTTGTTCTTATCAGAGACCACTACATCTGCTTATATTCTCACACGTCTGCTGAAAATAAACTTGTATCCTACAGCCAGATCTAAAAGAGCACTATGAAGTGACATTAAAGCTATGAAGCCTCAATTTAGGTACTACAATGATTAGAGTGTTTTAATATCATAATAACTGATAAATAGACTATGTGTCAGACATTTCATTCCCTTTTAATCAAAACTCCTAGTCTGCTAAATTAATCACCCCCTTGGGGTACAGTAGCAGATTTCCAATTTAGTCATAGAGCATCATTAATAATGAAAAATTCTGGAGGCAAATTCTTCTATTCATGTTCCTTTGTATGATCCAGCAGGTTTAAAGAGACAAGACAGAAAAGGTAGAAGTCATCAACACCTTCCAGCAATCCAAATAAACAAACATAATTTTTGATGTCAATCTTCTAACAACCCTTGTCCTTGAACATTAAGAATATTAGAGAACACAGAAAGCCATCCAAAAGGGTTTCGATTTTACACAAATGATATTAACAAAATCAAAGGTAAATGGCATTGAGAAATGGAAAACAATGCTGCATGTTGAGCTGCTCCTCTATTGTGGCAACAAAAATTAGGTCCCTTTAAATTGGTTAATTTCAAAATAGAAGTATTTCTGAGCAAGCATCCTTTACCTGATATGTCTTGATTTTTCTCACTGAAAAAATGAATAACTAAACCCCTTTTATCTACTCTTCTGCTGAATCTTAAACAGATTTCTGCACAGAGCAGAAATTTATGCTCCACCCTCTAATGGATGTGCTTCATTTTCTGTTGAAGTGTTGTCTAACTACATGTACAAATTTTGACGTACTTGATGATAGTGATATCTGGGGAGAATGAGTGCTTGACTAAATGCAGAGCTAATGGCAGCACTAATTTTATTGAGTTTTAGGGAAGCATTTTCTCTTGTCATCCACACTTGCATCCTCTAATCTATGCAGAATAACAGGCTGACTCAGTGGCAGTGAAAATGTCTCAGGATACAGGTCAAGCTACAATTGTAAGTGTCCATTCATCTCTTCCTATCTGCTCTGTTGTGTGCAGCAGTGGCACAGGTATTTTGGAGTGAGTCCATGAAGCCATCCTTAGCTTCTGTCACTTTTGCCACAACCAACACAGGGAAAGCAGAGCTTCAGGTAGCCACCAGCTACCATGGATTTTCATGTTGACAGTCTCCAAACAGTTTGTTGTTTGCAGCATATGCTGGGCTATCACATTTAGTCCCAAAAAAGTAATGCACATTCACCTTCTACTGAATGGCAATGGAAGTGAATATATTGCTGTTTCAAACATACACACCTACAGTTAATACAGCAAATATCTGCATATATCTGTATCTCAGCTCTCTGTGTTAAGAGATAATCTAATCCTGACGCCCTGCTTAACTTTATGCTCCATAAGTAGCAGATAGGCCTATACTATGTAAACAGGGCAGCCCTAGCTACATGAACAAAGCTGAATAGAAGATACCTTTCTGTTCCTGGGACTTGGAGAGGTTTCTCTAGGTGCATGAAGCTTTCAAGTAAAATCCTTCTGCTAATCACTGTGGTATGTTGACAGCCCACAGAACTCCTGTCCCTCCTGCATTGAGAGCGTCATAAAAATCCAAGGCCAGAGACTGCTGTGGAACCAACAAGCAGGAAGGATTTACGGATGACAGTAACACCTGACCTCATCAAACTCCACTCTGGATCATTTATCACTCCTCTGTAGGAAAGCAAAAGCATCAGGACTGGGGGGGATCAGGGGAGAATGAGGAGAGGGAATCACAGTCACTTCAGCTCCACTAAAAGGTACAGAAAAAAGCCACCAGCAATACAGACAAGTGCCTAAATGCCCTTGAAAGCCAGTGTGTCAGGAAAAACCCGAGGCATTAAGTGAAATGGGTTTAAAACAAATGCTTAAATTTATCAAATAGGTGAGTAACCCTATGTCTCTAAAGCTATACAAGGAAGAAGACTATGTCTACAGTAAAAAGTGAAACCATCTGCTGCAATAGGCAAGAGCATGCAAAAAGGGTGGTCAAAGAGCCTTTCTGATAAGTGGCAGTCACAGAGGACTTGACTAATGTGCCCTTGTCCTGGGAGACAGAGCAAGCAGAGCCTTGCATGTGGACTCAGTACAGGAAAGCCTGTCTGCACTCTGGCTTAGCCCCATTGTCTTTGTGGTGGTAACAACCCATCAGACTTGTAGGTGAGGGAATATCTCAAACTATGGTGTTTCAGAATCTGATCTGCTAGAAAATAACACATTCAGACAACATATATGTAACCAGGGTGGTGCTCAATATGAGCAGGAAATAACTGAATACCTGCACTGAACTGACCACAGATTCTCTTACTAGTGTAAGAAATAAATTACAAAGGACAACCAGTGAGACAGGTGGACTATGTCCTACAAGAGGGATAGCACAGAAAGATCTTGAAGCAACAGCTTGGAGGAAGTTGAGTGGTCTGATCATCTGAGTCTTGTATCCAAATGAATGTTGTCCCAGAGGAACATTCTTAACACTTACCCTCACTGATGCACACATCCTGGCTTCTGATTTTCTCTGTATTTTTGAAAAGCACACACAGACATCTAATGAAAGGTCCTTTAAGAGCAGGAGGAAAAAAAATCTGCATGAAGAAGAACAAAGACTTGATTAAAAAACCTTTCATAATTTCTTTTTTTCAGTATCTCCATCGAAATTTCAACCCCTCCCAGTGATGCAAATATTTAGACAGGTGTCTAAGAGGAGAGGCACTCCAAAACACTATTGGTTTCTAAAAGTCCCAGCTTTTTGTTTTATCAGAAAAATGTGAAGCCCAGATGCACCTTCATTTTGTCTGAAGGTAACTGCTGAGAAAAGGAACAGAGGAGTATTTACCGGCCCTTCAACCACAACCATTGGCTTAATTAAGACAGCTGGGATTCCGGTGGCCATTTATGCTATTAGGAGATAAAGCTGTTCTGCATTGTTGCCACCCTGTTCTAACATATCAGCAATTTCTAGTGAACCAATTTCTAATGTTCAAACCCCCTGACATTAACAGCAAAATCACAAGTTCTCAAAGAATATCAAAGGTACAAGGATGGACAACACAGTTGTTATTTCAGCGCTGATTCATTCAGTGCCATAAGTAAATAAAGACCAATGCAATATTGACATAACAGCAAATTAATGTGTGGCAGTAACAGGCAAGAAATATGTCAAAATTATGGATTTAGAGATACAGCACAGAAACAAAATCCCAAACATAATCAATCAAGAGCAATGACTACTCCCAAAAAACATTCACAGAAAGGTAGGGATTAGGGGAGAAATATACATTATGTAAGCACTATAATTAAACATCAGAAAGATTTTCCACATCTGCAGATGGGAATCACTGTTAAACACAAGCTCAAGGACGAAGAATTGCACTCAAGCTACCAGATAACTCTTTTATTACCTTAAATGTTACATTTTTAGCAGGTGTTTTATAAAGAAACAATCTTATTTTACTTTATTAAGGTGTAACATGTATGGGGCACAGAGGCACTAAAGCACTTTAGACTGACTTTCTGCTCATGGAAAAACTAACATGTTTCTTGCACCCTCAATATTTTCCACATCTGTTACTTCTGTGCAACCTAACCAACTCCTTTGCCTTAAGCTTTGGCTACTCACATTCACCAATCTACCACTTACGATTTTTACCTATTCTGTCACTAGCCTATAATAGCCAATGCTTTTCAACAGATTCTTTAAAGTCAAAGAGCATTTATGAGAGAAAGGGGGTTTTATTTTCTTGCAAGAAAAGTTTATTCGGAGTATTAAAAGCAAATGTGAAAAAAAAAGTCCCTAAACCTGAAAACTGTCCTGTTGGAAAGAGCAGTGTGAGAGATACAGTTTGCCTTTCTTGTGTGCTGTTTCTCCTCCATGGATCTGGTGAGACGGTGTCCTCAATGACCCAGTACAGCAAACACAACCTGACTGCTTGAGACAATTTAGGTTATAAAGAAGAATGAGATTGAGGCTTCAGAACTGTGGCTTCCAGAAAGCACCATCATTAAACAAGAAAAAAAAATTAGAAATTTCAGGGAAAAAAGCACTCTTTTCCTGAACTATGTTGGGTTTTTTTTTTTGTTTGGGGTTTTTTTATTTTTTATTTGTGTACTTTGCTGGGTTGGTTGATTTTGTTTTTTGTTTGTTT
>WAAB01004225.1:50230-73253 GCA_013389865.1 Piaya cayana | reverse complement strand
ACTAATGAAGCCCCAAAAGGTTTACGGGCCAATATAATTTGCTCTTACCTGATGGATCCGATATCTGATCCTGACTTTTTCAACAGCTGCAGAAAGCCTGTTATTACTTTTGTATCGTAACTTTGTTAATCAATTAGAGCAGACCCTGATGAATGTGTATGTATGCTCTGGGGAAGGAAAAACCCTCCCAGGTTTAATAGGTTTTTTTCCTACTTCAATGAAACTGGTTTTGATTACTGGCAATAGTAAATTTAATTTTTATTTTCTTGCTAGTCTCCTCCTTTTTCAGACTTTGTTGGACGACATTAATAATACAGCTCTTGTGTGTTTTTATGGCATTTAGAAAACCTAAAGTCATTGTGAAAAGCATGTTGGCTTATTCATGCACTGAGAGGATGTGACAAAATGGTTTTGCTTTTCCCTCCACATACATGTACTGGCCCTGTAGTTAAACTGATTAACTTTAGAAGAGCGTATGATGGGAGCATGGGATTCTCTGATTTGGGAAAATATCTATTTAGAAAGAAAGGATCAAGCAGTGTTCTGAATCCTCCCTACGTTCAGCCATGGGATGCTTTAATGAGTTTTAATGAGTTTGGTCTGAGTTTAATAATAGTTTTAATGAGTTTGGTTAAATCTCAACCAGCCTTCAGTCTCTCAGAGTTATGCCATCCTGTCCTGGCATCCCGACACACTGCACCTTGCGCTCTGCCTGACTTTGCCTCCAGCACAGACATGGAATCATCAGAGGATGTGATCTTTGAGAAGATAAAGAAAGCAAAGGTGGGCAGAGCCCCAGGCCCCCTGCTGTGAGCAGTCAGTGCTCAGGGAGGGTGCCAGGCTCACTCTGCTCAGCAGGAGCGTGTGGACAACTCCAGTGCAGCCAGGCTGAAGCTTCATAATGACGAGCCTGCACGTTTCCTGTTAGCCTTGGAGCTAAATCCTTGTACTGGGTCTGCTTGGGGCCTTTCTAAAGAAGCCTTGTCAGCCTACCCAGAGCAATGGGGTTTGTGCAGTGGTGGGCAATGGAAAGTTATGTTGACACATGACTTGAGGGAACTGGGGTTGTTTAGCCCTGAGAAGAGAAGGCTGAGGGGAGACCTTATGGCTCTCTACAACTACTCTACAAGTCCTTCTACTGACTTAATCCACCTCTTCTAGATCTGTTGGATGGGACAGCAGGTCTGGGTTGGGAAAGCTCCTGCTGGTAACGCCACAACACTGTATCCTTGTGGTAATTTGTGTGGGAAGGATAGGGGCTTGCTATTTTAATTCTTCTCCCACCTGCAGAGGTTGTAGCTTGCTGTGTTCCTCCCACCAGCCTGTTTGCCATCAGTCCTGCACTCTACTCAAGTGCAGCTCAACCAAAACTGAAGAATAGCATTTTGTTTTAATGCCTCTACCTCCTGTTTTCTTTTTCTCCCCACCACTCCTACTTTTATTTTTCTGCATCTAAACCCTGCAGACAGATAAGGTGTGGCAAGAGGTTGTGAAAGGCCCTACTGCTTTGATATGCCTACAAAACTGTATTTAGTCGCCAGTACAAGCATCTCAACTGACTGACCTGTAGGAACAAGCAACAAAGCAGGCAGGGGCGCTGCGTTTATGTAGCAATGATGAGCCCTAATTATTGCACCCTATTATCTGCTGGCAGTGCAGTGCCATCTGTCACATGCTAAAGTGTCAGAGTCCCATTCAGCACTCGGTGATGAAGTCATTCCTTATCCTTCACCCAACCAAACACATATGCGGCAGGGGTTTTCCTCTCATTCCTCAAGCATTTTTATTACTCACAGCCAGTAATACCATAAAAACACTCCATGGAAGACAAGTGCTTTTTGTCATTAATATGATCTTTAATAAATGGAATAATGCACCATTTTACAGCAAGCCTTTTCTTTTAGACCTAAAGAATAGCCTTTTAAATGTTCTTATCCAATGTCTCTGTATCAATACAATCTCTTTATTTAGGTTTATATATAACAAAGCAATTCTTACAAGAATTCATAGAAAACTCTGTAGTGGCTTTAACAATGTCAGCTTTCATAGTGGCAACCACAGATGATTAAAAACCCCAAAATTAGCTTTTTATTTCATACTCACACTGTTCCATGAAACACAACTTGTACAGCATAGCAAGGGTACTGGGCAGCTTATACAAAAGAAATAACTGAAAGCAATTATTTATAAATTCATACATGATATTTTCTCAGTCATTTGAGAGAAAAAACAAAAATACCCGTTAACAAAGGGTTCTGATGAGACTCTGTATTCTAGGGTTTCTCCCCTCTCCCCCAGACAGCTCGCACAGAAAGTAATGCTCTCTTTAGTCTTTCATAAGGAAAATGGCAGTTTCACATCTCCTTATTGCAGCCTCTACAGAAGACCAAACCCTAGAAATCAGTCTTTGCCATGTATACTTTCCTCTTATACTACATTTAGGGGGAAAACACTCAACAGTGATTGTAAAATATTATTCCAGCTTATATAAATGTGAATAGAGCACACTGTCCTCTAAAGACAAAAAACCAGACAAGAAACATTACATATAAACCTCTTAAAATACATTTCAACAATGTAAAAGAGAGAGGAGTCACAAACCAGGAAATTCAAAAGTGACAAATGAAAGTCAGCTGTAAATTGGCCTTGCTTGCTTCTTTGTTCTTGTGACTTTTTACAAACTACAGAAACATCTACTATTTTCTTTCCTTTCGAATAAACAAGATAGAAGTGTGATACTTCATCATACAATTCTGAAGCACCAAAAAAAAAAAAAGTGCTCTAGATACAAACCTCACACATTTTTGCTCTGTCTTTAAAATGAGTGAATAGGCTACAAAAATTGGTTTTTGGGAGACCTTGAAACTAGGAAGTTATGAAGGCTTATTTCTGTTTTAAATTAGTTACCAGGCAAGATGCTGTGCCCGAGGCTGTGAGCTCCTGCAGTAGATCAGCAGAAGACTGCAAGGAATTCCTTCCTTACCCTGGCAGTTACTATGTCTGTTGAAGCATAACCTAAGCACTGAAGTTAACCAAATGAGTGACTCGCAAATGTGCGCAGTTGCTGATCAACAGGCTTTTAAAAATATCTCACAACTGCATCATAAATAAACATACCTTAGCCTAGATCCTGGTTATTATGCACAAATGTAGATTGAGCCGCAGTGAAATAATCAGAAATGGGCACTAAAAGCAATCTGCATCAGTAACACATTACAGCAGCCGCTAAATCAGACCCGCGTGAAGCCCAGATCAACATTAAGGGGCTTTGGTGTGAGTATTTCACTTGATGCCTTCCACTCTCAGTGGTGCAGTCCTGCTCCTGACAGCAGCCACATCTGCTGGTACTGACACTGACCCGATCCCAGGCATACCTAACACCCCTCAAGACCTCGGCAACCAGGGTTTGCCCACACAGTGTCACCTTAGCTCTCCCAGGTCTGCCCCTCCCAGGAAATGTTTAACACCTCTGGCAGAAACAGCCCTCCTTCGCTGTAATGGATGTCTCACTCTTCTGGGAGTGCAGCAGTGCTCAGCTCAAGCAACCAATGTTGGTTCCTTCAGACACCCTCGTGCCAAACAGCTCACACACGGATGGGAAGGAACACCTACATCTGTTATCCGCACAAGTGGAAGTTCTGCTACCAATTTCGTAGAATCATAGAATCACCAGGTTGGAAAAGACCTCTTGGATCACCAAGTCCATCATTTCAGTCGGTGCAGAAGAAAACTCCAAGGGAGAAACCGGTTTTCTTACTATTGCACTTCAGAACTGAACCTGCTTGAGGGAGGGTGGGATCAAACCAGGGTGTATTTCTACAGCTAGTTTTATAGGACAAGATAGAAACCTAAAACATAACTGGATTTAATGGTCTAAATCATTTACGTTTAAATGGCAACCACACAGGTAACTATAGCTACTACATAAAGAAGTCTTGTAAAAATTATAATTAATTATCAGTATTTTGGGTTATTTTTTGATCTCTAAGACAGGTACCTTAAATTACTCAGCTTCAGATAAAGTTTGTCATGCGCATTCCCAACCTTCTCTCTCTTGTAAATCCATCCCACCTAAACAATCAGTGACAAGTCTGTCATGGGAGATCTTGTGCTACTGGACTGTATGGACCAGTATCAGCCCAGTTTTATTGTGATGGTCTAACAACAACTTAAAAGCACACAGAAAAGAACATTATACTTGCTACCAGTGCCACCATCTGATGCTGTAACTCATAGAACACAATCCTGGAATTTATGCACAACATATTCATCTACATATGTAGAGTTTACATAAAATGGATGTATTTGGCTTCATTGAGATCTGTATATCTTTTTCACTGAAGAAAGGCTTGAAGTTGAACAAAAAATAAGAAGCATTTTTAAAAAAGGTAAGTATATATACCTGTTAAAATCAATGGTAGGAGACTAGACAGAAAAACTCAAATAATCCAAATTAATGCCAAATACTAAGCTGTCCAGCCAATATTCCAGCTTTTGTAATCAATCCTATTTCAATTCTCTTTGATAGGCGTCAGGTCATGTATGTGTTTCTGTGGTTGGCAATTATTATTTTTATGACTTAAAAACCAGCCTCTTTCAGCAATGGGAACTGCCATCATTTTCATACATGTGAAAATCACAGCATAAATAGTTTCTCCTGTAGGGACAAAATACGTGAATTTTAAAATTCTACCTAATTAGGCTGGAACTTTCCATAAGACCCTTAGAGTATTTTTCATAAAAGAAAATGATAATCTGAACATAGACTTAAAAAGCAATAATATTGGACTTCTAAACATTTAAAAAATGAAAGAGCAAAACACACTGAACACTGAAATGAAGGCATATACAAATTCTATAAGTAACAATCTGTTATTATTAATTCGGGCCAAATATTCTATTCCACATAAATACATAACTCCCTCATTCTCCTTTGTAAGGCAGGTAGGATTATAGAGATTTAGAGAAAGTTAACAGCTGAGAAGACATGTGCTTTCTAAACATATTTATAAGGTAGGGATTTGTTGTTGTCTGTTTCCTGAAACCTGCCAGCATTCATCTCACATTGTTTCTTGTCCCCCGAGCACTGAAAAAAATAAAGCCGTGTGGCCTTTGAAAATTAGGTAATTTTCTGTATGGAAACCTACAGAAATAATGACACTAAGAAAGCAAGACACCAATAGAAAGTTCTTTGTTTCTAAGAATATTCTAATGACAACAATATCGACTGGTTTTCTTTTAAATTAGGAAGTCCTTTACCTTAACTGTGCAATTTAAGTGCAGCTTGGAATTTCAAGAAAGACATTTTTAATACTAATTGTTTAGCACATGAAGCTATCGAGCATTATAAGCAAATTCAGGGGAGCATTGCAGATAATCCGAATTGTAAATATCAGTTTTAGAAGAAAATCAATCTGACTCTGAGGCATTTCTGATCAAATGGTTATAATTCGCATTCAAAAAAACACGTTAGATTGGTGAGTCTCTATCATAGGAAATGGAAAAGGAGACAGTGCTTCAACCTAAGCAATGCTTCTGGCTACTACTCACACATCATTTTCTAAAACCAGTAAAATTTCAGATCTTGGCTTATATATACAAACATCACAAGTGTTTGTTCTAACATTTTACTTGAATTATACATTATAAATTAGCATAGCAAATATTCTACTGTTGCCTATTTGACAATGGCACAATTCGTAGGTATTTACACTATCACTCTATTTTCATTTTGCTATATTTATCTTGTCTGCAACATACATGAGAAATTGATAGAAAATTACCAACTTTCATCATTACCCTTTTTGCTTAAAAAAACACCAACAACACACCACAAAGAAATAAAACATGCTTTTCTCCCCTGATTAAAAGACATTTATCAACTACCCATGTTTTTGATCTGTAAAATTCTCCCTCTTACATGTACTTTGTTTGGGTAGGGATGATTCCCCGTGGTATGAGATACATTTCAATATCATTTCAATATCATTTAATTTGCAGAGAAAGTATTCCATGGAGATTGGATTATGTGCTCTAAGCAAAAAAAGGGGCATTACTAAATGAAGCACTAAACCCAAACTGCTAATCTGATCTCATCTAAATGTGCAGAATTACAATATTTTGGTACCTACTGAAGAGTTTGACCGATACTTTTAAAAGCCCTCAGTTTTTCTCTATTTAATCTATAGGTTATTTTGTGATAAAGTACATAATTTGTAACATTATCAAAACATACTTATTCATGGTGAATTACAAAGCCAGTGCTTTCTACTAAGTATAATTCATCCCAAATGCCTTCCAGCAAGTCACAGAAATAGATGAAGGGAAAGAAACTATTTTGTTTGCTTTAGGAATATTTAAGGAAAGCTGCAGAAGGTTTTCATCTGGTATTAAAATTATTTTGATTTCATTGAGCATATAAAGTTATGAATTCCTACAGAGGATTGCCCTGAAAAGAAAGGCTAAGAGACTGGTGCAAATCTATCTTAGCGGAAAGCAGCAGTAGTCAAAGCAAACAACTTTTCCTCTCCCCAGAGTGTTTCAAGTAAGAGCAGAATATCCTAAATATGTTTTTCAACTCACATTTTGAAACACTCCTGGGTGATACATGCAAGGCAACACAAAAAGCCACTGGGAAATGAGTGAAGAATCTTCAGTTTGTTCAATACAGCGATTACCACAAACCAACGCACCGTGCTTCACAAGGAGACTCACAGAAGGCCAGAAGAGAAGGAAAACTTAGCCAGGATTGTGGACAGAATGCCAAAAAGTCTTGAAACCCAGCTGAGCAACTCGCAGGTTTTCAACATCTGGGATGCGAGATTGCAGCAGATGGGAAGCCTGAGAGTGAATTAAAAGTAAAACCACGGAAAGGCTGTATTTTTGAAGAGGAGAGATATAACTGTATTTATACAGGCGGGTAACAGAATTGCACCTCAGAGACAAGAGCTACTACTTGAACTGGTGCTCAAAGAACACAGGGAGTCCAAAATGTGTCTCGTGGCTTGTATTTCTACAATTACACTTAATCAAAGTTTGCATTTATAGTTATCTCTTGGAGATATCTAGGCAACATTAAGAAGCATTACAAGAGAAAAATCATAGCAATCAATCATCAACAAGAGAGTCTGGGAAACACCAATAATCAGATGTAGTGAGGCATATGTTACATTAGTTGTGTCACCCGATACAGAAGAACAGGGTTGGCAAAGTTTACCTCAGGGGGGGAAATAATCCAGCAGCAAGAAAACAAATGAGCTTGAAAGCATAGAGCATCTGCTTCAATGAGCTGAAAGGAGACAGGCTCGGGGGGCAACTGGCTGCTGCCAGCATCCTGCTATAGGAGTTTGGTAGGCTGAGTGAATAGATTTTCTATCACCACCACTTTTGAGATACAGTGCTAAAATTTTACTCGGTATCAAAGACTGACATGTGTTACTTTTCTTTTTTAATCTAAATAGTTTTTACTGAAGTGTCTTCAAATCAGAAAGAATGCTTCTCAGGTGGGAGGAGGTCCCGACCAATAAAGAAATTCATTTTCTTTCAGTAGACAGTAAAAACATTCTAAAAAAGACAAGGTTTCCTTGAGATGGTTAAAAAACAATTTATCGCAATAGATACTACATTCCCGTTCACGGATAACTAAAAGCAATGTGCATACAAACTGAAAGAAGGGTCTAGGAGAGGGGAAAAAAAAATCCAACCCTCCCCTCCAAACACTCTCATAACCATGAATTTTAAAGCATGCAATAAATTTGAAGATGAATGAGGGGCTCTAAGAACTGTGAAGGCAGGACGAGTTTCAACTCACCTCAGCAACAGTCAACTAGGATGCACCTACCTGTGTAAGTAATCAGGCTGATTTTACCTCAGACTGTCTGTAAGGAGGTAAATCAGGAGGATTGCGACTCATAACAAAACTGTTTTGTGCCAAGTAAGATTCATGATTTTAACTCTACGTAAACAAAATGCATCCACAACCTATTTCATGAGAGCTTTTAAGTATGATAGTTAACAAGACTTCTGAATAAAATGAATTTTTCAATGTACATCATTAACGATCTAAATCCAGGGGATTAAACTGCACACAAAATAAAATGGAAAACATGGCTGACATTGTGTCCTTACATTTGTTAAATGTTCTGTTATGCAAAACTTCACAGGCTGGCACCTACTACTATAATAGAAACACATCTTGATTGAGAAGGATCGAAGGAAAGGTACTGAGCTCAGAATATTTTTGTTTCTTTCTTTTTAAAGGCCCTTTCAAACTGGGAAAACTTCATGCATTGTCATCTCAGAGCACAATGTGTTAAGGTGTGCAAAGTTCACTGCCATGACCAGCTGACTGCTCAACTGTCAGGGAGAAATTAACAAATACAAAAAGGGGAACATGTGGCAGTTTTAGAAACACACTTTTCAATAAAGCGTAGTGTGAACTACAGACTATTGCACATTTCAACATGACACAAGAAAAATAAGGGGTTCAAAAGAGAATACACTTTGTAACATAGAAATATACAGACTAGCTTGTGCACAGAAATCAAAACATGGTTACAAGACACCACTGCAGTCAAACCTGTCTTATAGTCTGCTTGTGATCTTAGCGACCTTCAGAAACTGGTCCAAACTGATTATCAGCAATACTTTTTTTGTTACTTTTTTTAAAAAAATATTTTGAGACCACATTTTTGATACACATATATATATTCCGTGGTCAAAATGGACAGACTTAACTTTAGCGATACTAAATAAAAGTGCAAAAACAGTCAAAAAATAAAACAAAATAAAAAATATGGAAGCATAAGCTAAAAATTTTCTGCATAGCTGAAATCTATTTAAAGCGAGTCCTTGATAGGGGTTGCTGACAGGAGGAGAAAGCAGTTTTTTAAAATGTCTTCTGCATGTTTGTTTCAAATAATGCAAAAAAAAAGGTCATTTGTCGGCTTGTAAAGTATTTCACAGGCAGTTCACTCCTGCGTCCTTAGATACCATTGTGGTGGCAGCGCCTCCTTCCGCAAGGTAAACAGCAGTGCTGGATTTGGAGTGGACTGCCCGCTCACTGCTATTGTTGTTGACCTCGCAGTGCAGTGGCTCGGTGGAGATGACCCACGTTGAAGGACGCCACCGCTTCAGTGAGTATGGAGTTTTCACGCGTTTCTTGATCTTTTCTCCTGAGCCTGATCTGCCATCCTGTGAGGAGTCACCTACTGAAGACCGAAATAAAAAAAACCAACCAAACAAAAGACAGAGTAGAAAAAAATATTATGAGGAAGATAAGGTTAGAGTGTCCAGGGTTGTTACTCATGCAAAACAGAAAAAAAAGAACAAAATCTTATCACACAACAGCAACTGTGTAGCAGAGGCATGATGGGTACATCAGCTGCAGCTGCCACTACAAGGGGTCAGATTCTGTTCTCTGTCAGAAATTACTTCAGTGAAGTAATTTGTGTTACCTTGAATGCACATTGGCATCAAACAGCAGAATCAGTATTTGACATGCGAGGGGCTTTTGCAATCATTGTATCTTACATTACCTGTAACAGGAGGTACAAAAATTGTCGCTACCACAGGATGACAAAGGCTAAGCTTTTAACAGCATCATTAAATCACAGGTTCCCTAATCCTATGGCACTGGGCAAGGCATTTCACCTGGACAAAATGGTCCATTCTCTGTCAAGATCCTAAGTCAGGATTTGGCATTCTGAATGGAAAACCCAATTTTAATCATAACAAAAATCTCAGCAGTACAAAATCTGATTGTTAGAAAACTTTCCCTTTGTGTAACCTTCAACCCCTTTTTTAATCTAATCTTCAATTAAAGACAGTTACAGCAATAGTCTTTTTCCTTTACCTCAGGTAAGATTTCAACTCAAGTCAACATGTTGAGACAAAAATGAAAGCTTCCTACTTAAAAAGAAGGCTTAAACACTCCACTGCTGAATATTCATATTCAACTACATTTCTTTAAAGATCTGTTGTGCTTAGTTTCTAAACCTTTTCCTTCCAAACATGCCTGGCACCTGAGATTATCTCACCAGTATCGCAGCGTTTGTCTACACATAGTCAGAGGTTTGCAAGCACCTTTCAAAAGCTACTGTGCATTCTGGAAATATATTCACTTAAAAATGTACACAAGGAAGTCTTTCCAACAGCTCCAACAGGCCCAAAGACAAACTCTGAGGAAGAACCTAATTTAACTATGTAATTACATTCTTACTATAAAAATGAGAGCCCTGTTGTAACCTCTTAAATCTTGGGCCATAAAACTCTTAAGGCAGTTATTCTGAAGGAGTCTATTAAAACCAATCCCTTCTCTAACTACTTGGGCTAATTTTTAATATGCACATGGTAAACTGACAAAGGAATGTTATAATTCTTGGAGCTCAGATAGCAAAGCAGAGTGCCTGACCATCCATTTAGGCTGGCCTGTTAAAGCAATTGATTTTACTGTATAAGTAATGAAGCATATAAGTAGTTATTGTAATACATTATTTTAATCAATGCATCTTGGAGTCAGCTACTCCTAAGAGAACGAGGAAAAGTAAGGAAAAGAAGCTATAACGTGTCCCTGAAGGAAGAAAATAGGAAGCTTTGTCAATATGCTTTGCAGCTGCCAAGGTAGGTGCCTTGCAAGGAATAATAGAAGACAGAAGTTACTGTGTTCCTAGAGTCAGCGTAGATAGGCTATAAAGGGACAGATTTATTCCATGTATATGGAAGGAAGACTGTGACCTAACGTGCTGGAGTTGATGAAGACATGACTTGAATTGAGAAGACTGAAATTGTGCTGATAGAAATTAAATTTATACGGGATTTAGTAAGTATGCTTTGAGGAAGTACAAGAGAAACAGAAGTATTTTCTGTTTAAGCTTATATACAAAGTATCTAAGTTAAGAAGCATCATGGAAACCATTTAAGTCCTGCAGGTACTTACACTGCATACTACTGCTATCCAAACTACTTGTGGCTGACAGATCCAGCGAATTAGGCCTCTGTGCTCTTCTAGTCTGGGTCTGCCCAGGATTTCTCACTACATTCTGGGTACTGACTGCAGCTGTATCTTGCACTGGACAGGGGTTACTGTTGTTGTTATTGGCATTTGTTCGGCTGCTCTCCAGCGGTCGCTCTCTCCTGTCTACTAGGCGGTCCAGAACACCTTCATCGTGGCCAGCCTGCTGCTCCCGCCTCAACAAGGGTTCATGTTCATCAGGGCTTGAATTGATATTCAGCCGACTATCCTCTCCGCTGAACTGGTTCTGAAGCATTTCCTGGGCCCTCTGCGCTACCGAACTGGTTGTCTGGCCAGATGGCACCGTCCCATTGGCATATTGGGTTGTGCCAGCATGAGAGTTTATGCTGTGGCTTCTCCCAGCCACTCCATTCATGGTAACTGTAACGACGTGAGGTTCTGCAGCATTGATAGTGTTCATCTTGGCAACGCCTGTTTCCACTTGCTTCAAGTTTGACTTGTGCTTGCTGCCAAATTTTAACCGTGGCTCCTTTGTTGAATTTTTGGTGTTCAGCGGGAGGCTAGTAGGCCTCTTCGGCAGGTTCTGTTGCTTGGGCAGAGGATAGACCTGAGCAGATGGGACATCCGGAATCAAACACGCTTGACCATTGCCAGTTTGTGTGAAGTCCTGCTGTCCTGTCACCTCTACTGCAAGTTTTATCAGCGGATAAAGCAAGCTGGAACTAGTGCTGCTGAGTGGGTCTGGCCCGCTAAACTGCTTCAGTGAATGCTCCATCAGATTCTCATCCGAGCTTTCCTTCAGGTTCTTATCCACTTCTTTTGGATCCAATTTATTTGTCTCTAAGTCCTCCTCTGTCAGCTGCAGACAAACGGGGGTGGGCCCACCTGGCTGCATGACACTTGTAGTATGCAAGTTTGTTTCATCTGAATAAGGCATTTCGGATATGGTGGTCATCCCAGTGCTAGGAGTGAGGCCAGTCGTATTGGTGGTGGTTGTATTGGTGGACAAACTGGTGACACTTGTCTCAGGACTAGGGACGCGAGCTTGCGCTTGTTGCCTCTCATAGTTGATGGAGTTTCTATTCTTTTCCCCTGAAGTCAATGGTGTAGTTGACATTGAATGTTCCGAAGAAATGTTCTTCACTATGCTGTCAGTGTGGTGGATTGAATCTTCAATGTAGGAAGAGGAAGAGTAATCTGGATACGGCCTTATCTTTGTCACACGCCTATGATGCGACAGATTCCTTTAAGAAAAAATAAGTCATATTAAGATCACATATGTAAAAATCACCTTATACCATAGAGCCTCTAATTTAAGAAAGCTGACTGGCTTTCTCTTTCTTTTCATGCACGAACTAAAGACAGACACAGTACAAACTGAGATCCCTCAGTAACTTCCTTGAAAAATCCTAGGTAGCAGAAAATTGTTTTTACCAGGACAGCAATTTTGTCATGGATATTGTTTATAAACTATGTCAGATAACTGTAATTTTCTTCTGTTTGTCCAATGTGCTGTGTGTCCAGTCCACTCCTAATGTACTGTTATAGCTGCAGAAAAATGATGCTGAAGGAGGGTGACAAGAACTTAACACACAAGATGGAAAAAGTTATGCCAAGGAAAAAGTCACTAGGTCTTAAACCATGAAAAAAAAATTGGTTATTTTAACAGTTTAGGAATTCTACAATTTGAACTTTTTCTAAAAATTACAATAAACACTGCCACATAGAGCAACACTACTATTCTCACAAATCCAGATATTTAGCGCATACTATCAAGCACCAACGTCAGTTCTGTAAATTCTCACTCCCTCTGGATCACACATAAGCAGAGAACATGCAGCACCTGTCTCACTGGGGACAGAGTAACGATGACTTAAACAATGGTCCTGTGGTTCTTTAATTGAAAAGCTACAGGTTTGAGACTCGGTGATTTCCTGAACTCGCATTGCCCGATAAGTCACAGTTTTAAAAAGAATATTTTAAAACAAAGTTTTATGCATTATTTAGCAAGAGCCCTTAAAGACAACTCATCACCATTTCATGTCTTTGCAAGCCTGTTTGGACAGTTTGCCCAAGCTCAGTTTAAAAGGCCCCTCTCTAAGAACTACTGTTGTTTACATAAGAGGTACTTGAATTCTGGAGACATACACAAGATCTTAAGAACACAGGCAATCAAGACCGCATCACACAATACTCGTGTACAGGTGAGCTCATGTAATGCACACCCACTGCATGACTGGAGAAACGTTAAGCTAGCAGCATGCTCTAGCTTCCTTCCTGGAGTGAGCCAAGCATCGCATTGGGCATTCACTGCTGAGTAAAACCAAATGTTTTCTCTTCTTACCGTTCATTTTGCATGGCAGTTGACATAGGGTTGACTGTTGGACTAACTGATTTATTTCTCTCCCAAATCATCATGAGTTCTGCCATCCTCTCCTCAGCACACTGTGCTGTTAGTCGAGCTTCAGCATCTTGATCCCAACAGTCTTCAATTGTTTCTTTAAGTGACCTCACAGCCTGCCAGGAGACAAACAAACCAACCCACTTTGCCATAAGTTATTTTCCCTTTATATTGTGTTTCTCATATACTGTTTTATGATAGCATTCTGTATGCATGAAAATAGTCACAAGCTGGTGAGAAAGACAAATGGAAGACACATTGTTTCCTTCAAAGCTAGTTGGCCCTACAAATGGCAATGTGCAGTATTAACATTATCTTACCTCACAGACATACACTCCATCTAGGAAGACAATTGTTTAGGAAAAGCTACATTCACTGTTGTCCTTATGACCTTCAGCCAGCCCCCTCTGCTGTGTGCATGCTCTGCTCACTCTCTCTGCCTTATGAAAGCTGTGTACTAAGGATTGATGATATTCAGGAAATGCTGTCATTGTTATCCTCACAATTTAGCTAACCGCGCCTGCCTTGCTTCCCTGCACTGCATGCAAATAGCACAGCCTTGCTCATTTCATCATGCTTTTCTTCCTCTGTTCACTACTGTAATGTCCAAATGCCTCATAAATATCAGTGAATTTATCTGTGCTGTGGGAAGAGATCATTGCTGCCCTTGTTTTATAGATGGGAGAAACAGCAACAGACAGACTTTCCTGGGATCACACTGTGGAGTGAATGGTGCAGTCAGAATTAGAGCACAAGATCTTCAAAACACACTGCCATATGGTCAGAGGCCTGGAAAGGAGACAACTGAAATTATGAGCACTGAACATTTCTACTTCCACTGCATCCAGAGTACAAAAACCAGGCAGACATTTATTGGCCCCTGCTGCCAATCTACGGCCTGTGGATAGGATACAGTTTTTTCAAAACATCTCACTTCCATAGCCTGGCTTTAATCTCTCCAGCACTGGTGACTGAGCACAGTCCCAGCTGGGCACGAAGGCTTTCAGTGGGCCCCACCGACTACCTCTGAGCCAGAACTGCCTTGTTCACTTCTGGCAGGGAAAGCAGGACTAGCTCTGCACGCTGGCCAAGCGTTCCTCACCCACACAGCAGCTCCTGGCATCACTTGCACCTGGCAAGACACTGTTGCTTACGATGCAGCTACGGCTGCACAGAAGGAGATGAGCTCTCACACAAGCAAATCTTTCACCTCTCTTCCCCCACCAGAATGAAGAGGCAGTGAGCACCTACTCCCTCTTAGCTGAGGGACATGAGTCTAAGAGAACCCTCAGGGACAAAGACAGGACAGTGTATTGGATCTATTTTCTCTCCCAGAATAAAGCACCTTCATTCAGCCTTTAGGACTTCACTTAGTCACAATTCAGACACATCTGTAAGTCACTGGACACCCTAATCTCCTGTCTTGCCCCTTTGAAAGGCTCTCCCTGGCATGTTTCACCACCAGTAAATTTAACCAGTGTTTAATTTAATACTGTCTCTCTTCTAACAGACCCTCTCCTTTTGCTGTTTTAAGGATTATGAAAGGAGCACAGCCATGACTGTATAGGTAGTTTACAAAGCAGAAGTTCTAGAGCTTCACATCTACCACAGAAGTGTGTTTTCTAGTAATTTCAGATTCAAAGACATCTATACTAAACAGCGCTATTTAGAAGTTCTAGCACTTATAAAATAAAAAACATAGAAGGAATTGGAAATCTGCATTCTTCTTTCATTCTGTTATCCTTCAGTCCTGACCTTTGAAGTCAAGCTTGGGCTTTGCTTCGGTTTTGGGAAATGAGACAAGAATGCTGCTAACATCCAAGCTCAGTTTATAGCCCTCACATTATTTTAGGCACATCATCTGCTCAAATAGCTAATTTATACTGTGAAAAACAATACTGCTAATCAAGGTCTGTATCATAACATATAAGTTCAAGAAGCAGACTCAGATTGCCTAGGTGATCGTAAATTTAGCTTTCCACAATATGTTGAGCTCCTTAATTATGTGACCTAAAAAATAAAACATTGCTTTTTATTTGTATTTCTCAAATGAAAATGGCAAATACATTTCTCTAAGAGATGAGTTTGCATGAAAGTGTTATGATCCAACATGTCAACATAGTTTTAAATGGACAGAAGTGTTTTACCCCATGCATTAGATACAGGAGGTTAGGACCTGGGTCTAGGGTAAGGTTATGTGCAGCTTAGTTTTGTACAATCTCCCCTAGAGTGCTCATTCAGATGTTATCCTAGACTGTTCTAGGTTGTGCAGGTTGTTTAATACCCATGAAAGATGTATAGATTGTTTATTTAGCCTTCTTTTCTCCTAAAGCAGTAGATCTGTCCTTAGAGCTGGACTCGACTTATCATCATCATCATCATCATCAGTATTATTACGTTGAATTTTGGGGAAAAAAAATTAAATAAAATTAGTGATAGCACAAACATCATGTCAGGCAGTTTAAATATGGGGATCATTACCAGCTTAGTGTTTAATCATGTTGAAATCTACCAGCTTGTTAGGACATAATTAACATTTTAAAACAGTAGTCAGCAAAACAAACCAAACCTTCTTGAACTGTTTTAGTTATAAATGTCTTCAAAAACAGCTGTCAAGCTTGGTTCTTCCAACACTGCATTTGCCAACATGGCTGTAGTTAAAACAGTCACTGCTTGATTTCCTATATAATTTGGGTGTGGATTCCCCACTCTCCCCTGACTGGTTGGCCAAAACTTTCAGTAAAAGAACTGCTCTGAGAAGCTCTTGACTCGGTTACAACATGTTTTACAACAGCATTAATACTGGAGGCTACACTCCTCTCTGAAAATGGTTTTATGCATATTTACAAGCACCAGCGCAGGTGAGGCCTTAGGTTCCCCATGATCTGCCCAGTGGCTACGTACTTATCAACTAGTCGTCTCTGAAGATCAAAGGGCATAATTTCAGTAAGGAAATAACTAGAAGCATCTTCTAAAACAAGAGTCAAATATGTCATTTGCAATCAAGCTATTTTAGCTTAAATAAGTCACCGTGTATCAGGTAGAATCCAGTAACTGCATTTCATTTCGCTTGCACTAAAAGGCAAACAACCCCCAGTAAGCTGAGCGGATTCACATTACCTCATCTTTGCTGCAGATGAAAGCAAGCACACAGACTCTTACCAGAGTTCAGCTGTCTTGCTGTAACTTGTTGGCCTGCAGCAGCAAGCAAGGCTCTAAGCCATAGCCATACTAATTCAAAACAACAAACAACAGTACTATGTTTATAGTCTTGAAAATAAAAAATGCAGATCAAGCCATATAAAATTTCTGATGCAAATATAATGAAATGATTGCTACAAGCTTTATCTTCTGCAAATTCTGAGAACTATATAACTTCAGAAAAAAAAATATTATAATGTCTATAGATTTCAGTTTTGGAAGAGTATATTTACATTTTTGCCAACTATTCTAGCGTATTATGAGTTCATAAGATGTCAAAAGGTGGAAAATGCCCTGTTTCTCATTAAGCATACAGAGAACATACAGGCACTTCATACCTAATACTACACCTATTGTCTAACGATTAATATAACAAGTTATCCTCTGTGCATCACACTTTCAGCATCTGATAATGATGGTATTTTCCTTAAAATAAATCTAGCTTTCATGTCAATAGCTTTTTTAAAACTGAATTCAATATTTACCAGCCTAGAAAGGAGCAGTTCCCATTCCTTAAAAGAATTGTTTTTAAAATTGTTTTTAAAAAAGAACATATTGAAAAGTTGCTTTTAAGAAGTTATTAGACCCCATGGCTGGTTAAATGACAGTTTCCTTGACAATATTCTATCTCACCAGGCTGTTCTCCTTCCACGCTTCTGGGAATTTTGGTCTTTGCTTCTCTCTAGACACCAAGACTTGCATATCTTCAAAAGTGGGATGGTTTCCGACTTCTGTCTGGAAAGCCATCTGGTACTCTGGCACGGATTCCCCTGTTAGCAAAAGAAAGAAAGAAAAAAAAATCACAGATTAAAAGACAGAACAAGGTCTTCCAGGTGATGAAAGGTAGTATCAAAGTTACTGCCTATTGAGATGTACTCCACCTTCCCCCAAAGCCTAACTTCACAGAAAAAGAGTTGAATTAACTGCAGAATTCAGCATTGTTCAGCAGCCTCTCAAAAGATAGCATCTTCAGACTTTCCTGGTTGAGTGGCATGTTCAGAATGTCTTAGAGCCTGAAGAGGACACCCAATTTCTGTGAAACATCACTGACTGAATATATTCGTGTACTTCCATTTGGGCAGAAGCCCAGCAAGATTACAAGTCTCTGCATATAAAGTACAGCTGTTTGACTACAGAGAGAATACTGCATGTCAGATTAACTCTATATGCTCTGTCTTAGAAAGAAGACAGTGGTTATGATACAACCTCACAGTCACTGTGTTAAATTTTAAAAGTCTACTTCCTCTTGTTTTATGTTACAAGCAGGGAGGATTTCCCTAAATTTTCAGTGTCACTATTTATAAATAAATGTATGACTGACTAAACGCTACATTAAGCCACGGCACTTTCCTGTTCATTCTTTCATGAGGGAAGTCTGAAAGACACCTCAGGCACATATTATCAGTCCTAAGAACTGAAATTACTGTCTTTGCCATCAGCCCAACTCTCAATTGTTGTAAACTATATAATAGTAACTAATAATAGTAACAACAACAACAACAATAATAATAATAATAATGCTTCAATTGCATTTGCCGTGAGTTCTGCAAACCACTTAAATAGGTAATTTAAAGTCTTTCAGCACAAACTGTGCTTCACACCCTCATACACTGTACTGACAACAATCGTCTTGAACGCTAGATGGCACTGACTTAATGGCAAAAAACAACTGAGAAAATTATTTCCCTTCTCCACTTAAAAAAGCTATGGCCAGGGAGCAGCTTGGGGTGCTGGTACCACTTCCTACTACTACTACTGTTTTTTCCAGTTCTTTATTTACCTGGGAAGAGGTCTGTACATCTCATAAATATCTCCCAGTAGATAAGGCCTAGTGCATACATATCTACTTGTTTCAAAGCAGATTCACAGTCCCTCAAGTTCACCGCTCCTTCAAGCACTTCTGGGGCCATATAGCGGATCGTACCGACCTGGAAAAACATAAAATTAAAGATTCAAAACAGGAAGTAATTTCCAAATATGGCTTATTTTTTTAATACCATACTCAGTTTGATATTTTCTATAGTTAAAGAAAATGGAGTTCTCTTCTAATCAATGTCCTCAGCTTTGAAATTCAGCTTAGGAGCTCATAATAAATACCTTCCCTTTACTCTGTCACTTTTTTGCATATATTAAACCAAAGTAATTTTGTCCCTTACTCAGTGTTCTCATATGCAGTATGATGTAAGAGAAGTGTTACTTATTGAAGAGAATGCTGCTAAACAAGGAACTTGTTCTCTGTTCCTGGACTGCCAGCAAGGCTCTCAGCCTACAATTACTAACATTCATTTCCACTAGGAAACATGTGAGATTAGAGCAATCACTCTTTGGTACCTGTAGGACAGCATTTTGTCACAGGACTGTTCCATATCCCTGTGATAAACAGTGCTCTAAGAAGAGGACCTGTGCACAAGGTATTATTAATGGAGCACTTGCTTTCAAAGGGAAGGTGATTAGCACTGCCAAACACATTCTTTGAAGGAAATGGAAAGGTTTTCTGTAAAAGCACAAAGCCAACAAATATCCCGAACCACTGTGGACTTTCACTGTTTTAAATAGTCTCATTGTACTTCAGTAGTCTATATTCAGGTGTCAGTGTATTTAATGCTTCTAAAAATGAACAACAGAAAAATCACAGTATCATAAAAAAGAAAGCTTAGGAAATTGGTTTCTTCCACCCAGAATCCATTCTAGCCCACTCCTAGCAGATGTTTTCCCAATCTGTTCCTTAACTTCATAAAATGATACCAATTCCATATAGCCTTCCTCAGCAGTCTATTCCAGACCTTGGCTGCCTCCTACAAATTAGAAAGATTTCTGCATAACTAACCTAAATTTTCCCTCCTGCAACATAATCCCATTACCTCTTGCTCTATCCACACGGAACAGTTTATCCCTTTCTCTTTGTAGCATCTGTTTACATACTTGAAGACCTGTCTCAGTCTTTATTTCCCTAAACAACCCTCACTGTTTCATATTTCCCATAAAGCACTCTTGCAAGCATCCCCTGTTACTTTGTCCCTTGCTATTTCTCAGCTGGTCCGTGTCTTCCTACCTGCACCTACCCTCCCAGATGAATCCATTTAAATAAAGACCAGGAAACTTCAGATGACACAGAGGTGGTAGGATGTAAAAGGCTGTAGTAGTAGTAGTGGTGGTGGTAGGATGTAGAAAGCGGTATGTCACCATTCAAGAAAAATTAATACCAAAGCCACCAAAGAATGTTTGGTCTTCAGTCAATGCTCACAGCAGAAGATTGAAGAGACCTACACTGCCCCACAACAAATGACAAGGCAACCAGAACTACCTTGTGTCTTCTCACATGTCACAGAGAAAGCTTCAGCCTCTGAGTCTGCTAGTCTATCACCTTTCAAAATACCAGGTTTATTTGAGTGTTTTGAGAATAAAATCAGTTTCTTTCTATCAAGGTTTCAGCCACTTCTCATCCATATTACAGCAATTCCCCCCTACAGGAATTGCACCATCTTAAAATTCTCCTTGTAATAACAGAAACAACTATTTCTCAGCGTTAACTTCCATACCAATTTGTCTTCCTTTATACAGTGGTTTATCTCCATTTATACTTACCTCACTGATGGCTGCATTATCTTCTTCACCTGGGCGTACCAATCTGTTTCCAGTTAACTTCATGGAGAGTCCAAAATCGCTAATTACACATGTTCCATCATTCTTTACCAGAACATTGCGGCTGTTCAAGTCACGATGGGATATTGCAGGTTTGTAATGGTCTATTTGGACATAAGGAAGTGCTTATTATTTGAGCAGTTTTACTGTTTGGCAAAATGAAGAACCTCGTTATATCTGCTCAGCTATTATAAACAGCAAATCGACTTATCTTTTAGAAAGCTAATGGTTTTGCGTCTTTATAATGAGCTCCACAGTACACTATCTATAGAAAACTGGGATTCAGAGTTTCACTCTATCTATACATTAGGCTACTGCTATATACAATTTCATTGTTTGCCATAAGCTTCTTTCCATGGGATATTTCAGCATGATTTTGGCAGGGGAGACATTGTGTATTTAAGCACAGATCTGCTGCCACAGCCCTGACAGCCATTCCAAATGCTCTCTCTCATACCCACACTCCTGTGTCAAATGTGGTACCAACTATTTACATTATGATTGGAATTGGTGCTTATTCAGAAGATACGTAGTCAACATTATTCCAGAGAGTCTGAACATGTTCCTCTTACAAAGGATCTGATCTCTTCCAAAGAATAACCTCAAATGTTCCTAGTTTATATGCAATTTATCTTGTTAGTAACGCAGCCAGCACTGTAGAACCAATTTTACTGTGGGATTTATTCTACTCCATGAGTTCCTTCCTAGCATTCGTATAGCAGCCCACAGCTGTCTCTTCTTCAGGATGGAAGGTTTACACCTTTTCTGGCTGCTAATGGACACACCTATCTGCACATTTCAAAATGATGAAGTTAAGATGATAGCTGCAGTTTCAATGGCACACAGGAATACCAATTTAGGTATTTTCAGCCTCACACTTTTAACAGCATCTTCAGTTGTTATCCTTTGCTAGAGTTTATATTTAACATCTCAGATATGTAGTTTGGAATTTTAATTCAAACATTAGCACCTTAATGTAGAACTAACATTACCATGCTTTTATTTACTGCCAAAAAGCTAACACTTCAGTGCCAGGCCATACTCTACAGCCTGATACATCCCAGATATCAGAATATCTGCTTTATAATCACGATACTTCAGCTGCTGAAATGCTGGCTGAAGCATGCAAGCAGAGATACAAAAAATACATATCAACAAGTTTTCACATCTGATGCTCTAACGGGACACTACAAGTCCAGCAGTATACTTTGCACACAATGAAGACCAGGCCCACATTCCTAGACAGAAATCAAGAAATACGATAAATAAAACTACAGTGGGGTTAGAAGATTTAATTATTTCTCTTCGTGTATATGGTTCACACACAAACTAAAAACTGCTTTGGTGATTTGTGTCTGAACAGCAAAAACAAACACCCCATCTGTTTGCTTTCTGTTAGACAGACTTCCAGTGCTTCAGGTCTTCAGTAATCTGTTGCCATGACACAGCAGCAGTGCACAACTCTGCCTCCTCCTCTTGCCTTTCTCTCGGTCTCTGCTGGCTTTTACTCCATGTTTTCATACAACCATCACAGATGCAGCCCATAAGGTGGGATCGTTCAGAAGGACATATCAGAAGCTCCAAGTTCAGAGATCATTCATCATTTCCTACTCACCATACTGTCACACAGAAAAAATAAAGGCAGGAATCTACTACCTCAGAGTCGACTATCTTGAACATCAAAGCAGCCCCTCCTGGCCTTACCTCCTCGAGGTAGCTCCGTGTGCAGGTACGCCAAGCCCCTAGTTATAGAGTGTGCCAAACGACAGGAGCTCACCCAGTCACTTGTGTGGAGACTCAAATATTTGCATAAAGAACCCTGAAAAAAACCCAAACCCAAACATAAATACTGAATTAAAACCACCGTCCAGTTGAAAAACTCAAAATCTTTAGGAGAGTCAGCTTTATCCATTGCTCCTCAAAGGTGTAATCCTAAAAGTGCTTCTGTGTTTACTCAGATGTTCTAAAACACAAGACTGGATGAAAGTTTCATTAATTTCTAGTGCTGTCATTTGGTTTATATAAAGAAGCAGAACAGAAAAGTTATCACAAGATAACAGTGGCTGCCTCTAGGAATAAAGATATTAATTATAAAACAAAAGCATAGCATGCACTTGATTTATTCCTCTGAAGAAGTCTTGCTGAACAACAAAAGACGAAAGTTAACTGTGGACAAAATAGCCTGGGTTACTAAACAGTCCAGTCTGGGAACAACTACTGCTTGAAAAAGAACACTCAGCATCTCTCACTGGCATGTCCTCTGCTATAATTTATTCATATACCAAAACTAAAAAATAAAACCCAAAGGCAATTCAGAATAGGAGCTAGTCCACACACACTTAAGAAACGGGGAAAAAGAACATCACGTTCCCTCTAGAAAGAGATGTTAAATGTGAAAAATGAGGAATTTTTTAGTAATTTGTAGTGGAATGTCCAAGAAAATCAATTGTCAATTAAAATACTGAGATACTGTAGAAACTGAGACTACTCTCCAAAATAAGAGTCAGATCCTGCAAACTATGACACTATGAGCAGTTTTTATTCATGCAGTTCCCAATGACAATATGCTCAGTTTAAAGAAACTAAATCCACATGCATGACGAACAAGTTGTCCAGCTGTCTCTGCATACATATTACAGAATCACAGAATCACAGAATCACCGGGTTGGAAGAGACCCACTGGATCATCGAGTCCAACCACTCCCACAAAACACTAAACCATGTCCCTCAGGACCCTGTCCACCCGTAACTTAAACACCTCCAGGGAAGGCGAATCAACCACCTCCCTGGGCAGCATATTCCAGTGC
>WAAB01004225.1:0-49016 GCA_013389865.1 Piaya cayana | reverse complement strand
ATATATTTGTAGAAGGATTTCTTATTATCCTTCACAGTCTTAGCCAACCTGAGTTCTAGTTCAGCCTTAGCCTCTCT
Source organism: Piaya cayana (assembly GCA_013389865.1). Lineage (NCBI taxonomy): Eukaryota > Metazoa > Chordata > Aves > Cuculiformes > Coccyzidae > Piaya > Piaya cayana. The sequence continues at coordinate 48,939 of WAAB01004225.1, read as the reverse complement.
GATCTTCTCCCTACACAATCTGACTTCCCTCCTGTAGTCCACCCAAGAGGTCTGCCCCCTCTTCCACAGCCTATAAACATTTCTCTTCTCCCTGATGTCCCTAGAGATCTCTCTGCTCAACCAAGCCGGTTTTCTTTAAAATATAATGTTTACTTATGACTACAAACTATCCTGGTTTTGCCTATTTGTATCTGTCAATTTAAAGATACACCAACGTGTAACATCTTATCACAGCTGCAACTAAAACACTTTCTTGCAAAATTAGTTACATAATATTTAGTAGGAAGAACTCCTGTGTGTACCATCTGAGTCCACTGGAGTGGACATGAAGCTATGTAACACATGCACAGTTCAGACAGAAGTACATAGATATGATAATTTAAAATGATTGAATAATTAGATTTTTTTTTAATCCAATGCTAAAACTAAAACCAAGTTCTTGACACATCTCATGAGAATTACAGCTGTCTTACAGCTTTCCAGACTCAGACTGTGTAAAGCAAGGAATCCATGAACAGATAACCTCTTCAGTGAAAACACAGACCAAACGTCACTCATTCAGGTTCACCTGAGATTATTTTTTAACTGTTATATGAACTTCAAATAGATTTTGCTAATTAAAAAATATCTGAGGATCCACCTAGAAATGAGTTAAAGAATTCTCCTTATTGTTAAAGCTTTTCAAGAAATACAAGCAGTCTTATCAGCCTTCAACTGCCAGAAACTTGGGTGCAGTAATGGATTTTCTTGGCTTAGTGAGTTGAGATACCAGCCTGTCCAGGCCTGTGGTCACGGTGCATCTGGGAATTCTTCACTTTATCAAAAGTCATAATCACTTTATAAAACTAGTGTTTGTCTTGTAACAATCATAAGATCCTACCAGGCATTTTACAACACATTCTCTATTGTTGTAAAAAGACACAAATGTCTGACTACTTGGGGGACAGTCCTGGGGCTGTTATGTCTTTCCTCCCATGTCATCCCTTGCGATTTACTCACTGCCTACTCACCTGTCACACCTCAGAGTACCATCAGAACAGTAAGATTGATAAATACATTTATTTCTCCTTTTAATTACTTGCTCACCTACTTTGTTTGGTCTGAAGACATGTTTAGATAATAACATAACTTGAGTCAAATCCATCTGTCTTACTGAGGCAACACCAGGAACGGTTTTTTGTGGGAACATGTGCTGGTTTGTGTGTTCCTGTTTCCAAGGAGGAAAGTATTTTGAGAAAGAACGATGTTTTGGATAGGAAGTATTACATGTGCACAACTCGTATGGCTTACTCCTTATGAAATAAGATTGAAGGCTCCCGTTTGAACACTACAATTCCCTTTTAGCACGGCTGCCACCACAGGGTTCCTTCTCTGCTGTGAGCTCCATGCAGCAGAACATCTGTTCATTGAATTAAGCATCACACTGGGTATTTAATACACTTGCTGTGCACTATTTCCAATGAGTTCCAAACCACCAGCGGACTGATTTTAGACTAATCTTGCTGTTCTTAATACTATATTGAGAAAGAATCTCATAACATGATGCCATAAGCCTCATCTGTGCATTTAATCAGATCGTTAACAGATCCTGTTTATATAAGCAACAAGACACAATTTCCAATCAAATTACATTTCAGTTGAAAATCCTTTCATTCAAGAAAACAGCAAAACCAGATCACCTGTTAAGACAGTTATGCTATGCCCTCCCAGGAGCAGAACACTGGCTTGATTTCACTTAACTCAATTAGTTGAAAATAAACTTACTCTGCCAGAGCAGGCCAGAGCTGATGTGTTTTGCCACTATCCATCTGGTACGGGCATGACTGAAGCTTTTTTCTATGCTTGTTTCTAGTCTCTGCAATCTCCACTTAGATGCCCATCTCTTAATAAGGCTGGATGGGGCCTTGGGCAGCCTGATCTAGTGGGAGGTGTCCCTGTCCATGGCTGGGGGGTTGGAACTAGATATCTTTAAGGTCCCTTCCAATCCAAACTATTCTATGATTCTATAAGCTGACATGATCAAGTGTGTTCTCACTTAAAAGTTTCCGTTAAGATACTCCTTACGTATTTGTGAAGTGCAATGTTGCCTTACATCTGCATATATATTTAGATATTTCTATGCACATATACATTTAACTTTCAACACAAGCATACACGTAAATCCTAAAGCACCGTGCCTAAGACAGGCCAACATTACTGCTATTTATTACTGTTCCATTTCTTTTTGCTATTTGAATAACCAGCTTTTGTCCTACTGTCCCCATAACAAATCAGGCTTCACACACTGAATGGAATACAACATGAGTTTGCTTGCTTGAGATTGAAAGACTATTGAAAAATTATTTATCTGAACAGTTAAACAGAATTTTCCCATACATGAGCAACTCCCCCAGTAAATAGTGAAACGTAATTTTTCACATTTTCATACATATATAACTTCCATATCAGTTACATTCTATAATTTCTCAGGAAAGCAATTCATAGACAATGTAGATATTTTTAAAACATCTTTGTTTCTATGTGTGTATAAGAACACACAGAGCATCAGGAACTCAAATTTGAGGGATGCATGCATTAAGTTAGCTAAGGAAATTTCAATATATGGTTCTGGAAAGGGAGGCTGCCTTCTTAGGTCTTTTCCTACATCATCAATATATGGTACAGCAAAATAAATATGGTATGCCAAAAAAAGCTTTAAGGAAGGTAACGGGATAAAAAACCACCATGATTTACAGTACCACAAACTAGTTTGACAACAATATCAGATCTATAGTGTTTCAGCATAAAAACCTCCAGCATTTACAGCTACAAAGTGAGGTTGTACCTACCATAATAGATATAATGTGCTTATACTAATAAGTTTTAAATTTATCAAATTATTTTTAAGCAAAACCAACTCCTCACATTCTGTCCCTTGAACACTGCACAGCTGACTAGAAAAACCTGCATCATAACCAAGAGCAAATACTACAGCTAAGAAATAGTACGACTACATTTGGTGGCACTAACTGGGAAATCTTAAAGGGCACTGCAATAAATCAGAGTAAGGTTCATTAAAATTGTAATTTATATGGATTATTTTTACATTACTGTGCAAGAGGAAGCAATGAAAACCAATGGCAAATACTAAAGTACATCCTTTTTATGTGGCTATTCTTGGGAATCAAAACCAATCTAATTCATTTCTTTGAAGCACTTACATTGGGGTAATATTCCATCACCAATAAATATTCCATACGGCCGTCTGCAGTAAATCTCTCATCCCCTACAATGAAGCGGGCAATGTTGTCATGTTCCATCAGTGGAATCCTGTAAATGTTTCTCTCATTGACAAAGTTCTGACGATTAGCAAAAGAAAATACTTTCACAGCAACTGGACGTTCATCTAGGGAGCCTTTATACACTGCTCCATATCGTCCCCGGCCAATCAACTGCAAAAAAATGTATATAATTAATGCACTAAATTATAAATGAAGACAAAATCCAAATTTCTGCTCTAAAAATATTGTACACCAACTTTTCTACTGACTTAAAGTATAAAAATAGTGAATACAGTGGATGTTTTGTGTTGAAAACTAAAATTAGAATGCTGTCATAAAAGCCATTTTGGAGCTGGAAACCTCAGCATAGCCAACTTATATCATACTAAATAGTCTAAGTACCCAGTAAATATATCATAAATAATCTATTCAGCCATTTTATATACAGAATCAATAAAAGCCACGTGCTTTGTACTGCTAATTCTCTTACTAAACTTTTGCTTACTAAACATTTACAGCTTTTATGGGATCAATTTTAATTAACTCCAGAAATCACAGACATTAAGGTAAACATTTTAGATTTAAGATAGCTTTATAAGCTGTACCTTTTAGATTAGTAAGATCAACATATGCATTTGTAGTGCAAAATAGATACCAAAAGAGGTAAACAGGTTTTAACAGAAAGGAACAATTAATTCCTATGAATCTTTATTCTAGCCCTGAATATGTTAGATAGGAAAGGCCATTCTGTGAAGACTATCTCCATGGCAACTGAAGAAAGATGCAATCTCTACTCTAAACCAAAACACAGGACCACCTTCAGGAAGAGTTCTAGTTTCTAAAGCTCAAAAAATCTAACTATGTAAGAATTTAAGCATCTATTTAATTCAAATAATTTTCAAGAAGATCTAGACATAAAACTGTTAAGGATTTCACAGACCAGTGCCTTTTTACTTTTTAAATACTTACAAATGGAGGAGGAATGGATTACTAAATAGAAGACATTACAAAAGCAATGCTTCTAAAGAGGATAAAACTGTCTAATGGGAAAGTTTTCAGCAATTAAGTATCATTTACAGACAGACTTTCCATTTCTCAGTCCTTCCGTGTCAGTGGATTGCAAGTGGCACTAAGTCACTTTAAGGTACAAAACAGAATGTATTCTACCCACAGGAATATGAAAAGGCAAGTATAGGTTAAGACAATTTGGTTTGCAACACCCTATGACTGGGGGTGAGGAGTCGGTTCATTATTTAATAAAGAGGAAAGGAGACTAGCAGATCTATGAACCAAGTCCCTGCTTTTTCCAAGCCTGCCTATCAGTATGAGTAATTTCATCCAGGGCTCTGCACACTTCTACAATACACGTCCTTTTTCTCTTGTAAACTCTGCCTCAAGTACTTGGTGGCTGGTTAGCCTGCTGTCAGCATTTGCCCAGCCCACGCTGCAGGGGGACTACAGGTGTGCAGTCTGTGTCACTGGGTGTGATTTCCAGCGGGCAAAAAGGAGAACCGTACCGCTCTGAATCCCTCTCTGTCATTCTACCAATTTGTTTCTGGCTAAAAGCTTTTAAAAATTCCCTAAGTTCTATCAAGCATACCAATTGAAAGCATAACATTTTGCAGTTTTCTGATGATGCATCTAATCCCAAGCTGAGTAGAAAGTTCTGGTTGGCCTCTAGTTGCCATGGAAATAGAGAGTACCCCACTGTGAAAAACGACTATACATTAATGCACCACTACTGAAATATACTGCCCTATCTGCTGTAAATTCCATATGCCAATAGTTATTAAAGCATTTCAAATTACCATGGTAGGATATCGTACTTAAAGCAATCAGTGTCAGGCAAAGAGATGGATCTTACAATGCAATGAAATTTCTTACAAAGAAATACAACACATTCTCACTTCCCCCATTGCCTCTCGGTGTTTAGTATTTTCTTCAAAAGGTAGAACAAGGACTTGCTAAAATCAACAATATTACTAACAAAATCAGGCAAAATGTAACTGCACTAACCTTCTTCTCCTTTTTGTTTCTTCCTTAAATTCTGATTTACAACACTACAGAAGCACTGATGCTTTATTTCTGTAACTATACCTGGGAGGTGAAGTGACTACAAGTGATACATTGAATAAAAATGAAGATGAAGAAACCCAGTTAAACATTTACCTCCAACAACTTCAGATTATCCAGATCCAAGGAAGGCTCTGATGTTGCTGCCTCCATCATGTTCATACTGTGCAAACCTTGTTTACGGTCTCCTGTGGAAGGGAGTGGGGAGGGAATCAGACAGTTTCCTTTGTTTCGCTCTACTACAAGTGAAAACAATACAACTTACCTGAGACTTGGCAGAGACTGGGCAGAAATGCTTACTGTAAGCAAGGGCATAAATAAAAAGGATTCCTGTAAAATCTTCTGGGAGTCAGAAAAATAAGCAGCAAATGTGCTATCTCCTATACAACTATTTTGACAATTGAAGGTCACTGGCAATAACTATAAAGCATGTTTACAACCTAATTTAGTGTGTTGAGCAGAGGATTCGTTGAAGATAAATGGGTCCCACAATGGGACTTCTGGACTGTTATGAAAGGGATATCACCATAAAGTGCCAGAGAGGAGAAAGGGGAGCATTATGTACAAACATATAATAGGGCCTGGGGAGAACAGAAAACATCAGTATAACTTAGAGAAATAATCAAAAGAACAATTTAAAGAAAAAAAAAAAAAAGAATCGCCAAACCCTACCTGCAAGTATCCTGTATCCAAAGAACAGAGCAGCAATCAAAACAGCCAGTACAGAAACAGATGCAAGGGCAATAACTATAGTCTCATCTCGATGAAAAGAGTGAGAAGAATCTGAAAGAGAACATGATGAAGATTCTTTAATTGTAAATTTGAAAGAATCAGCACTATGAACCACATAATTGTTATTACAATGAGGAAAAAAATTCTGTACTCTGTATTGCAAGACACTGCACCGAACTCTCAAAACCTAGGGAAGGCAAAAGAGCTCATCGGCTCAAACACAGCTGAGTGGACATTCGCTGGCAGCTTTTCCCAGTCTTCCCTTGTCACCACAAAGAGAGGCATCGACAATGGGAAGTGAATCTCCTTTCTAGCCGGCAAAGTTCAGCTCAACCATGCAAGGCCAAGCTGATGCATGCAGTCCTGCTCTGCTGTCTGTGCCTTATTCTGGTTTCCTGGTATGAATCAGGTTTGTAACCTTTCCAAGTCTTTTATTATTTTAACCAGAGTGAAAATCTCAAAGAAGTTTCCTAATAATGCTGTAAATATAACGAGTAATGAACATTTTGTATTCAAATATCTACACCATATATTAGATACAAATCCATTTGTGCAAATATTTCAAAACACGCTGGGGCTTTGATTTGTTTTGTCTCAGCACTCTAATTTTTAGCATAATTCTCACTCCATAATTCACACAAAAAGACAGAGACATCTCCACAGACTGCAGACAAGTATCAAGAAACAAGAAGCAACAATAAAACAACAGTAAACAGTAAATAACTAGCCTTATTGAGCCTTTTTAAAAACAACATTTGATTTTCATAAAGATGTAAGTATTGTAAGTATTTTGCTTTTTCTTCCACACGCACACCCTCATGGGAAATCTGTCAGTGTTTTGAATGTTCTTAATACTACTCCATGTCAGACCCCAGGCTGCTCCTTACAAGATTCAGCCACTTTAATATAAAAATGTATTGCTGCAGATACTCCTCTAATGTCAGAATCACTGGAATGTGACACTACAAGACCTCATTTGCTTTGGCTTCAAAACCAAGTTTGGGAACTATGTTTAAACTTGTCTTATATATAGCTAAAAGTACTCCTTAAAAGACTGTAATGAGACCTAACTATGCTAAACCCACAAAATATAAAATGCGCACCAGGCTTAAACATCAGGTAAATGTTTAGATGAGACTGAAATACAGTTTATCCTGGTCTGCACTAGCTGAATAAGCTGTCAAATTCACTTTACTTGAACCGCATTTAAAAGAAATTAAACATGATTCACTTATTCCAATTCCCAGGGCAGAGAGAGACAGGAGAAGCAGATAAGAAGAGAAAGTAAATTTGAAAGACCAGCTTCCATTTTTACATAACCACAATGGTAAAAGGAAACAATAAAAAGCTGGTAAACACAATACCAGGGAGAGTTTCAGCTATGACAGAAGTGTGGGAAAAATTGACCAAAAAGAACATGCAGCTGACATCTGATACACCCTTCAAATAAGGAGGAGTTTGTGATAATCACACCACCATCAACTTTACATCTGTTCTGTCAAAAGAAATATAATCCCAACTGATTTTGGTAAAATAAGTTTCACTAAGAAAATAAGCTCTTGCCACAGAGCACTGTGCTGAGAATGAGTTGTGACTTCCATTGGGAGGAGATCAAGAGACAGACATTACAATTCTCATCTAGATTATGAGCTCAAAACATATACATACATACATATATATTAAAACCCACAATATCACAAAGGAAACTTACACCATACAAAGCGATATGAAGTATTACACAAGCGTAAGAAGCTGAATAATTGCTGGCAGGGAAAAAATAATTTGACTTTCATATTTTTCTTAATGGAATTTACATTTTATTGGCTTACCTTTTAAAATATATACTAAAATGTGGTGGGTTTTGCATCAGTTCAAGACAGTGCCTAATATGTGCTAAGAAAGTGCAGGTTTTGGGCATCACAGCTTTTTGCTCCAGTCTCAGTTGTATTCTTTCGGACCACACAACAGCCATTTACAACCTCCCCATTGCCAAACAAACAGTAATTGCTTCCACCACTGTTTGCCAAATGCTATCTAATGCCTCAGGTCGATTGCTCTGCCCTAGTTCTTCTTACAAGCAAAGGGTTAACCACATGCCTCCATCATGAGGGCCCTCTTCTGCCCCTTACTGTTTTTTGCTGTGCCTCCCTCCTGGGTATCCTGAGCCAGGGTTATTTAACAGCTCTGGCTGCACTGGCACACTCCCTCTTTCTCCCATTAGAAGCTTGTGAATGGTGGCATTATGCAGCTGGAGAGCTACTAGAAAATCTGCAAATAACAACATTTTGTGCCGATCTGCAGTAGAAAAACATGCAGTGAAAAAGGATCATTGCTCTGCTTTCCCAGTCCCTCATGGACCATCCTGTCTGGGGGCTTTCTCTCTTTGGTAACAGCCAGGTAATCTCAAAGGCCATCCTCAGCCTTTAACAGGACAAAATGCTTTAACTTCTTTTAAGCAGAGCTGTTTCTTAACAACTTCTATATTGGCTTAACTTGAACCAATTTTTAAATTCTCATAAGCATTTTAAAATAACGTTGTCAACATTCCAACAGCCAAGTCAGTCCAAGACAGTGTGAGTCACTACTGTCAGGTTGTTGAGCAACATTTATAAATTTAAGAACTACAAATTTTGTAGTAAGGGTAACTGAACATCGCAATGGAGTGATAACGTGCAGCTCAAAACAATATGAGTGGGCAAAATGCTGCATATGACAGCCAGTCATTTCCCGGCAAGGACAATTTTACTATCTTTTACTTGTAAATCTATATGAAAAACAAAGCAAAAACCAAACACAATGCCAAAAAGCCCAGATGGCCCCCCAAGGCCCACGAAAAGTATTGTTTCTGCCCTCTGTCTGCTTGGTATGACTAATAACTTGATGTCAGATTATCAGTCTTTCTTAAATAGAACAAAGAGGTCACCTATCGACCCAGTTTTCAAACCTCCCAAAGCTTAATATCACTCTTTCTAATTCATTCTTTCAACACATCTCTTCTTTTGGATATGTTTCATCTTTAGCCTTTTACACCAGCTGCTGAGTTGCCTTACAATGCCCAGATGAGAAATGCTAGCAAAGCCAAAACCAGACAGGACCTCTCAAAACACTTACAGAGGTTCACATTTCCTTTTTTATCTACTTTCAAGTAAAACAATACATATTCAAAATCTAAATATAGATACGTGTGCAGGCCATATTTCTCTTGCTATTATTGGAGATGCATTTTAATTAACTCACCAGAAGGCAGATGAGTGTGGGTCAATAAAAGTAATTACTGACCTTTAAGCAAGGCACTTTTAGAATTAGAATGTAAAATACATATGTAAACAAATTTATTTTCATGTTTTCTCCCATGAAACAACTTTCTTTTCTGAAACAACCCTGACTCCTTAAGATTACGAAATTCAATATCAAAGTTTATTTGATATTACACTTCCTATTAGTAGCTCCATGTGTTTCACAAAGCACAGCATTTCTAAAGTAAGACTTAGTCGGCCCGAAACTGTTAAACTCCAAATCAGTGGATTGGCTTTTGAAGTTTATTTGCTATGACAAGACACTTGCCCTACAGCTTGCTCCCTGATCTAAAACAAAATCTGCCAAAACAAAAAATTAGAACCAACAGAAAATGGTGTAAGGCTCAAAACACCGTAGGAGTCAACTTTTTATCCTACTGGTATGGGAAAGGGAGAGCACCACTCACTGGACTACCGATACTTCAAGCAGCAGTGTGAAAATGCCATTTAGAAAGCACCCAGCACATACACACTTCTACCTTCAAATATTTCTGCCAGTAAATGGGGTTGGAACTAGATGATCTTTAAGGTCCTTTCCAACCCAAAATGTGCTATGATTCTTTGATTCCAATTCTGACACTAGTCAATGCTTTTCTGAAGTCCACCAGCCCCATCACAAAGAAATATCACAGCAAATAGTAGAACAGCCGTCACCTTTTTTTTCCATAAGAAAAAGAAACAAAGCACGACTCATTAAAACAGAAGCAGTCTCCTTCTGGCTGGGGAGCAGCTGGTAACCAATAGGCCAGCGTGCCCAGAAATGTCCTGATCTCACCATCAATAAAGAGCTTGTTTTCAGGTTCCAAAAACCCAAGTACAACAGCTTCTGCGTACAGACAGAATTTTGTCAAAGATGCACACAAATAATTTAGAATGTATCTCAGTGTAAACTGTGAAGGGGAATGCTCCCAGCACTCAGAAGCGAGTCATCAGGCTGTGCCCAGTCCTGCACTTCAGATCCTCCCTGCAGGCACTTCTACTGCATTACAGACTTCTCTCTCCTCTCAGACATCACTGCCACGATAGTTTCCACACACTTTTGGTAAATTATTTTTTTAAGATCAAGCTTCTATATTGCCACACATGGAGGTTGTCTGCTGCTCTGCTGCTGCCTTCATAACCTTCTCCAGGAATGACATAATATGAAAAATGCTGACACTGCTAATGGCATCAGGAGGAATAATGGTTTTCCTTCAAATTAATTTTTCCACTATAAAGATAAGCTTGTAACATTAATTAACACAGAAGTATTCCAACCTGTGTTTATACTTGAAGAAGCTTCCTCTTTTATTTCTCTGTAAATTAACTTTCAAAAATGAAAGTCTCTTCTGTATACTTCCTGTTTCCATATTTAAAAAGTAGCATTTATCCTATTATCAAAGAACATTTTGAGAAATCAAAGAAAACAGAGACAAAATCAGGTAACAACAGACAAAAAGAGCCTGTGAACATACAGAACTCTTCCCAGGGAGTCAGAAAGAGGATGCACAATTCCTGTATCTTCCTTTCCTATCAGGAAATACTATGAGACCTGCAGACAGCTATCACCCTCCCCAGTATATCTTTCCTCTGTGGCTGCTCCAGATAAAGCACCAACGAACCCACCACTACCGACATTACCGCATCAGTTCAGGCACCAAAGTCTGCTCTGTGAATGTAAAATATTCTGGACTGGTTGACCAACTGTGAGGAACGCAAGCAGACTTTTCACATTTCCTACTTCACCGCAGAGCAGATTGTTGCTCCTGCTACAATTACTATACTAAAGTTACAAGATATGAAGTGAATGGAATGGGAAACGGAGAAGGAAGGACAGCCACCTGCTTACAGCAGCTGAAAGCTGTCCTGAAAACTCCCTTCTATACTCAAGGTGTTACACAGGGATGGCCAAAGAGTTCCCTGGGACTAGGAATTCCATGGGGAAAAATTTGATTTTCTAATTAAAGGCTGTATCACAACAGAAACACACACGAGGAGACAGCCTTAAAACCATGCAAGCAGTGATGTTGTTTCCTTCTAATCTTCAAATGTTTGAATATGAAACCTTAGGTTTTGAAATGTTGTTTCAATGCCGTATGTTTATATGGGGGTGATCATATAATAAAGGACATTTGCACATACATTTCCATCAGATCTCTATATTGCTATTAAAGCTTTTCATTTGGTTTTTAGAAATCTGCATACTCTCCATGTAAATGACTCACAGCTGTGTCTGTCACACCGTAGTAAATAAGTCTAGAAAATATATGTGTGTGCTTAAGTTTAGATAAGCATTGTATAAAAACATTTTAGAGAAGCATGCAATTATTCTATATAATGAAAATCAGTTTAAAAAACCAGTTGTCTATACTCGCACAGAATTTCTGGTACCACTGTAAGACCAAGTTGTCTTACAGCTGATAGGTAACAAAACATTAACATTTATTTAAATTGCCACATCACCAAGTAAGCATCAATGTTAGTCTGCAAGAAATAAGGAAAACACCATCCTTTAACTTTCACCACACAACAGTAACATCTGATTCTTCAGAACAAGTACAGCTGTACAGACTCTGATCAAAGCCACTACAATTACACAGGGACTCAGAGATCTACCCAGAGAGATAGTTTTAAGAAGAAGCAGGCTTCACGCCATCCTACAACTATTTGTTTAATGTGATATATTCAATATGTTCATTGGAAATCTCTTGTAGGAGTTGTTTTTCCATTAAGGAATCTTAATGATTCTGAGGATGGGATCACAAGCATGAGTGAAACCTTACAGTTCAGTCATCACTGTGGCACGAGATGGAAAGCTGGATTGTGGGGGCAGCATGGCCTTCAGCTGCAGACAACTGTAAATATGCTCTGCAGACTAGAAAGTGACTTTTCAAGTATAATTAATTCTGTTTGCTTTTAAAGTCATATTTCTTTTCACAGTAACCCTGCACAACTTTTGTGACAGCAGTAAAATCTGCCTTTGAAAAAAAACATACAATTAGCAATCTTTTCCAAGGGCCCACAGAGTTTAATCGCATTTGTTTATCTGTTGTGTCTACACACAGTTTATATCAAACATGTCCTAAGAACCTTCCACAAACTGTAAAATTAGCTCTTAGCTCTTACTGCGTTCTAGCAGCACATTCCAACCAAACTGAAACACCTCATCAGGTCTTTTTTCGCCTCTTTTCTGGACAGGAACCAACATCTCTTTCCAGCCAACTGGCTGCTACCTCATTCCTGATCCGCTGTCCCACAGCAAGAGAATTCAGTCTTCATCATGCCAGAGCGAATGACAAGAAAGCCTCCACTATAGATAATGTGCTGAAATGACTCTAACTATTTTAAGTAAAATCTTAAATTCATTCATTGCAGAGAAGAAAATGTGAAAGAGAAAAAACAAGCAGAGAACCTGTAACAAAGAAATATGTTAGTAGCCTTTTAGATACCATGGACCTATATCAGACTTTCATATATGCAAACAAGAAACCCAACCACACAGTCTCCTATACCAATTTAACTAAATGCATTTAAACCCACATTTTAAGTTAAGCTGGAACTACAAGCTTGGAATACTTTAAAGTTACATTTTGCAGACTTCTACATGAACTCCAGCTGGAGTTCTTGCCAGTTTTCCATTAAATGTATGCATAGCTGAGAACGATGAAAGGCAAAAAATAGCATTTCCTATACAACTTTTGCCATTCACCTAAGCTTTTATATGTGCATGTTTTAAAACAACTATTATGCTATTTTTGATTTATGAACCCATAAACTTGAAGTGAGGCTGCATCCTTCTATAAGTGAGTAACTAATTATTTATAAAAATAAATTCCATGTCCAAATTTTGTAATCAGATAGTATAAAATGTATATATCTTGTACCTATCAATGTGACCATGTTCAATACTTAAACCAAAGTTATGGCAAGGAAGACTATTTCACATCCAAGCACCTGCACACAAAATGGAGGTTGCAAGGAAATTTCTATGGAAGAGGACTGAGTACTCTGTGCTCACACTGATGAAAAGCACAATGGGAACCATATTTTTTGTGGGAGATGGTGCAACATCCTTTAACAAAATAATCCTGACATCAAGTAACCCTAAGGCAATTTTCTTCCGTAACTGGAAATGGATGTGTTTTCCCTGGACTTAAAAGCAAATCCTTGGTTTCTAGTCTATTGGCTTAGACAAAGCAGAATATTTGCACTTAGTTTGAATCATTCTATTATTTGAAGAAAAGATTTAAACAGTCACCAAATGTTTCCACTTTGCACACAGCATCGTCATATGTGAATGATTTTAACTTTTTGTACAAAATCTTATATACTCATTGTCACAAATTGTCCTTTCTAATGCATCTTTTCAAGCTTTTCTCCACATTAGGAAAGCTAAAATTTTTATTCATTTTTCAAATATCACTGTACAGAACCTGGGCTGTAAGAAAGCACCAGACTTGCATGAGACTTGCAGTAACATCACCACCTGGCAACGATGCATCACAGAAACCGTTTGCCTCAATGTCTCAAAACATCATAAAGCTTGGGCTGTAAAATTTATTTTCTATAACGTGCTCCAGAGGAATCCTGCTGCAGCTAGAAGTCAGTCATTTGTGATGCAGGGTTTCAGTGGGCACATCTCTCTGACAATCTGCTATCAATAACCACAGTTTGAACGTAAGCTTTCTGGGCTTTGCCTCGAAGAGGAAGGCTCCCCTGCTGCCTCTGTGGCCAGCAGGTCTGAGGGCTGGAATCCCTGCCAGTGTCTCCGTCCTCCTCTGGGGTACCAGCTGCCACCAAGCACCTGATCCAGAGCCAGGCAGGGGCTATTAGATTCGCCTCTGTTGTTTGTTTTCAAAACTGAAGGCTGAACTGATATATGAAACTTAAAAATTAAGCATGTGTGGTGATTTCTTTGGCAAAGCAGTTGGTTATGCAATCCCTAACAGCTCCCTCTTTGATGACTACAGACACAGTGGTGAATTAGCAGCTTGTCATGCTTGTACAGAAGTAATTCCTGAGCTGATAAAAAAATCAACACAACAACTCTTTCTGCCTTTCCTTCTGTGAGTTCAGGCATCCTCGGAGTAATTTCTAACACTACTGAATAGACCCTTATAATCATGATGTATGTAAAATGAACAGCGATTCCCAAACAACCCCAAATTTAGGTTATCTTTCTGAAGTTCGCTGTATACCCATAAATACTTGATTACTACAGAGATAAAAGAAATACCTTGCTTCTATAGAGAAACTTGACTGCACTTCAGACTTGCCTTCAAGCTTAAAGGAAAGCTAATCTGGGCATGTAACTGCATCCTGGGGACATCTTCTATATTGAAATAAAATAGGCAGAAAAATGTTTCCTAATGAAAAGGCTGAAAAAGTATTTACATTATCCCCTTATATCGATCTTAGAGCAGGGCTTCCTCTGGATCAAACCAAACGGTAACACCAGCTTTAATATAATGGCACTCTTCCAGCCTCTGTAAAAACACTGGATCAAAAAACGCACATGCTACAATAGAAAAAGAAAAAAAAAAAGTACTTCAGAAAACCTCTTTAATGCTATTTTAAGTTATTTTAAATCCAACAGGCTCAATAGCTAAATATTTCATATTTGTACTGTTCCCAGGCACTAAAAATAGAGGCCCAAAAATGACATCAAAACACTAAAATGTCTACTTTTATATTGGTGAGCAAACAAACACCCTCACATTCCCCTCAAACCCCCAATCTTTTAGAAAAGGCGGTTCTGATCCCTACATTTTTCATGTCTTTGCAACCTCTGAAGCCCAGGAATGCTGTCTACCAACTGGTTATGCTCCCCTTGCTCCTGCAAACCCACATCCCCACCTTGCCAGCAGCTTCCTCAGTGGGAAGTCGAGCCCCAGCAGTGCAGGGTGACTGAGCCTGTCCAAGCAGCCACTTGCTGGGCACACCCCAGAGAAGCACCAGAGCAGCGGGTGTCTTTGGTTATGGCCAGCAGAGCTAGCCACAGCACAGAAGGTGGGATGCTGCTTCTGCCCACCATCAGCTCTGTGCTGTCTGCTCCTAGGCAAGCAGGCACACTGAGAGCTAACGCTCTGTCAAAAAAGCTGCACAACTCTGATGCTCAGGAAGACATTTTTCCTGTCAACTTCAGCAACAGGCAATGAAAACCAAACTATTTTAATGGACATGGGTGTATGGGGTGTTTATTCCAAACCAGTTTCCCTAAACATGCAACAAAATCTGAATTATAGTACAATTTTAGGCAACTAACCTGTTCAGTTAAAAACCCAAGATCAATCTAAACAGATGGGTGAAAATTAGTTTTGACAACACCCTTCATTACACTTCTGATTTATGTCCTAGTACTTCAGATTTCATGTCCTAAACCAGCTTAATATTGTAATCCTCAAGTGTAGGAAATATTTTACTATTACAACTTAGCTCTTTCTCCTTTCTTTAAATGAAGACCATTTTTTCATTGTTCTAGTATAACACAGTACAGTGCACACATTCTTGTACGTAAAAGGTTTTGTAATTTCAAATTTGAAGGTATGTGCTACAGAGCTGCGAGTTAAACCTGTTTGACACTTTAGAAGCGTTTGCTGTTAGTAAAGACTGTGTTTGTCTGGTTAATGCCAACTCAAACAACACCCGTGGTATTCCAAAAGGTACACATCTGCCCCAGCTCTTCCTATTACGGTTTAGAAGGACAAAGTCTGACATGAAAGTATATGTCCTGTCTTCCCATTGATCCTCCCTCGATAGTCTCTGCTTTTCCCAGTCACCTTCTCCACATGGCCACGTGATTTCTAACTTTTACTAGTTTCTTCTTTTAGGATTTCAAGAATATTTTAAGTCTTTTGTAACTTTAAGACAACAATCATTACATCTCCCCACTCTCTAACTCATACTAGTTGGTCTCACCAGGTATATCCCAGATAAAATCATGGTTAGAAGGAACTGAGTGATGAAGCAGAAAGCAGGCATTTGGGGCCAGCCAAAAATTCCCCTCCTATCTTGCCTCAGGGTCCCCGAGGAATGCAGTGGACAGTGTCTTCCCTTCCTTTCATCAAGACCTCAGGCAGTCGCACTCAGTCAGCATCAGTACATCTCAGTCTTTCACTCCCGTACCTTGTTCAACTCCCATCCGTCTATCGCCGAAGACACTGCTCTCCCTCTGCTGCAATCTGTGTCCGTGCCAGTGAGCAGAGAAGGCCAGGGGGGAGCTGAACCTTTCCTGGTTCCTGCTGAAAGCCACCTCTCCTCCCCAGCCAAGATGCCTTAACAAGGACTATTTTACTGTATCCTTGCTTAAATGGATACGGAAAGGTGTATCTCAAAGGCGCTTCACAGATATGAGATTCAGCTATGTGGGGACATCATTAAGCAGAAAGAAATTAAGGACGGAAACAGCTGTGGAAACTTGACAAGCCCTAAAGAGCAGTTGGGAGAAGAAAAAAGGCACGGCTAGCGCTCAGCGAGGTGGAAGCTGAAACATGGAGAAGAGCCCAGTGAGAAGAAAGGCTTTAGTCTCTGGAGGACCCCAGCAAGATCAATAGTCTCCACTGACATGCAGCTACTGTTTCCAAGGCATCAGCTGGAGTGACCCTCTTCAAACAGATGAGTGCATCCTGTATGAGAGTACACGAGTGCCTGTGTTAGATATGTGCAAAGAGGAAAGAAAAATATTTCTCAGGAGGAAAGAAAAATTCTCCAGAATTTGAAATATAAAGCAAAGAGAAACCTGAGTTCCAGTTCTGGCTCTCATACAGAACAGTCTGATTTTAGGTAGGTTACTTTGTTTCTTTATACTTTACGTTAGCCAGTTATATAATGAGAAAACAGTACCTTCCCCAACTTCAAAGGTTATTCTGATTATTTTAAAATAGCAAGAAGATGAAAAAGGCAATAATGATAAATAGTAATCCTTAGTTTGCACTTATGCAAAACCCTTCTACAGATCCAAGAACTTGATTTCAGATGAAACACAGACATCGTTTGATGTTCATCTCTCGCAGCGCAAGAACCAGCTCAAGCATCCCTTGCCTCCTACTCCCAGGTGCCTGCTCCAGCCCCACGGTGCCCTGACAGCTGTGCTGTACAACTGTGGTTATGCTGAGCAGGGAACTGGGTATGAAAGACAACACGGGAGATCATGGGAGGGGAGGAAAGATGATATCTAATTCAACACCTCTGCCAAAACAAATAGACATCAATCAGGTATGAAGGCTGGCATCAAAGCTATCAATCCATGTTACACTGTGGGTACATGAGAAATACAGCTGACTGCACTCGTAGAACACGTTCTGTCTGCCCTACAGTAACAAACTTGTTTCAAACCAGTAATACATATTTCAACACAGATCTGAATAGGTCACGGGGAGACATTTCATAATCCTTTGGGACTAATTTGCTAACAATGTTGGAATCTGCTTGATTGCTAGATTAATTTCACAGATTGAATAAAACACTTCTATGTATGGAATGATGCAGCTGCTATAACTGTTCTACTTCAAACACATTTTCAATGTAATTAAAATTTTTCCTAAATCAATCCCTGAAGTTGTCACAGTTGTGACAACTATTGGTTGTGACTATTGGTTTCAGCTATTTTAAAGATGCTGTACAATTAATCTCTAAGACTGAGATTGATATATTCATCAGACACTTATTTACACATATACTGTAGAAATTAGAACAGGAAAAGCAGCCTTTTAAAAAATGAATACAAAGGCGGCTTCTGTCAATCTGATTTACTCAAATCCTGAGTGTACCGTGAAATCCTGTTAAATGAATGGCAAAACCCTCAAGTCCCATTAAACAAATAGAAACCTTTTTTGTGAAACAACAAAATACAATTAAACTTGAGACTGACTCCTTCCTGACAGATGTTCCTGTTTTAATACATCAGAAAATCCAAGCAGCTGTAGCCAAGGTTTTCAAATTACTCTGCTTCACTACTGGACATCATTAAAGCATTTCGGGATTTCAGCAAAGACACTGTGAAACCTGCCCGCTTCTAATATGTACCTGTTTGATCACCTGAAATTTGAGACATCCCCAAACACTAGTCTTCTGAAATTTTTTTGCCCATCACTCTCATGCTACTCTTAAAAGAAACCAGATTTAGGAACATGCAATTTTATGAGCTCCATTAAAATGAAATACATCACCAGGACAAAACCAAGGATTTATGACTGCCAATTAAAAGTGAAGACTTCCATCAACTTGACACTTCCAAGTCTACGCTATGGTTTGGTGGTTGGGGTTTTTTTTTGTTTTCCTTGCTGATCCCTTCTAACAATTTGCAGGTAATCACATCAGCTATGCTTCTGAGCAGGTAACCATGCCATTACCATTTTAGACAAGAGTTTTGTTTCATATCCTTTCAAAAAGAAAACTGAAGTGTTCTATTATGTCTATAGTTCTTACAAAGAGGTATTTTCTGGTTTGCTTCTGAAATATCTTTTTGCTGTAAGATTTCAAATCCAAGAAAAGTCTGTCAGGAGCCCAGTTCACTGCAGCTTGCAAGTTGGCCAGTACTCAAGCTCAGGTCTGTCAAAGGCTAAAAATACAACTAAATTACAGCTGCAAGCAAATACTCAAACTTCAAAAAGCATTTGCAAGTACATATTTGCTTCTGCAAAAAAAAAAAAAAATCAGCTGCCAGCACCTACCTGGTAACTAATTCGTTTTATAATCTAGAATAAATGCCTTGCAATCTGATGTCAAGGGCTCCATTGTAACACAGGCCAGCATCATGCCAACAGCATTTTGGGGAATAAGACACCGATACTGACACAACCCATCACAATAATTACAAATACAGTAACAGTGAAGAAGCTCATGGCATCCTTCTGGCATCACTGTGGCACTGAATGTGCTGGGCCATTCATCAGGTCCTGCTTAAGCAGAAACGGTAATGACTAGAAGCAATCATTTCAAACTTACGTGGCGTGCTAAAGAAAACTCCACATTTACCAGTTCACATCCACCTACCCGCTCGCTCAGAAGTTAGCACGTGTACAGGCATAAAATTAATATCTTTGATGAACATTAAGGTGACATATGATCTCAGCTAATTAAATATTTAGCACTGCACTCCCCATACTCTAGGAAACTTCTGTTCCACAGCAAACACAACATAGTGATCACACACCCAGGGCTGTGCTCACGTCCACTCCCTGCTCCAGGTAGCCTGCTACAGACTGCAATACCACACACAACTCAGTGTAGGATCAAGTTCAGCAGAGCTGGGAGAAGCTATTCAGACTGATATCTTCGGTATCTTCTTTCACTTGGTCTGCTCTGGAATATTCAGTGAATTAAGGATTGACAATTTATTAGTTATCCTCAGTAGCATAATGTAGTTATTATTGTCTTCATAACACATATCAAACACCTCAAGACTATTATGACAACCTTTCCCCCGCAGCTTTATGTTTTCTGGTTTAATTAAAATATTTAAATTAAAAAAAAATCCCATGTAACTGATCTGTATAAACCCAGGAAAATAATGTTAGCATACATGAGCTACACAGCTGAAATCTCAAATTAGTTTAAAACCTTTTCCTTGATGCATTCTCTCCCACTGCCGTTACGACTACCTATTCTCTTTGGACTGGACAGGAGGTATCTCTTATTTAACCCTCCAAAACTTAACAAGGTTAGCCTGCATTTTCCTCAACACTCTCCCATTGCGAGTGTGCCTGTACAAGCGTTGCCTGCAAGAGTGGTATGGCCAGCGGACAGCACCTTCCCAGAGCTGCTGGCACAGCGCTCAAGAGACACATCATGCTTTTGGTTTACAGTCTATATTTATTCCACCTACATACATTTTTAGTTTGCTCTGAAGACGCTATGAACAGCTCCACATGTGGGAGTGTCTAAGGGAGGTGTGTCCACGGCTCCACTCACCCAAACCTCTGTGTGGCATCGCACACTTCACAGCTTCATCTGCACAGCCAACCGCTGCATGACTGATCTGCTGACAGTGCTGACAAAGGCAGGGAAGCTCCAGATACACCTCAGCGTCATCCAATTTTTTTTTCAAAAAACAGTTAAATATTTTCTGTACATTTACCTATTACTGACTTCTGGTGTTTTCCTGTGCTTTCTTTCACAATAAGTTTTCAGCAGGTTTTCTCTGCTGCAGAGCAGCAGCATCTGGACCGGCATTCAATAGAAGAGCATTTTGCTAAGTGTAGCAGTTACGTATGCAGTTAGCATCATTCATTTTGCCTTACTCACTGCAATTATATCCTCAAAGAATAGAAATGGAGGAATAGGAACTGCAGCTACAATATAACCTATTTTTATTTGCTGCAGTTTAGACTTCTACCTTTCAGCAGTTCGTGGTGTACATATGCTTGGAGTTTGGGGGTTTTGTGTTTATTTTGTTTGGATTTGTTTTGCTTTGTTGAAGGGTTGGTTTGGGTTTATGGTTTGTTTTTTTTTTTTTTGACATTGTTTTGTTTTGTTTTTAAAAACAGTAAAATGTCCCCTGTTAAACGGACTATATATAAAAACCATACTTATAGCATTTGTAATAACTTGTTAGGGTTTAAAGTTCTATTTCTATGTCCTACATCTCTACTGTTAAAGTGAGTTAATGCTTTAATAGGAGAAACAGAAATACAACCAAGCAACAATGACTGTAGTGGCTCCATATCAACGGTCCATCTGTCTAGAGAACACCAGAGCCATATATTCCTTCAGCAACATGCATCCAGTTTATGAACAGATTAACAGACAGGGCTCTGAACCATCACTCAAAGATAAATGGTAACATTTTGATTTGTTATAGGGGAAAAAAGTATCACATTCACTGCTACAGCTCGAATACTCATATTTCATGTCCAAGGGTTACAAAAGTGCAAAGTGCTTTTATACAGTATGCAAGGATACCTTACCCTTGCTCAAAGTATATATCATTTTCAAGTCAATACAAATGTCTGGAACAAGGAATTTTTTGCTAGTCTAATAAAATATTTACAGTCCTGCAGGTAGTTTCTATATGAGTCTCATGTCACCAGTCTAAAGGAAGGCAAAAATCCAAAGGCCAAAGTCAAGAGCTGCTTAATGTCATTCACAGATACTTCAAAATCTTTTAGGAAACAACTGGTCCAATGCCAAGAAACATAAGGAATACTTTTAGGCTCAAACTTTAAAACAAATGCATAGAACCGTAGTGCTGAAACACTGAATCCACCTCACTGGAACCATCAAAGGAAATTAAAAGAACAGAATCAAACTCTCAATACAACTTGGTATCAGATGTCTTAGAAAAAGCAGCCCTTCCTCAGACCTCTCAGGAAGTGTCAAATACCTCTTCCTACTCTAAAATAAGAAAGAAAAGCTAAGGTAGTAGAAAATCTTCACTTTCCTCTTTCAACATCTTTCCTCACCCTTTACTGAATTTGTAACTTCTCCCTTTTGGAACTATCTGTATAGTAAACGTTCTTCCATGAATCAGTTTTGTATGAAGTATACCATGTAAATTAACTGAAATAAGATAAAACTCATAAGCAAGATTTTAAGACTAATGAATATACTGATTTCTTTCAAATTATCAAATGTGTTACAGAATAAATATCTCAGTACCTCAAAATAAAACAGATACTTTAAACAGACTTCTGAGAAAGAAATACATGGACTGCATTGAAAGCAGAAAGAACCTATTGAATATTCAGTATTTAATATTGAAAGAATCTATGCGTCCTATATATTCTACAGATTTCTAGCAGCTAGCATTGTAAGTCAGACATCCTGTTACAAACCTGGTCCTAATGAGAAGTGCAACAAGGGAAAGTCTCTGTTGCATACAAAAATAGACATAACACTCCATTTCCCAACTCTAATATTAATTAGTGACCATAGCAACAGAGCACTGTTAATTTTATTTATTAATTACAAAACAGCAAAAGTAATAAAAATCAGTGGTGCACATCAACAATAGTTGTTTCAATACATAAGGAAGGAAAATACCCAAACCTGTCATGGAAAGAAAACAAAACCGCAATGGGACTGGGAAGAGTAACACCATAAAACATTCAAGGTAAAAAAGAAAAGACACAAAGATTAAGTCTGTGTATACAGAAGTATATGGATTGACAAATACTCTATTTATCTTTCATATAAGTCTCCTCATAGCATTTTCAGGAGTTCCCCTCACCCTAATCTGCCCTTTTAATAACAGTGGCTTTCTGGGCTATAGAACTAACACAAACATACAGAGATTTTTGATATCAACTTGAAGCTCTGTTTGTTTGAAGGCTTTTCCACACTACAATTACATTCATAAGAATCTTCATCAAGATTCTAGTGAATATACTGTCATCATCTCCTGTTTGGGCAACAACAATAGGAGTTACTTGGTCTTGGAAGTGACAGCTTTGAAAAAACCTGCAATTGGTGTATAACCAGGAGTAACTTGACAAGGAGCACACTGACACAGAGTAAAGAGTGTGTCTCTGCACTGGCTCCCCCTGGACATTCTACGAACCCTTACTTTTTTCTAGTATATGGTTTCTATTATCCAGAAGGAAAAGATCACCTCAGACCTCTATGACTTGAGAACACCCCCAACAGCTCAGTTCTTCAGAAATAATGGGAGACCTCCACCACCAAGATGACTCATCAGGAGCTAGATGCCAAAACTTCACATCCAGAATCTGAGTTAGTCATACGTTCACAATCAACAGATAAGGCACTTACCTGAATTTGCCACTCAGTTTATTAATAAAAAGCACGTAAGCCTTTCTTTGTAAAGGAAACAAATTTTAAACCCTGATCCCCAGCACACATCCACACACAGAGATTTTGTCTGATGCAGTGGAGGGAGACAAACTATAGCTTACAGCAAGTACAGCTCCTAACCCTTTTTTATAATCCGAATAGAAGATGCTCCAACAGCACAGTTCTGAAAACAATAAAACCAAATGAAATCACATCAAGAGCAATCATTTAGTGCATATATACAAAGATAAGCACAGACTACAATCAGAGCCTGAGCTCAGAACAACACATGCAAGCCAGACCAGCAGAGCAGCCGGGCTGGCACAGCACTGCCCAGCAGCTTCTGCTCCCTTTGTGGAAGACTGTGGCTATCTCTGCCCACAGGAGCTGCCTGACATCTAACTGAAATCATTCCAGTTGTTCTAAATGCTTTGTCTAAAAGCAATTCAAGTGTTCTTAGACACAACTCATCACATTGTTAAAAAACAAACACTGTATTTACCTATAGCTTCTAAGATTGTGCTGTACTGAAATACCATTAGCGGTTTACCTATAGGCAGTGTACTCTCTGAAAATGCACTGTATGCTACATCTTAAAGCAAGAGGATAGGAATCAATGTTAAGTAACATATTGGATTTTCAAGATCACATTTTCTAGATAAAGAAAAAAAATTACCAAAAAAAGGCTTAAAAAGTAAGAGGGATTAATGATGAACTCTGAAAAGCAAACATCTTTTAATGATCCATCTGGACTTTCAGTCCCCTGTGAGGAGGCTGAGCCCCATTGTGCTGAGCTGTGGATGCAACTCGGGTAATACTGGAAAGCAGCTGTACTAACAGGGGGCTCATCTAAGTGTACGTCAAAAGCCAAGAACCTAAAGCTTTCTTCCTAAATTGTGCTTGCTTCAAACTCAACGGGGTAAAACATATTAGACAAAACCATGATAAAGGATCAGATTTTTGCCCATAAGTTTAGCTCACAGGACAGAACCAAGGGGGTCTTATAAAAAATGTCTAATTAAGGAGCAAGAAAATACATGAAAGGATTTCCATGGTCTAAACACTATTCTGCACAAATATAGTACTGAACAGCCAAAACAAGACCAAATATTTACAAGCGATGTTCTGGTTTGTGTTTTGCATTTCCAGTCTCAGTCTGCCTCTTTACTACTTCAGTAGCCTATGGAGAAAAGCCTCTCACCCCTACTGTACCGGGGACAGACAAAACTGGTGCCAGGGCAGACGTGGAAATCTGTTAGTACTAGCTGGTAGCACCCAACAGTGATTTATAACTAGACTTCGCAGAGTTCTTGTTCCTTTGAATCTTAACTTCATTCATTTCAACATTGTTAAAGAAAACCTGACTAGAGCCATGATAAATATCAAATATGAGAAATGCAACAAGGGTAGCATCGCAGGTTAGATGGGACAACAAGAAGTGGTGTACTGAGCAAGCCTAGCAGCTCCAGCCAGCCCAGGCAGACACAACTGCAGCATTTTCAAGCTAATATCCTCTATCAGGAGCTGCAGCAGCAGAGAAGCCTGCACACAGCCATTTCTATCACACCCCTGCTCACAGCATGACAAGTTTGAAAAGAGGGGATACTGACAAAGCTAATATGAAAATAAAAGTTATTTCCAAAAGTGCAGGAACTTGGACAGGCAGAATGTTCATAAAATAGACAGGGCTTTAATTTTACTTGGTAATGACTATAACATGCAATACCTTGGCTAATTCAGTCCATATGTTTTGTTGAGGAGAGTCACCCAACCACATCTGCAAGGAGAAATTCTTCCATGGTGGTGATGTAGTCTTAACTCTTCAATGTTAAGACTTACAGCACTCAAGTTTTCAAATTTTTGGAGTGGGTGGAACAGTTATTAGAAGCCTATTACTACTACTACATAAGAAAGTCTTAGAATGTCCCTGAAAATCTGCCTTCCAGACTGCTCCTACCTATTTCTTAAATTATCTGGGTTGTTAAATAGCAGTGTATTTTAGAACGATATTGGTATTGTATAGATAGTATACATGTATTACATTGCATATTGTAGCATCTGAATAAAAACATAAAAAGGATAAGATCCTTCTCTGTTCTCCATTTTGCCTCAAGATGAGGCAAACCAATTACTTACCTACTGCCTTTTCTTCTTTTTTTTTTTACAGTCCAGTTTTCCCTAGTGCTCTCTGAAAGTCTCATTCCTATGAATCTTATCTACTTTTGCCTTAGGTCTATAAAGCATTCACAATAAAGCCCCACTGTGCACTGCCACAACAGATAGGGACTAATTATGCCACTGAATTTATTATAGAACAATACGAAAGTCAGAAATATTCAGCATTCCCAGTAAATGGAAGTAAATATATTTACTATATTTGCATTACCCACAGATATTTGTGGATCTTTAAACTCTTAGTAGTGCATAAAACATACAAAATATAGGCAACTAATTTCCAGTAGAAATACAGATTAGTGTCGCAAGAACTGCACGTGACACAAGAACTGTGAATTGCCCATTTACAGACACTAAGTGGTTTTAAATGTACATTTTTCACTGTTACTGACAGCAGTAAAAATCACTGCTTTTATTTAATTAAATGGATGTTTCCTTTCTCAATTCTAGACTCTAAATTTAAATAACATATTTTCTGTGTAGTACTAGAATTAAACAGGACACTTCAAAGATGACGAAGATGCATACCAGATAATTATTTCAAACGAATAAGCTAAAAGTTATGTTCATATCTCCTTGAAGGGCTGAGATGTCCAAGAACTCTTAAGTAAAATATTTTAGCCCACTAAAACAAAGTGCAGTTATAGCCCTAGAACTTCACAAACACACTATTGCAATGCCATGATAAAATCCCACCTTGCATCCAAAAAACTCTAAACATTTTTTAGATTCCATCAGATTTTTATAAGAACTTTACCAAGGTCCTTGTTCTCAGACCGCCGGGGTTGGGTCTGAGACCCCCAGGGGGCCACAAGAAAGCTGTGGAGGGACTGTTCACAAAGGCTTGTAGTGATAAGACAAGGGGCAATGGGTATAAACTGGAGAGGGGCAGAGTTAGACTAGACATAAGGAGGATTTTCTTCACCATGAAGGCAGTGAGGCCTTGGCCCAGGTTGCCCAGGGAAGTTGTGGGGGCCCCATCCTGGGAGGTGTTCAAGGCCAGGGTAGATGGGGCCTTGGGCAGCCTGGTCTGGTGGGAGGTGTCCCTGTCCATGGAAGGGGGGTTGGAATTGGATGATCTTTAAAGGTCCCTTCTAATCCAAACTATTCATGATTCTATAACACAGTTCCAATTGCTGCTGGCACAGCTCTGCAGTTACCCTGTACAGCTCCTATCAAGTGTGCCCCAAACAGCAGTTTCACAACACAACAGGGCATGTACTCGTAAAAAACAAGGGGCTTTTTTTGTAAACGTAATATTGAAATGGTTCGCCTTTTTCAAACCAACGTGTTTGTTCTTACTTGAACACAGTTTTAGTGTTTTGTGGATGTGGTGCATAACAGAAATGTTAAAGCATTTCCAAACATTCCCCAAACATTTCAATCTCAGTGCAAGTAAAACACTCCAATTTCACCTTCCTAATTAAACACTTATGTAAGAGAAAAAATTTACATGTACAGTTTTCCATCTAAGTAGGCCTTGCCTTCACAACTAGCATTTCATGCCCAGACTCCAATTGCACATCAAAGCTTTACTTTTAAAATCAGTAAAGATGCAAGTTTAACCTCAGGAGATCGTGATGTCTTAGAAGTTAAAACATTAACTGCTGCTATCAACAACCTTTAAGAGATTCTGCATTTGATATATCCATTTCTAATGACAATCACTGAACTGAAGTTACTCAACAAGCATTACCAGTTATCTTGGGTGACTTGCAAAACCTTCCACTGAGTCTACAGAAACTAAGGCTTTCACTTGAATTTCCATACAAATTTCTACATAATTGCTTTAATGCTTTGTTTTCTCCCTGCAATGACTTTCACTTCTGCTTTTTCTCTCTTGCATTAATTCACAATACTAACATGTTTCCCTCAGTTGTAACATGCAACAGCCTTGATTAGCAGACTTCCAAATTTTATAGGATTTGTAGCAATGTGCACCCTGTGTCACAACCCCCTCCACAGTTAATTCATTACCCATAACCCATAACCAAATAAACAGCAAAAAAAAAGTAACAGAAGAATTTCTTTTAAACACGTATTAAATTTCAGACAGAAAGGCAACTGAAGGCTCATGAAAATACACATTTGTCAATAGCTGGTCCAAACCTCCAAATATGCCATTGTTATGTCAGTATCTTAAAGAATTACTCCCAAGAAAATCCCTCTCTCTGTTTTCCCCCTCTCTTAGCTGCTCCACATATAATCTGCTTTAACATAGATACAGAATGGGTCCAGAGGAGGCTACAAAGCTCCTGTGAGGGCCGGAGCACCTCCCATAGAAGGACAAGCTGAGTTAGGCTCCTTCAGCCTGGAGAAGAGAAGGATCTGAGGAGATCTCATAGCAACCTTCAAGTACCTGAAAGGGCTACAAGGAAGCTGAGGAGGGCCTGTTCACAAAGGTTTGTAGTGATAGGACAAGGGCCAATGGGTATAATTTGGAGAGGGGCAGATTTAGACTAGACATAAGGAAGAATTTCTTTGCTCTGAGGGTGGTGAGGCGCTGGCCCAGGTTGCCCAGGGAAGCTGTGGCTGCCTCATCCTGGGAGGTGTTCAAGGCCAGGGTGGATGGGACCTTGGGCAGCCTGGTCTGGTGGAAGGTGTCCCTGCCCATGGCAGGGGAGGTGTGGAACTGGCTGGGCTTTAAAGTCCCTTCCAACCCAAACTACTCTGTGATTCTATGATTCCACACATTCAGAAATCTTCACGCACATTCATCTGCATCTCCTTAAGCAGCTCAGCATCTTCGTCTCCTACAGTGCCCTAAAGTAACTTCCTGGGAGGCACAGTGCTGTCCTCTTCCACCAAGCACTTAGATGTCTCAAAGTAAACCTGGTTTTAAGAGATACTGAGACCCTCAATTACTGTCTTAATATTTCTGCCTGCCCTATAATACAGCGAAGGCACATTAATGACATCTACTGCCTTATCTCTTCACTGAAGGGAACATGTCCCTGACGGACTCTGGGTCACTTCAAAGGCACAAGTTTTAATCCTTGTGGGGTTCAGTCCAACCTCCACCTTTAAGACAGAAGATCTGCCACCTTGCAAAGGTTTGTCATTTCTCCTTTGCTATACATCCAAATAATCTGAAAAATATATATAGTGCAAGTAAGGGAAAATGCTTACTTACAAGGTGTTTTCTTAGATTAGGCAGATCAGAAATGAAAAAATAGCTCAAACACTGGCTATAAAGATTTGGCTTAGCAGGTACTGCAAGTGGAACCCAGCTGAAGTAAATGCATTTCAATTACAAATTAATATCAGATGCTGCTCTCCAGAAAAAAAAAAAGCAGTTCAAGATAACAACTGAGAGCAAGTATGGTCACAACTTTCCAAAATTAGCCTGACATGATCAAACCCCACTTCAGTGGGAGCTGGATTGGGCCACATGCCCACAGCAACTTAAGCTTAACTGCTACTTCTCAAAAGCAACAGCTAAATGAAAACTATCTATTACTGCCTTAATTAACCTGATCTGACATTTTTTTAAATGGTAGGTTACTTTAAAGTTCCCAGAGAATTCTGTAAGCACTTAAAGACAGACTTGTGTATATATATATTTTATATATGAAATGGGAAGGCTGGCAAAGAAAGGCCAGGGTAATACAGGGGAAAGATAAACCTGTCTATCAAGTGCTTTAGAATAAAGAAACACCAATTTCCTTCACTGTGTGAGGCAGTTTGTTTATATTCAAATCTCAGTGCTCTCATTTGTTTCATCTTTCTAAATCCTCTAAAATTTGTGCCCACTATTAGTTGCAATGAGGAGAAAATCCTACATAATTTCAACAACAATATGTATCAGTAACACTCATCCATAGATCATGTAAATACATCACTTGTACAAAGATATATTCTTAATACTCAATTGCTGTAAGATTAATTTATTTGCAGTGTCAGGAATGCAGCCTTAAAGAAAAAAATTTAAAAGCAACTTTGTTACTTTCATCTTGATGTTATTTTAATGTGAATGTTTCAGAATTTAGGAAGCATTTTATAGATATAAAAAGCAGATATTTATCAAGATTCCAAATAAATATTTGACAAAGTCAATAGAGTGAACACACATCTCAAAACATTTGCCCAGGAAGCATAGTTGGTCCCTTTTAGATGAGGTTAAAGGGTATGCGCATACTGGCTGAAGTTAGAATGGAATTCTCGGTCATTTTTTTGTGAAAACAGAAGATGGAAGAATAATGAATCTATCCATGAGTGGTTTAGCAAAGTATAAGAAAGCATTTTTTTCTCCAAAAGTGCAAGGTTAGGTTGAGAGGTTGGTTTTGAACTTCTGCATTTCAGTAGCATCAAACTCCACAGGCAAATCTTCAGATATGAAATAAATGCCACTCTCCAACCTTCTCTTCTTCTGGCAACAGGAAACAGCTATCTGGATCTTGCATTTTGAATACCTCATGATTATGGGCTCTAGACTACATCCCATCCTGCAGCACTTGCAAAATTCTAGCTGGAGGGACCAGCAACTATCAGCTACTCAAATCTGCCTGGATTATCTTTAAGGCAGAAGAGAAGAATATTACAACTACTTAGATAATATGATTGTTTCAAATTACCAGCTGCACATTAAGAAGCAGTGAGGACTGAATTTAAGGCTTCAACCACCTGTTTGTCCTTTATTTTCATAAGTTTTTTTACAAGATATGACGCCCTGGCCAATATGAACTAAAAAAAGAAAAAAGTTATAGCATTCTACATGAGTATGGTTACAAGATAAACAACTTTTGACATCCTAAAAGACAGTGACACAAAAAATAAGTGTAATGTTTAAGAGAAGAATTGCTATATTTTATGACAATGATTTGTTTTATCTAGCATGCTTTAAGATCTTAAATTTAGTATCTTGAATGACTTATAGTCTAGTTACATCTTTCAATACACCATTGTTAATTGTCCTACAAAAAAAAAGCAACCAAAAGATTGTATGAAGTAATTTTTTTAATTCTTCCATTATTTCTCTGGATAGATTTAGCTCAAGAGCCTAACAGTATGCTGGTCTTTCTATAGATCCTCCATATAGGTGCAAGGAAATATTTTTAAAAGAACACCTACAATTTCCCTTTATGATGGAGTTTCACATTGACCGGGTTCATCAGTAGTGTTTACAAGTTCTGACAACTTTTAAACTATACCTGAATTTCCACTTTGAATTCCAAGAACTTTTTATTCTGGGTGATTTTACTGGACATCAGCAGGAAAACATTTACAAATACTTAACTGTTGACTGAAGTAATCCTGCTATGAAATTTACAGGACCATAACTACAGTCTCAGGAGGCCACAAACCTAACTTTCTGTTACCCAAGAACTATTCAACATGCAACATTTTCAATACCTTATCAAAATATAGATGCAATAGTGCTGTTGCAGTTCACATGCTGTCCTGAAACAGCCTTCTGCATAAGATTTACTCTATGCCTGTGACCTGTTCAATTTAATCATCTAAAAGGTACGGTGACATAGCCTGCAACAGTCTGTAGAGCTGAGCTTACCAACATCATTAAAGCCTTCTGACAAATTTAACAGAAAGGCTGGAAAAGCACCCATGTCACTTAAAGCTTACCAGTGATTCTGTAAAAACAACTCAGCCAAAGTAAGGATTCTGTCCTAAAGATGGCAAAACTAAATCTTACAGCACTACAATAAGTTCTACAAGCAGATGAGAGAGCTGGGAAAGGGACACTGGAGACTCCAGTGCCCAGAATGAGGGTCAGTAAGATTGCAGAAGTCCGTGTGCCACTGTATTCCTCTTTTTTCAGCCTTCCACCTTCCTAAAACATCCTTTGCTTACACAGTGCTGTGGGTGTAGAGTATTTAGAGCACTGGGAGCTGCCCTAGCTCTGTCAGATGCTTTGTAAATAAGTAAAGCAGAGTTTTACAAATAAAACGCCAGAGTGGCAAAGAAGGCCATCCTTGCTCCAGCTGTCACCCAGTCAAAGCAGACAGACAACTGCGCTAGGCAGCAACCTACTTTGCTTATGCCTAAAGCTAAATTTGCATTTTATGAAAATGGAAGGTGACACAATAACACAAAACAGTTTGAGTCAGTAGAAATGTATGCTGCAGCACTCAATTACAGCTGGGTAAATTAAGGACTCTCTTAAAAATTTAACCTGCCACAACCTCCTTTGCAAGTCACGCTTGATCTTTCAGTATTAAAATTTCCACTTAAAAATTATTTGACAATCTCATCATCCACTAACTGAATTAATTCAGCTTGTAATTTCTACCTCTGGAGAAGCATGAGCACAAGTGATTTTGGAGGAATTCTGTCCTCCTGTTTTGGAGGACAGAAGAGGACAAAGAATTATCTTTACACCTTTTTTCCTCTGGTTTAAATCCCCTGCCCAGCACTCACTCCAGTCACATTTGGGGAGTCCAGCTGGATGATTATTACGAGTCTTTTCTGCACTGCACAATGCTTGGCCCAGACACTGATTCCAAATGGTGATTGTTTACTGGTTCTACAAATAGTATTATCAGCTGAAGGCACCATGTCTTACCAGCTTTCTTTACCCATTTATACCATACACAGTTTCCCAGTAAAAGGTCGCTGCTTTTTTTTTAGTGTGCCAAGTCCTCATTTTGATCAAAACTGCTTAGAAAGACTCAATCCTACAGCTACTTTCAAAAGCATCAGTATATTCACTTAGTGTTTTAAGTTAATTCAAATAATATCATTCCCAGACACAGACTATTATTTTTGCATTCTACAGCTGTAAATACTATCCAATTAAAGACATCTTTATTTCACAACACAGAAACAGTTGCATCTCCATTTACCTGCCTCTATTCAATTTCTCTTTCACAATTCTTATTTAGAAAAGGCTATCCAAATGTTTGGATGATGCCAAACTAACTCAGCTTTTTTACAGGTTCTTAATTCTTGGACACAGCATAACAGTCCGCCTGCTAGTCATGATCTTGCTTCTGTAATAGGAGCTTAAGGGGTCTGATCTCTTGATTTGGATCCATATACTATGTTGATTTTATAATAATTTAACAGACAATCTAACCTGGAAGAAAACTACATTGCTCAAACTAGCAGTCTTTGAACATCATGCCAAAGTTAATCTCTATGAGAGATATGCAAAAGAAAGAAGTCAGATTTCAAAGCACTATAAGGCAGCTGGAGAGAATCTCAACAGCCTGATAGAAGACCGGTTCAACCACTCAAAGCTATCTGTGAGCTGTGACTACATGGACAGGCCAGGCTTTTCAAAGGTACCGTAATGTTAATGAACTTACTGGCCTGTTTTAACAGAAGTCTGAATCCTTCTGAGCATCCCCACAAGCTTCTGAAGTTAGGCACCCAAATACCAAACACCCAAGATTAGAGACCATTCTGGATAACGTAATAAGCAGTTGCTTATAGAAACAATTGTCTTGTAAGCATTTAACTTGTTCTTTGCTGAGCACTGTGGCATATGTAAAATGTGATAAACTCCATATGGAAAATCTCTGTTCTGTTGCTATTTCTGTTACACATAAACAGAAAGGTCACAGGTCTCGCATTCTGTGGTACCATGAAATAAGGAACTTTCTCTAAATTATCTAAACCATAAAATTAGAGATGGAAACGTCTGACTTACTGTAAGGTGTTGTATCAGTAGGGTCGGGAGGTGGAAAATTTTCTGTGAAGTTAACATTACACAAGTCCGTGCTACAGCAGCAGAAGCGGTATGTTCCATTCTGGATCAAGGAAGGGGTGGTTGTAACTATACACTCCTCAAAATGACACTCTTGTGGGTCTCCTATATGAGACCAGCAACCTGTAAGCAGAGGCACATTAAAGAATTCTTTTTAAAGGAAGAATAACATTAGTTGTACTGCAAGGACACTTAAGCACACCTATAGAAATCCATACATTAAATGTTAGACTGGGATGAGAACTGTTACCATAAATTACTTGTCTGACTTTGTTACCATCTTTTATACCCAAATCTGAACAATTTCTTTCAGAATTTACCACAGCCAAAGAGAAGAAAAATGGGAAGCAATGTAAGCCAACAACAGAGGTGTCCAGCTGCCAACCTCAATATAAAAAAACTGAATTCTTGAGCCTTCTAAGCGGATGTACAGCGTTCCCCATTTCTCCGATACCACAGACAACATTACCACCCTCGTCACTGGATTTTTCTACAAGATCACAAATTATTTCTTGGATAATGCAGGGCTTTTCTCCCTGCAGCAACTGTTCCTTCTCAAGTACAGTCAATGGCAGTTAAACCTCATTTACACACACATGCCTGGAAGGGAAAGAGGCAGCACAGGGGCAAAGGTGAGCAGTCAGCCTGCTGCTTTCAGCAGTTACCAGATCAAACGAGAAACAACAACATTGAGTACAACTGCAAAGGAGGTTTGTAAATATCAGTTTTCATTCTGCCTTATGCTACATTAACATCTACCCAAGTAACCAAGAGCCAAGTCCCAGAGAATGGTTATCAAAATAAGTCTCCAGCAAATGAGAGGTACTTCACCCCTCCCTACCCTTGCTCTCCCTGAAGAATAGCAGCAAATTGACCGTTAGTAATATATGAGGCTTTTGGGCTCTGGCTGCAATTATCTTTGTCAATGAACATCCAAACAATATGAATATAGTTTCTTTTTACCTATTTTAGAATTTATAATTACATCAATACATATACAAGATACACTGAAGAAAGCCATCCTTCCTCCGGAGATGGTAAGTAACAAGGAATTTTGATTGTTTTTCCTTTAGCTGTGCATTGATCTCTTTGGTCTCTTTTAGAAGTAATTTATTTGAAATACACATTCTTTTCATATTTAAAATTGCTAAACTGGAAGTTTACAGTTATGCATTTGCACAATGCACAAAACACACAAATAAAATATCTGGCTTTGCAGTTGTTAATCTTCGTATCAGCCTAATAGATGAAAAAAGTGCAAAAAAAGTAGCAAAACTACTGCACTTATGCCAAAACATTACATACCTTGTTTTACCAGATGTATGTCTCCTTCTCGTGTTTTTTCCCAAAGTCCATAGCAAGTACTACCTTTCATGCACAAAATTGTGCCGTTCTCCTGGGAGATTCGACTCTCACTGATTCCATGGTCCTGCTGATATGGGTCCTTAAACGCACACAGCCGTTCCTCGCTCTGCACAGCTTTAGACAAAGAAAGGAAAATATTTTTTGTCAGAGATTTTATGCATAAAATATTAACTTTAATAAAAGGATGATTAAGGTCTTCTGGAAACCTACATTCCAAACCATCCTGAATTATACATATCCATTTCTTTATCTGTATCCCAACAGTCAAAAATAAAAATGACTTCTATCTTAAAGTTAATTTCATAAAAAGGACAAAAAAAACCCTCAGATGTTTCAAAATGAATGTGCCAATGTCTGAAGTTCACAGGTGAAGAATAAAAGCTTCATTGCATAGTCTGCATCATCTACATCATTTGTCAAGTGTAAGTTATGCAACCATTAGCTCACTTCTTCAGCAACTGCATGCATTACTTGTTTCCAGATCCTAAACCAAGATAGATCTTCAGATTGCCATCCAACCCAGTGCCTACTTAACTCAGAGGATTTTTTCCACTCTATTTCTATTGAGCTCTCTCTTTTTCTTCTGTTACCCAGACACTGCACTGACATTGACTACTTTTTACTTCTTTTTATCAGTTTGGGCTCTTTCACACAACTTCAATAATGACCACCAACAGGAATACTAATGGCATAGTAAAACCTGTATGACTGACCAGCAGTTCTGGGAAACACTACCTGTAAAAAGGAGCAACCCTGCGTGTGAAGTCTCCCTGTGGAATGTCCAGCAGGAACATTACAGAACATTCAAAAATAAAGACCCATGATCACCCAAAAAGTCACTGGGGCTTTTTACTAAAACAAAACCAAAACCGCCTAGAAAAAGCATAATGATTTGCACAAGAATATTTAATCAACAAACTTCAAAGTGCTAGTATCTCAAAACCTCATCTACTTTATCCATACAATTATTGACTTGTTTCTATCACTTCAAAGAAAGGAGTCAACCATGCCAATATGACTCTCATCTTTTCTTCAGGAAGAGTAAAAACATTCAAGTAAACTCTCTAGAATGGCATCAAGTCCAAGATTAATAAATCCTATGTTTGTACTGACTACGTTTAGAATATCTTTGTTCTTCCTTTGAACAATTTCATAAAATGCACAGAAAGGTAGGTATGCAATTTCAAGGTCATTTAGTATTATCCAGCAGCACACCTCAGCAAACATCCCATCACAAGAAGAATTTGCAGGACTTATTTCAACAACAAGATTTCATCCAGTTTTTCAACTTCCACAGAAGCATTCTTAGTGAAAGGATGCAAGGGAAAGTAGATAGTTCTTTTGGGAAAACATATTTTGAACTTAAAATTAAATTACAGCATAAGTAACTGTAAATTATTAAAGGTACTGGGTACGTATAAAAAGTCCCTTCACTAAGAATTCATTTATTTGATGATTCTGCAGCACTGGCCCCAGAGAAGCTGTGTCTCGCCATGGCAGACTTATTGCAAAAAAGCTGTTTCACTGTGTCACCAACACAGATGATTCAGTAACAGAAAGACAAATCAAGAGACTGAGATACCTGTCTCACTTCTAAGGCCATTCAAAAATTCTCTTATCCCGAGATAATATTAAATAGCTATCCATAAAAGTAATCTCCCAGTGACTCCCAGCTTATTCTGTGGCAGCAGTAATTAGAATATAGCACAACTTAGCTTATTTTTCAGTAGGGCATGCACAATCAGATGAGCTGCATGTCAGGTCAGTGGTGGTAAAACTCTCAGTTGAGGGGACAGGAACTTCTTAAGACACTGTAATTCAATCCCTTGCAGCCTTACATACTCCAATAACCTGGCCAGCAGCCCATGCTACTCCCCCACCCTTCTGTACATCGCTGAGCATACAATTTACATCTGGAACTAGAGTTTTGAAGTGATAAATACATTTATTGTAAAGCAACAGCTTGATATTCAGAAATGCAGTTCCCTAAATTTAATATCTAACATTTTTTCTTTCGAAGTAGAGTTAGTAGAGTTACTGAGGACAAAAAGGTCACACATTAAGAGCTAGCATATGCTGCCTCCAGCAGTACTCGCTAGTTGCACGTACTGGTTTTATTCTCAGGAACAGCTGAGTATGCCTGGCGTGAAGCATCTGTCCTGCATTCTCTGCTCCATGACATGGGACTGGCCAAGAAACAACGTATGAAAGTACAGTTCTCCACTGCTCTAAGAGAACTGAAGCTGGCTAGCTTTTTGAAAACTGAAAGGAGAAGAAGTTATCATGGAACTATAATTTTCAAGAGAGAACAGGACAGAACTATACAGCCTTGTGCAATATGACATATCTGCTCCTAGGTACACTACAAAGGTTTTTAAATCAGTTGCATGTGATAGCTGAGTAGGACTAAGGTCATATGAGATGCGAGTGTTTACAAAATGCTCAAATTGCTGCAAGATAAGCACTTTCATAATTTGCCTTTCCTGTGAAAAATACATTTAAAAGGACAGAACTTACAAAGCAGCCACACATATTTGGTTTCCTAATTAAAAGTCTGTGTTTAAAAAAAAGTAATTCCAGGAAAGTCTGCTTTCATAACATCTCAATGAGTTAAAATAAATAAATACAATAAAATTTTAAAAAATAATCTTTTAGCCTCTGAACTAATGGAAGAAAAAAAACACCACCATCACCTCACTTTTTTCCTTTGCTTCTGCTTTCTACTCATAAATACAGTTACAGGTGTCACATCTGTACTCCAGAGAGACAAACAGCTTTAGTTGCCTAAAATTCTGGTTTCTCCTCCTATCTATAAATCTCTTGGTATCAAGGTTGAGAGGCAAGAACATGCAGAAGATACTTGAGAAAAAGAAAAGTTGTTAACCTTTGTGCTAGCTTCTGCTGATCATTCACTGAAGAAAATAACAGTTGCTACCAAAGGCTTTTCTGATTTAAAAAAATGCATTGCCCTATACCTGCAGAAGGGAGGAAGGGGCAAGCATGAGAACTACAACATCCACTGCAACCTGAGTGTCAACTTCATCAGTTTTGTAGCAAACTAATAAAAATGCAAGTTAACTTGCCACTGTTTAATGTCAGATGATCTCAGTGGGAAACTCTTCCAACAAAATATAAAGGTTGCTCACCCAACAGCTAGAGTTTTCATGCTGATCACTGCACATTCCTGCTTCGATTATAAGTTAGACGAGCACAGCCCCTGTGGGAGCAGTACCCGCTGCAATACTGTGCCGACCCCTGCCCCTTCCCTGATGGCACAGAACATCTGGAGAACAGAGGACACATAACAAAAGCTACTTTATTTTTCTCTGGTGCCTCAGTAGGTTCATTGTTGAAACTGTAATGCTTAAGAAAATCGGCTCGGGCATTCAGATGCATAGAAACCATCTTGAAGAACAACCGCAAACTGCTTAGATTTCTTTGCATGATTTCAGCACATTCCTGCTCAGGGAATTTGGCAGTAAGGTTTGCTTCTTCCAGGCAGTGGAAACCAGTCAGCTCTAAAAACTTTTAGTATTGGAATACTTCTCAGTCAGACCTTGAAAGCAACCTTCAGCCTAGGTGAGCATGCCTTAAACCTTCACCCAGAAAAAAATGGAGATACTACTACAAAAGCACACAGAAGTGCTGGAGAGCCTATTCTAAACTTTATCTATTTCCAACAAAAGTTTTAGCTTCAAGGTGAAACATAGTTGTTCATTTGGAGTTACATGGGCTTCTCATGGATAACCCTTCACGTCAGTGTTCAGCCATTAAGAGAGCCAACAGCATACACAGAGCTTTCAGAGCAGAAACACATCTACCTGCCCCTTGGAAGCTCTACACCTGCAACATGGAAGGGCAGCCACCAATGCTCTCTAACAGCAGCTTAGCTGGAAACACTTCCAAAGCTACTTCTTCCAAAACTCCATCCTTGGAGATATTCAAAAGCCATCTGGACACAGTCCTGGGTAACTGGCCCTAGGTTACCCTACCCGAGCAGGAGGTCGGACAAGACAACTTCCAGATTTCCCTTCCAACCTCAACTATTCTGTGATTCTTGTGGAACCTAGGTGGTCTCAAGGTACTCAACGGGCAGCAACCAGGCGGAAATATTATATTCCTCAGTCAGGCTACCTGCTATCTTTTGTCTCCAAGGCAAAATGGTAAGGCAAAGATAGAACTACTGGATTCTCCTGTGTGCCTTCAGTCCAAATAGATCCAAACACAAGGAAATACCTTATTGTTAAGATCTTTATTAAACAAGAGCAATTAAAATAGAACAACCTATCCTATGAAGAATGTGGCTCTCAAACTGATCCATTCGATATATCCGTGCTACTTACTACCTACATGCAAGGTGCTAAGTGCAAGGTCCCCACAGATAGATACTCTCATCAGAACCCAGGAACAGTTCACTATGCAGTGCTCCTCTCCTTACAAATTTCACAGACCCAAGATGTACCAGCAGTGTATCCTCAAACCAGCCAGACCTGAACTGTCCTGTACTAAAAGAAAACCAAATGCAAGCACCAAAGTGACAGTACAGGGATCACAAGGCATTTGTCAGAGCCCTGCTCTTACTATAAGAAGTCTTTTAGAGGCCCTTTCAAGCTATCAGTCTCATTACTCCTGCACAAGTTAAGCATCACAAAAATAACCGCAATAAAATAATGTAAATTAAATTGGGTTGTAGTTTCTTTATAAATATGTAAGTCTGTAATAACGCTTTCATCACTAGGTCTAAAGCACAACAGATGCCAAAGATGCATATATTTCCCCCAAAGATTATAAATGTACTAAATCAAATGAGTAACTTCTTTTTGAGCTGTGTACAGAAACACAGCTCTGGAAAATTCATTGGACTTCAACAGAATTATGTGGTTAAATCAGTATATGACAAAAGTGTAATTTTAGAAATATGGAAATTACAACTACAAAAAGGAAAAAGTCACATTAAAGGCTCCTCCCAAACTTGAAAACACACTATGTATTATTTCTTTCACATTGTCTAAGTAGTAAGAGAAGGACTTTTGGTAAATTTATTATCTTTATAAGGCAAGTTTCATAGTAAATTGTATTTGCTCATCACACACAACTCATTACAGATTCAGGCCTTTTCTAATTTACCGTTAATGAAAAATTGTGAGAGAGGGTTTGAAACAAAAAAATGGCAATTGAGTGAGGGGCCTGGAGAACAAGTCTTACGAGGAGCGGCTGAGAGAGCTGGGGTTCTTTAGCCTGGAGAAGAGGAAGCTGAGGGGAGACCTCATTGCTCTCTACAACTACCTGAAAGGAGGTTGTGGAGAGCACGGAGCTGGCCTCTTCTCTCAAGTGATAGGGACAGGACAAGAGGGAATGGCCTCGAGCTCCTCCAGGGGAGGTTCAGGCTGGATATTAGGAAAAAATATTTCACAGAAAGGGTCATTGGGCAGTGGAACAGGCTGCCCAAGGAAGTGGTTGAGTCACCTTCCCTGGAGGTGTTTAAAAGACAGGTAGATGAGGTGCTCAGGGACATTGTTTAGTGATTGATGATGATCCAGTGGGTCGTTTCCAACCTAGTGATTCTATTGTGGGAACATTTTACAGAGAACAAGGCCTGGATGCTGTGAGACCGACTGATAATGAACAATTCTAACAAGGCCTTGAAACAGAGAGCTGAAAGATAAACAAAGGCCAGCTGAAAGGAATACACGAGCTAGTTCAGTGGGAACACATACCAGTTGAAAGAAAAACAATTAAAGAGAACTATCAACATAGTTAATGTTACTGTAATTTGGTTTCTTAGCATGTGCAGTAGTTTAGCCAATAATATGTTAGTAATAGCTTTATGGATAGCTACCTTTAACCAAGGTAGTAACCACTGTAGATACCCTCATGGGCACCCAGTTATGTAACCGAAAAGGGTTTATAAAGAAACAGCTAAGCTCAATAAACTGAACACTCACTGATAATATTGATCTCTGCATTTGATTCCGTGATGCTCTCATCAACAATTCTATGATTCGATATGCCTCTGAAAAATTTACTACTACAATCAACCGTAGTAGCAACAGACCGGCTGATATTGAAAAGGACAAAAAGTCAAACCTAGAGAGCAAAACATGAAGGATTTAAAATGAAATGCCTCTACACCATTCCTCTTGAACTTGTGTATCAGACAAACTATGTCAAAATAATTCAATAAAAAAAATTAAAATGAACGTAATCTTTCATTCTCTCATCCAGCTGAGAATTCCAATGAAGACAAGCAGGGAAGACACCATTCTGAGAAGACCTACCAAGGGAAGAACTGGTGAGAGCAAGGCAAGCTCTTCACTTCCTTCTCATAAACCAGAAAAAAATTTTGTGCTCTCCAGCCCACAACGTATATTTATATAAACGTATATTTATATAAAAACACACTTTACTGTTCAGTTTCAAAAAATATGCTTTAAAAATGAGCATCACTACAACTGAGTATGTGTGCTTCAAGAAGTAATTTAAGAACCATGACAGTTCTTGGTTTGCTTGGTGCCATTACCGGTCCATCTGATCACCACACACACATTGACAGACTTAACCTGAAGCAGATTTGAAACTTTGTTATCATCTTCTGAAAGGAGAATGAGGAAACAGACTGTATTAAATTACTTTCCTGAAATCATAAAGGAACTGGGAATTGCCCAAAGTTTCCCAAGTCCATCCTGTGGCTCACCCCTACCACTGCAGTGCTCGGAGGGGTGTGGAGTTCATCCGCATGACATTACTAGGGTTTCAGGAATTTCCTTTTGGCATATGGCTCAGGCTTTGATATGATTACAATCTTAGTGTTTATCAGTTCTGTAGTCAACAACAACAACAAAAAAAGCCAAAAACCCCAAGTTATTAAAGAAAAAATATTATATTGCAGTTTTCAGTATCTTCTCCCTGTAACTGTACTCCCATTTCCAACAGCTCAGAAACAGAGAAGTGATTCTCATAAATAGGTGAATTCTGGAAGTTTGTAGTGGTTTGCTAAAAAAATAGTTTATTGTTAATTATTTGTCTTCACTCCCCACTAAAAATATTTCTGGAGAGCAAAGACAAGAAGAAAATTACAAGCGTATCTACTGTCTGTGTTAGAAATCTTGTGTGCTATAAATACACGAGTATACACCTTATGTGCTATGAATTCATTTGTACCAGCACAAGTTTAAACAAATGAATAGGCTGTTACTGCTTTTAATATACTAATTATTCTGTGATTATTTTGTATTCTAAGAAAACAAAATTACTGAAAACAATTACAGCAGAAATATCAAAAGTTACAGGAATCCGACTACAAATCCTTAGAACATGAGTCATGTTCTCATTAATAGCATAGGAAGTCAGTTCCATTAGTACTTAAATTGATGCTTCCTGACCTTATATCTATTCAATGCAGTGCATGGAATTTGCATCAAGTGTAAAGGGAGGGGGAAAGGAAGGAAAAAGGACCCAAATGTTACTCAAATGCTAAGAACTATTCTACTCCATGTTCTAGTTATTAGAATTAAAAATAATTAAACAAATAAACATTTGCCACTTGATGATTAATGCCAGGCAATACGTTTTGTGACACAACAGTTCTGCATTAAAAAATCTGACTAGAGTCAGAAGACAAGCTTGCATGTAACCTACAAGAATAGACTTGCCAACATCACAGATCTTGTACACAGGTACCATGTTAGTAATTATGCCTGACTGCCTTCATGACCACATTGGTGAACACTTGAAAAAAGAAAAAAAGTGAGAAGTTTCTAAGCATTTGTTTGCCTGTAATAGGAATTCTATAAATACAGGCCACCACACATTCAAGTGGGAATGCCATTAGGCTGCAATAGATTTTTTTGAGAAGATAAAGTTTTCTTCTGTAACTCGTCATCTGAATTAGTGAGATTTTCATCAGAACAACCATAGACACAAAACCTGTTTTCTTTTGGCCCTGTCAGCTCTCTATGGAGTTTTTATTTACACAATATAGGGAAACATCATTGCCCTGGAGGCAGGGTTATGAGATAGCACGTGTCTTCACAATGCAAGCTATTAGAAGGAAG
Source organism: Piaya cayana (assembly GCA_013389865.1). Lineage (NCBI taxonomy): Eukaryota > Metazoa > Chordata > Aves > Cuculiformes > Coccyzidae > Piaya > Piaya cayana. Next base: position 6,608 of record WAAB01004225.1, on the reverse strand, counting down.
GCGATTATAGTAATGTACATCAGGAGGCTCCTTTGAGTATACCTTTTCAACTACTGATAGCTGAATCCTGGTGTGATGCATGAAGAAAAAGAAGCTTGAAAAAAATCATCTTATCAAGCACTCTACTGCTGCTTTTTTCATCTTTTTCTCCTCAGAAGTTTTAATTACAAATATTTCTAAACATGCATGTATTTATATAAAACTATATCACAAGCAGACGTCTCTTGAAAAAAAGTCATTCTTCTACAAACAGACTACCCTTAACAGGAACTTCAAGTGGGAGGAAAAAAGCCAAACTGCTGGTAATCTTCCATGTATTTACACTTCCAGTACTTGGCTTTGTAGCTGTTTGACCAACTGCACAGTAGGGACCTGCGCTGACTGGCCAGGAAGAGAAATAAATTGTCTGATTAAAGACTGGGCATGAGAGCACAAAGGTCTAAACCAAACAGAAATGGTCCAGGGACTTTTTGAGCAAGAGGTCAGGAGCTGCACAGGGCAGCACCGAGCCAGGGAGTGCTCAGCCAGGCAGGGAGCACAGGGAGCTCCACAGCAAACTTCTCTGTTAGAAGTCCTTCAGCTGGGCTCCACAAACACAAACACTAGATTAATATATTAAAGACATGAATAAGAAAGAATGGAAATTTGCAGAGAATACAGTACGAAATTCCATGAGGGAAGTAAATTCACAGAACTTCAGAAATTCACATCTGTGGTCATTAGCTTTCCTCTCCTTCTAACAAAAATAGAGGAAATAAACATCATAATCATTAAAGCTCTCCTATATTTTACAGGATATATTACGTACCTCAAGATATACTTTGACAATAAAACCCTTACAGTTTACATTCAGTGTTAAAATCTGAAATAATCTGTTGACAGTAGTGCATGTCCTTAGTCTTCATTGATGAAAATTATTTTAGTTTTGTCTGCTTTTGCTGTGTAACATCACAGTTTCAAATGCTGGCAATTACACAGAGCCAGACTTTGATTGAGAACTAGTGCCAAAACTAAAATGACCACAAGCACTGATACTAATTTCAAAGTGATTAAGTGACTGCACATGCAGATGACTAAATCACTTATGTTCACTGCAAAACCCTTTCCCATCAAAATAGTAGGAAACTAGAAAAGTCAAGTGTCTTCTTTCCTCTATATGGATATACTTTCCTTCTTCTCTACCGAACCTTTAAGAAAGCAGGTAACTCTTTTGTCTCCTTACTCCCTTTCTAACACAGTGGCATCTGCTGATAAACACTACCAGCAGTGACAGCAACTTTTTCCTACTGTGCATTCTTCAAGAGTACTTGAGTACATCGGTGTTTCAACTCCATTCTGAAGTACCAGAAGAATGGTCTGCTAGCACTAAATGAATAAAACAGAATTAGATCATGTAGCAGCTGTGCTGTATCTCACATGCTGTGCATGAGGCTCACACCTTGCTTCCCACATCATCCATGGTCTCCCATAGAGCCCTGTCTGGGATGCGCTGACCCTCTTTGCACAGCCTCTCTGCTCAGGGCCACCGACAGCACTCCTAAAACTCCTTGGTTTTAACTACCAAATTAAAACCATGCATCATGAAGTCTCAACTAGTGCCCTAACAAGCTGACACTTGACTACCTTTACCCTGGCCATTAATCTAAGCTTCCCTCACCTTACAAGATTTCCTCCAGAAAAAGACTCTACCTTCCTCAGCGATTCAGCATTTTCCTTACAATTGTTTTATAGCCGTATTCAGCTGGCACACAGTTAGGACATTTGTTTTTATTGTTTAAGTCAGTCTAGTTCAGCAGATTTCTTCCTTCCATCTTTTCTCCCTGTGCAAAATTACCTTTGATTTTTAACAAGACAAAATTAAAACAAAAGGTATAAAACTAACAGGTAGTAAGGGAAGGTTACCAAACTGTCCAATATGAAATTTCTAAATACATCACCAGCTAGCAGTGAAAACTCCATTCTATTATGTTAAAAAATATAGCATTAAAGTTCAGTGATTACACTGGACTAATGACATTTTAGCACACAAGTTTTCACTTAAGGAACAGTTCAACATTTTGTAGTTAAGACATTACAGGAGGTTTGGTTTGGGTTTTTTTAAATGTAAAAATAGTAAGATGTCATGGCATTTTAGCATTCACTTTGTTAGCTTTAAAGTATTCATCTTTGCCATCAGAATTCAATTTATAGCCAGTTTACAGCCATTTCAAAGAACTCCATGTACCATTTTAAAGCAAAAACCAGTCAGACACATCCTATGTGCAAACAGAAGGGTCCAAACATCCTCAAAAGGCCTTCTGAAAAACCTGTCAAGCTCTAATACTGTAAAGCAGAAGTAAATTAGAATAATATTTATATGATTAAATCACTAAATGCTATAGTCACTTAAGGGAGAATCTAATCTAAACACATTAGTGGAGTACATAGCATAAAAACTCTGGGCTCCAAACCCTTGTTTTTTTGCAATAATCTTAGAACTTCCACAATTTTAATAAAGTTGAAGATGACAACTTTCTGTGGGAGTTTACACCGCAGAGAGCATCTCTGTGGCTTCCAATCACATCATCTGGTTTATACTATTTTCTTGTCTCAAGATGAAACGATTCCTTATTTTACCCCATGAGCAAACAGGAATTCCAGACTTTACACATAGTTGAATCAGCTCAGAAAGAATCTACTCAGATTCTTGATGCTAGGCAAAAGAAAATGATTCGTCTTCAGCAAAAAAGTATGCTGTAACCCAGCTTTAATGTATATCTTCCACTTTCAAATATTATTCCAACTCAAGCTAAAGGTCATTTAAGCCCAAATTTCTGGACCAACATAGGGAAGGAAGTAGCTGGCTCTCACTGACTCAATGGGTTTTGGACACCCAGCTTCTCCAGCTCTCCTATAAAATTTATTTTTCTAAATATTATTCACTTCATAAACGAGTGCATCTCCATTCAGAGAAAAATAAGTATGTTCATAATACTGTTTGGCAACTATGTCAGAACAGAAACCATCACAGCCCTAGTCACACATAATCTTTACCAGTGGCTAGTGTCTATTCACAGAATTGAAAAGGCCCAAATTCTTTATCTTTGCCTTAGGCTGATGTTCAGGGTTTTTTTTCTGGGTATGAGCATCTGGCTTTTGTTTATCTGGGCTGTCAAAGTGAAGTATCTGCATGGAATAACACAGGAAACTCTGCAGCAAAACCAACAGTAAAGCAAACTAATGATGTGGTATTTCTCCCCCAAAGTCAGATGTAACAAACTTCCCAGAGCAAAATCAATTATTTCAGAGTCTACTTTAGATTCCATTGAAAAAAAGCCTGCGACTGGATACTCTCCTAACACACGTCATATACTCACTTTCCTAGTCAGCAAGGAGGTTGTTTCCACTGTATCCATCACTAAACCATTTTCTTGAAACTGTTTGGTAGCTTAAATTTGGAAAAGGACATTATCCACATAGCTTGCCTTCTACAGTGTATTACAAAAATTCCTCCCATACACATCTTTATGAAGCTTACACTACTGGCAATATGCTGAAACATTTGAAAACTGGCAAACATTCTGTCATCTGAAGTTGCAAGGAGATTAAATTCCAAAATTGCAATCTTATTTTGCCCTTACATTACATTACCTTTTCACTGACAACAGAAGCATAATCTCTTTGGTTCTGAAATCTTAAACTCTGAAAACAGTCTCCACCCTGACATATCAAGCCTCTAACCTTTTCCAAATTCCTCAAAGAAAGTATATGTAAGTTCAAAAACATCTTAAGTCTTTAAATCATTTAATGGTATGCCACAGAATATCCCACAAAGCAGCAACATCGTGAGTCAAGTGCACAGCCAGCATGACAGCTCCCTCGGCACGTTAATTCAGCTGATGCAAGGTGAAAGCCAGTTCATACAGAGGACAGAGTATTATCAACGACTCGTAAGAGATTGTGGATTGCTACAGGAACTTGGGACCTACTTCAAACACTTCTGCTCTGTGTTCCTTAACTGACAGAAGGTATGGAAAGAATTGTGAGCTAAAGGTATTTACAGCTGTTTACTGAACTGGGCAAAACCAGAAAATATTGACTTTTGCTTCTGCTACCCTTCAAGGTTATCAGCCCATTGAACAGAGGTCACTGTTCATACATTTCTTGGTGTTACAGTGCTTAACTTGTTAGAAATTTATGGGTACAGCACTGCACTACCTAAAACCAATTTATACATTTTCTTTATATATTTATTCTTTCCCATTTAAATCTTTGTTGAACCAGTAACAACCTCATCAGCTAGGGAAGTGACACAAACCAACTTCTGCAAATTTTTTATAGTTAGAAAAATGAGTGTCTAGTCAAGACAAGCAACTCATTAATTTCTAGTTTCTACAATTATATGAAGTTAAAAAGGGTACAGTTGGTACACACAGACAAGCCCAGATTACTGAACACTTTTGTTTCAAGGACTGGCTTTCATGTACACAAGTGCAGTATGGCACACTGAAGACACAAACTTCTGGGGACAAGGAAACAAAAAAATATTCATTTTACACAGCAGAAGATTGTTTTTAATGATCTTTGTTGATGCTAATGACAGGAAACATGGAAAAGGACACTCCCAAAATACAGACACTCAAGGAAAGGCTGCAATCAACTTGCTTAACATTTTGCACTACACACCGGAGGATGATAACTACAATTATGATTAAAAGGCCACCTTAATTCCCACCCTATATATTTGCCCCAGGTAGTACAGGTTAAAACTTCTCTCAAGACACAACAGGTAGAGCGAGCAGCAAACCCCAGGTTCTTCAGGTCAGGAGTGAGTGTAACCCAGCAGCCAGCTGTGCCTGGAGTGAGCACAGGGCCAGTCGGCAGAGGCAGGGGAGGATGTTCCCCACGCACCCCATGGCTCCCACCACAGACACAGATCTGACCAGCACTTCAGCCCATCACTTTTAGAGTTTACACTTTTTGTGAAACAGATATTCTTTACAGGCAGGAAATAAGCACAAAGAGCATCTTGGCATTTGGGACTGATAAGGAAGGAACAAAGATGAATCTCATCTAATTTAAAAAAAAAAAAGTAGAGGTTTCACAATGGCAGAATTTACCAGTAAAGAGGGTTTTTTACTCTATGTTTTCACTGGTTCTGAAAGACTTTTGATTTTCAAAAGCACAAAGTGCCACATATATTTATAGTAGGGACACTTAAATATTAGTTAGTTTAGGTGTTTCAAGAAAAAAGACTATGATCGAGCACTATGTCAGCCACTACTGAGAATGTTATCATTCATGAACTGAATAAGTCAAGTTTTTCTCTTTAATTTGAGCTAGGAACATTAGAAAGCAATAGAACTTCCACTAAATATTTAAATAGCAGCTTAAAAAACATCAGATCAGGTTTATTAATTAATGTACTTACTTTCTAACAAACTGGCTCTAATTTATGAAAATGAAATTATAACATGGAAAACTACTCATGTTCACACATATATTATTAAAGTTATATATAAATATATACATAATTAAAGCTATATATAAAAAATTAGCACTGTACAGAATACTGGATTTCTTAAGTAAGCCATACATACACACAAAATAGGTTTTCAATTCTTTTTAATAGGCTTGTATAATGGAAATCCTATTTGCAATCTCTCTCTAAATAAGAGATCCTGATCTGAGCCTGAATTACTTGACATGGTGATAAGCCAGATAAGAACAATTTCTGGTGATTAAATACAAATCCTACCAATGTCAGATGAATTTAAGTACAATCTTTTTTGCTAAACAAGTTTAGAACTGAAGTCTTTCTTTTTTCTTTCAATACAAATACAGCTACCATAAAGAGAAAAACCCAAAAGCACAGTGAAAACACACAACTCATAACCTGAATATGTGTTTTAGAATCTTTAGGCAAGATAGAATTATTCTACAATATTTACTAAACGCATTTACAGGATCAGACAGGTTTTCAGAATCTCTGAGACAAACTAATACTGCAATCAAAGGATTAGCAAACCAGCTGCCTGTGTGCCATTACAGCTGATTATCATAGCCTGTAGACAGCTAGCTTACTTGGAAAGTGCTTTCAGGAATACTCCACTCCATTGTTGCCAGAGAGAAGGGTATAGCAGGACAATGTGATATTAACACATTATTTTATTTCTTACACATAAAAAACAATTGAACTTACGGAATCTAAATTGCATGTTGATTTAGTTATATCTTAAGTGATAAAATACATTTTGAGTAAAACCTGACAAATAGATGAAGTGAAGAGATTTGAACACTGCTATTCAGAGCTAGGAATGCTCTGAAGTGAAGGTCTGAATTACCAATCTTCTCCCCAAATCTTACTACAAACTAAACTACTGCCAAAACCAATGTCTTATCAGATGCTAAGGTAAAGTCATGGAAAGAATAAAACTGAGCAATCTGGAAGCTACAGGTTTATCTTCAAAATATTTTCAAATAGTTTTTCAGTTTACAGGCAAAAAAAATTTCAAAATATAATTTTCTGATAGCCCCAAATATAATAAGCATCCTTCATTATTAAAGAATGTTCAAGTAGTTCATTATGCCCAAACCCTTTCCTCCTTCTCAACTAGAAATCAGGTTGG